>JAWZYV010004954.1:600000-931390 GCA_038373885.1 Cheiracanthium punctorium
TCAACGACTCCTTTTTAAAAAAAGGCCCATCAGGAGCTGAACTGAATCTGCACTACCAGATTTCCTTGTTTGGAGTACATAACAATATAATCCAAAGAACCAGGATAGCTCAGCATATGGCATTCTAACTATCGAATACTATTCGAATAGTAAAAATTCCGAACATTCACTATTCGATATATCGATTACCGATTACATTTGAAGAGTAATAATCGATTATGGAAATCTTTCGAATGCACATTACAACCCAAGACTAACTGAGCCCCACCATGGCACAGTGGTTATGTTACTGAAAATGGTAGACGGCCGAAGTGTAAAGGTCCCGGGTTCGCCCCAGACAGCACAGCAAATTTGCATCGAACTTGCAGTAAGCTTGATTTATCAAGTCAATAAACTTGAATTAAGCTTGAAAATTTCAAGCGCGTAAGCTTAATGCAAGCTTGAATCAAGTGTTCAAGTTTACACTTGCCCAACTTGCATTAAGCTTGACATAGCAAGCTTAATTCAAACTTTAAAAAAATTACTAAATACATGGGGCACCGGTTGGCGAACTCGCCCCATGTATTTTATATTTCCCCTCTACACTGAAACCTCAAGTTATTTTAATCTGTTTCCTCCTAGCGTCCGCGGCTGGGATCAATCTCGTGACCTAAGGTGTGGGAAGCCAGAGTCCTAACCACCATGCCAATCTGACTCACGGTGACATGACCAAAGTTTGAAGCGACTGTTATGGTTGTCACGCCGTTTTTCTGCGAGACTGATCAGTATTGGCCGATGCCGATCTGTTTCTTTTATTTTTCCATGGGATGAATCAAAATTAAAATAATGTTATATGTGATTTATAGACTCTAGGGAAATAAGCATAATATAAACTTAAAAGCAGCACACGTTTTAAAACTTTCAATATCGCAACACTCATGTTGAGCAATATTGGCCAAAATCGAGACAAACGACTGATTTTGAAATCAATTTTGTAGTATATTTGCATTTTATTTTGAAGAATTTCAATATTTGGAAATATAGAATATTTTTTTAAATTCTATGGTCAAGTACATTTATGACTGATGATAAATTATTTGTTATGTGGAGGTGGCTTTCCAAATCAAGCAGTAATAAAGTTGTATTCAAGCTTGACAATTCAAATGACTTAAACTCGGCAGGAAAATATTTGCTGACTCATTTTTTTTTGTAATCTCCAAGCTTGCTGAAAGCTTAAAATTAATTGAACTGTCAAGCTTGTATTAATTCAAAGAAATGTCCAGCTTGATTTAAGCTTATGTGCTGTCTGGGGGGTCCCATCGCGCGGCTGTCTATCTAACGGTCTGGAGTTTTGGTAGGTTTCCTCCAGATGTATACGCGTTAGAACCCCTTAGAATGTCCTCCTACCAAGGCCCTCCCCATCCTTGGCAGATCGCCCAAGCGCAGCGTTGCCACAATCACACAAACATTGCATCTAACTGAGCCTCAATTAAGTCTATGTTGATATATCCCTCTGTAGTTTCAACAGAAGAGACTAACTGAACTTTTTAACCCTTTGAGGCGCAACCCTTTGCCAATGCTGAAAAAAGGGCAGCCGTTGCCATCGCTCGACTTAACTACCAGCAAGAGGGCGGACGATCGAAACGTTCATCGCGTGCCACAGATCTAGAGACCTTTTTTTGACGACAGCTGGATGTGCGGCACAGCCAACTGTCGTCGAAAAGGGTCTCTAGATCTGTGGAACGCGATGAACGTTTCGATCGTCCGCCCTCTTGCTGGTCGTTAAGTCGAGCGATGGCAACGTCTGCCCTTTTTTCAGCATTGGGCAATCTATCCAGCTGTTCTCGCATTCTTCCATTTTTCAGCCGATGTCAGTGCTGTTAAAAGTAATCGTGATCATTTTTTGACGGGAAATGACGTGCTTAAAAAGTAAAGGATTCTCGTGGAACTATGTCACCCGCCACTATTTTTATAGGAATCCAATCTATTCTTCGTGACTGGCAACAGTCAAAACGTCAGAGTTGGGTGTTCCCAGAGCGGGAACACTGCGGAAAGTCTACGTTGATATATCCCTCTGTAACTGAAAAATCACTCAAAATACTAGTGTTAAACGATAAAGTAATTAAAAAACTTTGTAAAAAAACACACATAAGAAGTAATAGGTAAGAGTTGTCTTATGTGTGTTTTTTACAAAGTTTTTTAATTACTTTATATCCCTCTGTAGTTTCAACAGAAGAGACTAACTGAACTTTTTAAACTCATCACTGAAACAATGAAACGAGAATATCCCTATCTCAGACGAAGCCAGTAGAGCACGAAAAATTTTACCTGCCATCACTCACAAAAGAAATCGATGAGTAGAAGAGGGAAAAAATCATCTTTTTTTGATCCTCCGCTAAGAGGAAAACCCAGCTTCCATATCGGAATATTGAAAAGGGATTTGAGGTGTAACATAACACACACGCAAATAAACAAGAAATATATAACGTATCAAATCGACGACACGCCTCATTGGGCAAACTGTATCAGAAATAGAGTTTTTTTTCCCTGTATCCTCAGTAGACTGGTGACACCGCTAAGAACAAAACACTGAGAGCGATGCAGGTAGATTTTATAAGTAGATAAGTGTTATTGATTCATGTGGAGGAACGATCCTATGCATAGGTGGAGATGTTGGCTTTACCCATACCGTGGGTGCGGTTGTCTGCGTGGGATGGGTTCGCTTGATGAACGATGTCTCGGTTATGGACATGAATGAGAAAAAGTATTCATCGATTATGAAATGCATTCGAGTTAATCGATTTTGAAATTCGAACGATCAGCATATGGCATTTCATATCTCGAATAGAAATGGCGAATGCTATTCGAATATATTTACAGGGTGTGTCACAATTCCCTACCGGGTTCGGAACGCTTATAAAAAAATCTGGAGTGACTCCACTCGACTTTCCGAACACTTACGATTAAGATCATTACCAAGCATTTAAATAAATTTTAATCGATGAATAATTCAAAACATATATACCAAATTTGAAACTCAATCGAATGCACCGTTTAAACGCTTGCGCCACTTTCAAGAATTTCTCCCCCATATGCCATCTATGCCATAATATAAATGAATTTTTGTCGATTAGCCCTGTAGAAAAACTATAAGTATTATAGACACCAAAATCAATACCGGTCTTAAGATGGTTATTTATAACATATATACCCAATTTCAGCTCAATCGAAGGTACCGTTTAAACGCTAGCGCACTTTCAAGAATTTCCCCCCATAGGCCAGAATGTAAAAGAAATCTTTCTCGTAGCCTTGTAGGAGAACTATAAGTCCTATACATACCAAAATCAATACCGGTCTTAGGATGGTGGTTTATAACATTTATACCCAATTTGAGCTCAATCGGATGCTCCGTTCAGGAGCTATCGTGTTCACTCACATACACACAAACACACATACACACATACACACACACACACACACACATACACACACACACACACACACACACATACATACATACATCTCGTAAAAATAGCATAAAAGGATTCAGAAGCCCTCAAAACGTGTAAAAACACCAAATCTCGAAATTCGAATTTTTTCATGATTACAATACTTTCTTTACATCCGGTACACTGTTCGGAAGCAGTTTATAAAAAAACATATTACCAATACAGCAACAAAGTTGACTTTACTGGAGAAAGAAACGTTACAAGTTTTGTTTCACAAATAACGAGCTTCCTCGTCGTTGGATGGGTAGAGATTCTGACGGCGACAATCGCCTTCTTTCGTGGCCACCTCGCTCTCCGGACCTAATTCTATGTGATTTTTTTATTTTTAATGGCGTTACATAAAAGATCGTGTGTTTGTGCCCCCTCCTATGCCACGTGATTACAAGATTTACGCCTAAGGATCACAACCGCATTTGCTACTATGTTAAAGCGAGTGTGCGAGTGAAGGGAGATTTTGATTTCAGACTTGATATCAACCGCGTCACGAAAGGTTCACATATTGAACATTTATGAATCAAAACTTGTGTAATTCTTTATCCATTAAAGTCAACTTTGTTCCTATTGTGACACACAGGCCCGTAGCCAGATTTTCTATTCAGGGGGGAGGACCCTCTTTTTTGAGGGTGGGCACCCTAACTTAAGTGAGGGTGGCATCATATTTTTTTTAATGGTAACATTTTTATCTATATTTCTTCATTAAATAATAGCATAAGTCTATAATTAAATAAATTCTTAAAAGTCCTAACGGCTTCCAGTTCGTCAGCTTAAACAGAATGGATTTAAAGTTGTCAAAGTTCATGTTTGGAAGATGAAAACACACAAATCAAAAATGACTATAATAGAGTACCACAAAGAAAAACTTACTAATATATAAAATTTTAATAACCTGAACGTACTATTAATATACAAAACTTTTTCAAAACATCTTCATTAAACTTTTTAATGTGAAATCTTCTAGGGGGGGGGGCAAATGATGCTGCTAGGTGGGGCTCAGCCCCACCTGGCACCCCCTTGGCTACGGGCTTGACACACCCTGTATATTATTGTTGGGGGGGGCAGGTGTGCGTGTGTATATGTCTCTATCAAAAGAGTCTTGCACGTTCATATTTTGTTTCAAAATTCATAGATTTGTTCTGCAACTTGCTGTCGGAGCAGACACATTCATAACCATTTTTCCAACGATTTACCCCGGGTTTTTAATCTCAAGCGACTAGAAGTAACTCATTAGTCTGGATAGGGAGCAACCCCGGAGGGGGAGAAAACGCACACAATTAAATAACTATATCGTTCTTCCTAACTATAAATTAGGATTTCATTTCACTTCAGGAAGTCGTGCTCAGGATAAGACCCGTTTCCACTCGCGTGTAATGACAGAAATAACTAGCAACTATACTCCAAATTCTTAACTCTAACTAAACAGGGATTTTCGTTCTTTAATTCTATTTCTTTCATGTGCATTACATTACAGTCATTGCTGGTTAAAAAAAAAAAAAAAATCAAGTTAATCTCTCTTGGACAAAAGCAAATTCGAAGGCTGTGTGTGTGTGCTTTACCATATTTCGCATACTTTTGTACGAAAGTTGAGTGGTCCGGACGCTTCCTCTTCCGGTGTCAACTTTTTGAAAAAAAATTACAAACGGTGGTAATAGTTTTATAATTGTCTCTTAAGTTTACAGGAAGTGAGCTGAGGGTAGTTATGAAATAAAGCGAGAATTTGGAATAATATTTCGCGTTATTAAAACACGACATTTAATTCGAGGCACGTGCTTGAGAATTTTCACGAAGTTTGAATGGGCCTATGAGTTAGAAAGTGTTTTCTTCCTTTAGTACTACTTTTTTTAAAAGCAGCGTTTTTGAGCATTTGAGAATCCGTGGACCAGAAGTCCATATATATGAATCATTTGTGGATTACATGTACAGGGTGGCCATAATTAAACTGCAAGTGTTCAAGGGGTGCTGGAGAGAAAACTACCGAGAATATTCCAGTGAAATTTGGTATCTGCACGTTTCAGAACATGCGCAAGTCAAATATGCAAAAAAAAAAAAAATAAAAAAATCGTCATTTTCACCCGATAGATGGCGCTGTACCGTATTTCAAAGCTCACCGGTGGCATATACAACTTCCAAAACCGATAGACAGAGCATAGTGACATTCTAAGAGGCATATAAGCAATATAAATCATCATTTACAGTTTATCAAAATTCCATACAATTCGCTTAAGTAATTAAATTTTTACAGTAACATGTAATCAAAAATTAACGTAAATTAAGATCACAAATTAAACAAGTCATAAAGGCGCTTTGGAAAAGATTTAAACCATTATTTATTCTCATTGACACTCATTGGACCTCTTCTTAATCGTTTCATACGCCGGTATTCTTTCAGAGTAGCTGAATAATTGGTAGAATATCTTCACTAACAATGCACATTCCGTCTTAGTCATGATTGACCATTACTCAATGTGGTCTTGTTTTTACACTGTTCGATGGTCTTAAAATTTGCGTATATGACGTCCATAAGCATTGAAACACGATATAGCGCCATCTATCGGGTGAAAATGGCGAATTTTTTTTTAATTGCATATTTGACTTGCGCATGTTCTGAAACGTGTAGATACCAAGTTTCACTGAAATATTCCTGGTAGTTTTCTCTCCAGCACCCCTTGAACACTTGCAGTTTAATTATGGCCACCCTGTACATAAAATCTGTGATAGGATCAGAAATATTTCGTTTATTGTTGCAAAATTTGGCACAGAGATTTATTATAATAGGAGAAAGTTCAAAGTAACATAATACTATGTTAAAAAAAAAATAGTTGCAAGTTATTATGCAAGGCATATCAAAAATGGTCAAATCATGATCTATCTAATACGGAATTTACCACCGTGCTCAGCTACACAAGCCTCACAATGAGCCTTATAGTGTTAATCAATAACGCTTGCGGTTATAAATCCCATTTTTTCAAAATGGAGTCTTTGAACGGTCCTGGAAAGGGCGTGAACGTCAAGAAATGGCTATTCGTAAACCGTTCCAAATATGTACTGTAAGATTGAGATATTGAGACTTCACAAGCCGGTTCATGTACCAAATATTGTCTTCAAGAAGATCATCAATAATTCCAGATTTGTGTAGACTCACATTGATGTCTATAAAAAGGAAGTCCAAGCCTGCTGCACACCGGTAAAACCTTAAATTACCTTCAAGGACCTCATTCACATGGCCCTGTTAAGTGACACAACCCAAGTAAAAGTCGTGCAGTTGGTGTACGACTGCCTAGCAGGATGCTACCTCAGACAGATTCTTGTGCCCCAAATGGATCGATTTCCCTAGCGTTGGAGGAATGATAGCTGTTCATTCTCTATGAAGACTCGCCGAGAATCACTGTGTGCTGAATCTCGACTCGCCAGTAAAAAAGAGCACATCCCTATTCTTGGTGCGTCCAAGAATGGCGAGTTCGGCTTCACGACAAAGGAGCTCGAAGTGAAACACGCCACTGGAAGCCGAACGTAAAGGGCCTTCTCTGTAAGACGTCTGTGTACTCTTTGCCTGAAAATTCTTTCTCCAGTCACAGCAACCAGCTCACTAGGAAGATACGTAGCCGTTGTCTATCTATACGTCGTCCTGCGCTTAATGCCGGTAGACAGCGAGCCTTTGCAGCAGTCATCGCTCTTGGGCGGCTTTGGCTGAAATTCCTGGTGAGGTGATGATAACACTTGTTTTGAATTCATTCCACAACCTGGATACCACTTTTGATGACGGTAGTAACCATCATGCCTCCTCCTCTTGTGACTGCCCAATTTCAAGCCTACCCACGGTTCTTGATCTCCCGAGAACCATCTAAACGATTATGAAAGCTTATTCTCGCTAAAAACAGCGTAAACTTGCAGGCTTTTAATGCAACATTCCCTTCGACGCAGGTAAAATCCCGGATGCAGTCCAGTTCAACGCTGTGCTACAAAACTCACGCTTAACACCATTTATTCAAAGTCTGGGGCTATCAGTGCGCTGTTCTTTATTCAAAATATATAAAATATTAGGTTGTAACGAAATTTTCCCGCCACCGCAAACTTCGTCAGCACACAGTTCTCGTTGGCGCATTTGCTCATATTTTGTCAAACGATTTTTGGCATTTGAAAGAAAGAGGTTTATTTTATAACACTGCGTTGTGAAATCTGTAAAAAATATAGTTATCATTAAGTATAAGGTGTATCAAATAGAACTATCACTCTAGCTAGAGGATTAGAACCATCATTTACTTCCAGTTGTGTTGCAAAAAGTCAGCTACAGAATATCAACGACTTATGAGTACAGCTTTAAGTACTATTGTTGTATCATGTGACACTGTGCAGGTTTGGTACCGAAAGTTCAAAAACAGTTATCTAAGGAGTTAGAAGTGAGTATTTCAGGCAGATATGGCGGAAAACTTTCGTTACAACCTGATACAAATTTTATCAATTTTATTTAAGGCAAGTTTAGAATGATTGGGGAAAATGTGCTTCTGACCTTAATTTTGGACATCGGTCTACTGTGCAGAGGCCAGTACTGTAGCACCTGTTAAAAAGCAGAAGCAGTAGTCGACGATCAGTTTTTGTCGATTTGCTTTATTATAAAGATGTCATGCCTTCCGGCATTGTTATTAGAAGTTTTGAATTTAGACTTTAGGTGATAATTTGTGTAGAAATCTATAACGGTGGAAATGTTTTGGTCAATACATGAGCTGTAATATGTCACACGAAAATTTGAAAATTCATTACTATTTCAGAAACTTGTTTTAAAAATTGGGAATAAAATGATACAAGTGTTAAAAATAAATTGACTTAGTTTACAAAATACTCCACAGTCACAATATTGTGCAGATAATTCTACGCCTATTATGCAAATATTTCGAAGAAAAGAAAAAGATATTTGGGATAAAACGTATGTAACTTAATGCCAATATTTCCCTCAGTATTCGGAATATTTCCAACATAATGTCAATGTTAAACAGAAGTTAGGGAAGCCTTTGAAATATTTACCGTTTTAAAGCAACATAATAAATACACAGACACATTATTGCAATGTTAATGCCGACGTTTTATTTAAGCATTACGAAAACAAAGATTTTGGATAAAAAGAATGCAAATCAATGCCAATTTTTATGCAATATTAGCAACATACTGGAAATATTATCGAATGTAAGAAAAGATAAATTGTGTGGCATTATCGTAGAGATAGGGTTTTATTTTTCCAAAGCAGATAATTATTCCGATTTGCGAGTGCAGTTTTCTGTAGTCTAGAAATTAAGACTGTAAATATTATTGCTAAAATGAATTGAAACATAAAAATGCTGCTCAGATTTCAGCTTTTCTAACAGAGATTTCAAAATACATCATTACAGACCATAACATTTGAATGTAATGAAATGCAAATCAGATTTCTATCTGGAAAACGACAACTCGAGCGGCTGTTTCACAACTTCTGGAGTCACTGTTCTGCAACTAGTGAAACCGTTTTTGGCATTTCCAAAAATGACAATTTCATGCTAAATTTTGCAGATCTTTGTAATTCTTACTACACTGTGCGAGGCATGAATTCCGTATATAATGGAGCCTTACCCGTAATTATTTGCTTTTATTACTGCACTGTTTGAGCGTACAGTGAGCGTAGTGAAAAAGAGCTTTAACATTTTTGCCCGCTTATCAAGCCCACATGGGGTTAATGTATTGTATGGTGTATTAAGGCAAAGCTGCTGGAAGGCTATCTGCCAATGGGGGGCTGCCTTGGACGGAGAACTTTTTAAGGGGCTCTATCGTGTATTCACGTTACATCCGGAGAAAACCACTAAAAATTCCAGACAGTTAGATCGATGGCCGTACGATGGGTCCGAACCTGGGGACTTCACACTTGGGGCATCTATCATGCTCAGTGGCTCAGAGGGTTAAAGATTAAGTGTTTTTAAAATACTATAATGCTCCACAATTTCTGTTATACTGTCTATAACTTACATAGGCAAGGCCTTATCTTGAAAGCAAAACATTATAACCTGATTATTTAATATATCCAATTCTGCAAAACAGAAAAACCTATATACCCGTTCTTGGTTACTTTAGAATTCACAGCAGGCCTTATCAGTTACCACTAAAGGTAAAATCTATGCCCCTAAAACGCTTCCGACTATCAAATGTCACACTACTTCCTCCTCCTTTCCGCCAAAACAAACCACCGGGATTTAAATAATATCAGAAAAATAACAATAGATTCCCTTTTATTGCCGAGGGGTGTTTCCTGCTTATATGGTTTTGTTTATCAATTCGAATCATGCATTGCATCCTTTCGTGAAGCATCAATTAAAAAACCCCGAACAGCCTCTTAATGCCGAATGGATTTATTTAAATAAATAATTTTCATTTTTTTTTTTTTTTTTTAGCTTTTTTCCGTGGCAAAACTTGTGTTGCCAAAATATCTATACCCATATCGTTAGATCTAATAGTTGTAACTTCCTTCTTCCTAAACTCATTTGAATAAGGAAAATCGACAATGGGGAGAGAATTAAAAAAAATTCGTTATAGTTCATTAGAGAAAAGTGGATGCAAATGAGATTTTTTTTTGTAATTGATTGAAAGATATCCGAGCTTCCATTTTTGCAAACTGTTGTGGAGTGAAGTATAGTCAGATTCCTTTAACCCTTTGAGGCGCAACCCTTTCCCAATGCTGAAAAAAGGGCAGCCGTTGCCATCGCTCGACTTAAATACCAGAAAGATGGCGGACGATCGAAACCTCCATCGCGTGCCACAGATCTAGAGACCCTTTTTGACGACGCACAGCCAGCTGACGTCGCATTATTAAGCATGCAGATACCACCATCTTGCTGGTAGTTAAGTCGAGCGATGGCAACGGCTGCCCTTTTTTCAGCATTGGGCAATCTATCCAGCTGTTCTCGCATTCTTCCATTTTTCAGCAGATGTCAGTGTTGTTAAAAATAATCGTGGCCATTTTTTACGGGAAATGGCGTGCTAAAATGTAAAGGATGCGTGGAGCTGTGTCACCCGCAACTATTTTTATAGAAATCAAATCTATTTTTCGTGACTGGCAACAGTCAAAACGCCAGAGTTTGGCGTTCCCAGAGCGGGAACACTGCGCGTGAAAGGGTTAAGTTTTGCAGTGAACGTGTTCAAAACAGCATCGATTCCCTCTTCTGTGTCCATTGTTGCTTTATGGCATCAGTGGCGGCTAGTGGGTTATTTAAATGGAGTTTCGCAAAGTAAATTTCGAATATTAAGTATGCAGATACGACGCAACATACAACTTGAAATATATTTGCGTTTCCAGCAGTTAAAGGAGAACAATACGTGCAACTGAAAGAACACAGGTCATCTTTTGTCTTACATTTCGTCACCAAGACATGTTTCAGCAAAGGTGTTGTCTTGTGATTCATTTTCTTTAAGTTATTTTTCAAAGGATAATATTGAAAAATGCTATTGCTTTAGCTCCGAAATACTTATTTACCCATCTTAATTATTTACACTAGTTTTTAAGAAATATTGCAGTGAAAAATGTTAAAAGTAAAGAAAACAATAAGAATATGAACTTACAAAAACATAACTAACCGAACATAACAAACCAATGGAGAATCTAGAAGAGATCACCGAAAAATATTTATCCGTGTGCACACTCAAAATGTGCGAACGAAATGATATCAGCAGTGCCTTATTTCTGCCGGGACTCTCCGCTTCAGTTCTCAGAGACAGATTCAGAAGAGAAGTTTTTCGCTCGCGCGTGCGAGCGGAGGAAATAATGTGCTGTAGTAAGCTGTAAAACAATGCGTTAGCTATAAGCGTATATAATAACATTGGGGTGTGGAGAGAGAGTAAAACTCTCGTTTTAAATTCAGAAAAACCTAGAAGTGTACTTAATATATATATTTTTTTAATTTAATTTGTTAATGTGCTTTTTTTTTTTAGTTTTTTCTTTCGTGCTTTAGTTAATGAGCTCATGTGCTCAAATGGAGGAGCCGCTGCTGCCCGGCATAAGTCTTAGGATGTTTCTGCCATGGCCCAGCCAAATAAGTCAATAAAAGTATTTATTTTAATCATCGCTCTTAAAGCTTAAATCCAATGCCTATTTCCCGCAGTTGGAGTCACACAGGTTGTGTAAGGAGATGCACATGGGGCATGTGCCCCGAACTTTAAAAAAAAAGTTGAAATTTTAGAAAAACGCCCCTTTTAAACTGTTGATTTTGATATGCGTCCACCCCCCTCAAAAATAAAGGAAAACTCAGTCAGGCTATACTTACAGCATGAACAGACAGGTGTGTAGTCGGACAGACAGACAAGTCTACTGAAAACGTGTCAAATATTCTGAAAAGAAATTTAAAACATGTACTTAAAGCATTTTGTAGGCGTTCCCCTGTTTTGGGCACTTCCATGCAAGCATTTATTCTATTATTTCTAAATTGGTAGAGTAAAATCAATTTTCGCCGTTAATTCATATATTAACTGTAGTTGTTCCCTCTTCCATACTTTCTGCGAAAACTTCCTCTTTCAAATTTAGACGAAGAGGAAAAGAAACCACGACCTAAGCGAAAAACTTTCACACTAATGAGAAATAAATACATGTATATTCGCAACAGTTAAACAATATTCTTCCGCAAACAAGATTAAAAAAATAAATAAAAGTCAATTTCCAATCAATATACATCACTTGTCTAATAGATTTCCCAAACGACTTTGACATCAGGAACTCTCGACTTTAAAAAAAACTAATAATTGTCGTGTGATGTTTTATTTGTAATGATAATTGGCACGTGAAAAGAGACTGCAGAGGAGAAAAAGGGGTAAAAAACGTAGGCTATTAATGAATTTTTATCCAGAGAGTGCAAATTGAGTTTTTCGTTCACTGGAGGGGTTTGCTGATTAGGCAATTGTTCGCGTCACGTTTTTAGAAATATATTCAGCAGTCGTCGCAGCTATCGTTTCCCTTCCGTGTCGTGTTGAGGTTTATTTTTTTGCACCTTTCTGAGATAATGCCTCTAAGACACTCAATCATTTGAAGCGATTAGGAAAAGGCTTATAATGTGGAATATACTTTCACTCCCGCGGAGTAAGTCCAGGCAGAGGCGTAGGGAGGCAGTGACGGATTCAAGGAAGGGGATAGGGGGCTTTACTTCAAGTCCCTTCCCCTTAAAAAATATCGACATAACTTAAGAGTAGCATTTTGTTACACTTTCTTTAGGTAAAATGAGCTTTTTTTTCATAAATTAGCCTCCGAAAAAAAAAAAAGAAAATTCACAATGCTTTAGAGTTGTGGTTCTCAACCTTTTTATATTCGAGAACCCCTTCGAAAATTAAAAAGAACCTTGCTAACCCTTTGTGTAAGTAATGTATAAAGGGTTCGCGAAAATAATACATTTTGAGAACTCCTACGGATTCGCAAATGTGTATAAGGGGACTCCTCGCGTAAGTGCTACTTTCGTGTTGTTAAAATTGATTGTCAAGCAATAAAATTAGATATTTTATTGCTTGACACTTATGATGTGTTGTTGCCCATTTTCATTATGTTTTAAGAATATGGGCGGTATTTGCTATTTTAGTATAGGGTCTACATACGGCTTTTCGGGGCACATACACGATTATTTTGATATCATCATTAATTTGATTTCATCAGCTTTGTTCAAATGAAGTGAAGTGAGTGTATTTTCAGATTCTTTTCAATTCAAGCTTAATCAAAACTTCAGCTATATGAGAAAAAAAAAAGTATGTTGAGGTTTATGAGAACAGAACTGCATTAACTTTGACAAAAAAGCACTAAAAAAGAAACTAGTGTTTAAAATATGAAATAATTAAAACTTTGTAAAAGAAACAGACAAGTAGCAGGTATTTATCAGTCTGGTAAGTACCTGCTATGTGTTTTTTTTTTTTTTTACAAAATTTTAATTATTCCATGCCTGAACATTGCTTATAACCAAATACAGATAAAAATATCCTTCTTTATTACAATTTATAAACTCTGAAATCGGGTAAAATCTACTTTTTGAAAAAAAAATAAAGTTCTTTTTGTCGCTAAGAAACGCTTTAATAACGGTGAAAATTCATTTTCGGGGCTCACCATGGCACAGTGGCTATGTCACCGGAAATGGTAGACGGGCGAAGTGTGATGGTCCCGGGTTCGGGTCCCATCGCGCGTCCGTCGACCTAACCGTTCGGAGTTTTCCGTGGTTTTCTCCAAAACTTAGCGTAAATACGGGTTAGGACCCCTTAGAAAGACCCCCACGGAGGGCACCCCACCCATCGGCCTAGAGCCCTCGAGTAGCTAATCGGCCGTAATCCCACAAACAAACAAATTCATTTTCCATAATTTTAAGGCTTCAAAACACTCTAAAATTATTTTAAATGCTTGTGTATCGTCTAGAAATGAAAAAAAAATTGAAACCCTTTTTTCAGATTGTCGTTTTCGGGATATTCACAGAAAGTGTCCATACGCATTAGTTTTCTACGTACTTCTATAAAATTGCCTTCTAATTAACCTACAAAATAAATTTGCGAATCAGATTTTGAATCGTTGAATATTTAGGTTTCTAAATGAAGCAAAAATAAGGGGGGGGGGAAGCATTGTAAAGGGGTAAGGAAAATTTTGCTGACATTGTAATTTAAACATTTATTTTCAAGAACTATCGTTCATATTCTAAAACACATACACAAATTTTTTATTACTTCCTTTAAAGTAGTTTTGTGTGAAAAATAGAGATATATAAAGTACGAGTAATCTGTATATTGTACATTTTCATCAGTTAAAAAAAAAATTATTGACATAGAAGTGTTCAATTTCGTAAATTAGTTTGTTAACACTTTCAAACCTGATTCAATAAGTTCTATTTCGATTAAATAATGTTTCTTTTGATAATACACATTAAATTTGTAATTCAAAATAAATAAGAAAATAAAAATAAATAAAAATCTCTATTAAATTTTCGAGGAAAATTGGTTTTTCTCAATGTGGCACAAATGAGGACATCGATAGTGCAGTGCAGGTTACTTTTGTGTCCTCACTTGTGGGCGCAGAGCTTGACAAAGTGAAACATGAATGGGACATGGATACAAAATTTCATCTTCATGAAAAAATACAGGGGGTGGGGGGTTGGTGTAATTAAAACTTCCCCTGTTCATGCATTCTAAAACTCAAACGGCTTGTTTTTTTTTTTTTTTTTTTTTTTTTTTTTTTTTTTTTTTTTTTTTGTATATAGACTATGTATGATTTACATTCAAGAAGTTTCGGGGGAAAAAAATGGTTCAAAAAATGCCCACTAGCGGCGTTTTTCATGAAAAACAGCAAATTTATCATTGGTAATGGTGATCGAATTGAACAAACAATTTCAAGGTTTATTCATTTGTTTTTTAAGAGTATTAACTAATTTGGGGTCTTTTAATAGGGTATTTGGGGTTTTTAATTTGGGGTCTAATTTGGTCTTTTTTTTTTCAATGCCTACTATTAGTTCACACTCTCCCTATATAGGGTGGTCCTAAATTATAAGTCCAAAATGGGTGGTAGAGGGGATCAAGACGGTCCTGAATCACACAGCAATGTGTTGTCGGAAACGTCGTCTTCGTGTACCTCTTGATAATAACTTTGAAAGAAGTGTTGGTCTGAATCCCCCCATCAAGTTTCATAAACAATGAGCTTTTCTCAGAGACTTTCATCGATGAAACGAAGTAGAATTTGTAAACTATCAGTTTCAGTTAAGTGCTTTCTCTTAAAAAAAAACTCTCGTTTTTGACGAACGATGGTCGGAAGGTTCACTGTTATTTCAACACTTTTTCCAAAGTGATTATTAACAGGCACATGAAGACGACATTTCCTACCCCACATTGCTGTGTGATTCTGAAGCGTCTTGATGCCCTCTACCACCCTTTACATTTTTGACATATAGTTTAGGACCACCCTATATAGGGGATGTGTGAACTAATAGTAGGAATATTTATATATCTTGTTCAAATTTTCAGTCGTTAATAAAATGCTTTTTTATTCATACACTCAAGTTCAAATACATTTTTTTTTAACTTGCAGTAGATGACACTGGATGTTAATACAGTTTTTTCCCAAATATTAATTCATTTCAAATTTAATTAATTCATTTTAGTAGATACTGTTACGTGGGAATTAAATATGAATGAAAACAATAAAGTAAACAAACTGGATTAACGGATAAACCCTTGCTTCACAAGCGGCCCTGGATTAATTAATTATTTAAATTTAATAAAAAGTTACTAAAATGTAATTTTTCTTTGTTGATCTAAGTAGGAATTGACTTTTTTTTTACATTATTTAAGCTGATTTTTTCCATGCAAAGGTCCACGAAGTGGACAATTATCGAAATAAATTAAAAAAAACTTCCTTCAGCGCATCCCATGTGCAGTCTGTATACCAAATTATGTGGCAATCTACTCACCCGTTTGAACTGCAGGATGCTGTTTATAGGGGAAGATTAATTAAACCACCCTGTATACAGCAAAAGTTGACGTTAAAAGGCCACCATTCCCCTCAACCCTTTGAAGAACAAGCATTTGCACATCAATATCGAAGACCCACTGGATAGACCCACTGAATGTTCGTGCCCAATGCTGAGAAAGTGCAGCCTCTACCATACGTAAATTTAACTACGAACAGCATGGCGGGTGATCGAACAGCCCAGTTGGTGCCACAAAGCTAAACAAGGTTCCTGACACAGATGGCTGCATTTTTTCAGCACAGCCAGCTCTGCCAGAAAACTTCTTGAGCTGTGTCATGCCGTATGGGTTATTCGAACAACCGCCATGTTGTTGGACGGTAAAGGCTGCACTTTTTCAGCGTAGGAACCCTTCAATCGTATATTTTTGCTACCAGCAATGAAAGCGCTGAAATGCAGTGGTTTCAAGGTGCAACCACCGCGTATCAAAAGGTTCATCGGTCAAAAATATTTTCATAGCTGAAATTATTAACCCTTTGAGGCACAACCCTTTCCCAATGCTGAAAAAAGGGCAGCCGTTGCTATCGCTCGACTTAACTACCAGCAAGTGACCATTTTTTTTTTTTTACGGGAAATGACGTGCTAAAAAGTAAAAGATTCTCGTTGAGCTATGTCACCCGCAACTATTTTTATAGAAATCAAATCTATTCTCCGTGACTGGCAACAGTCAAAACGTCAGAGTTTGGTGTTCCCAGAGTGGGAACACTGCGCGTTAAAGGGTTAAATGAATGGATGGTAAAGGCTGAACTTTTTCAGCATAGGGACCCTTTAATCTTATATTTTTGCGACTAGCAGTGAAAGAGCTGAAATAAAGTGGTTTCAAGGCGCAACCACCGCGTGTCGAAGGGTTAATCAGTCAAAAATATTTTCATAGCTGAAATTATTAATTAGGAAATATTCTCACAACTTCTATAATAAAACATTTGTTCTTTCATTCATGTAACTGCAAATACGAATTTTTTTCCCGCAGTTTAAATCAGCTTTATGCGAGGTGTTACGTCACAGCGATACATTGAAATTCCCACAGAAAAAAAATGTGTCAGCACGTAAATAATCAATATGCATGTAATTCTCTCTGGCAATTCGCTGAATCGCTGTGATCTCATTTAAAATTGCAGCTACGGTTTTTCTCTCGAGAATACCTGGGAAAGTGGAAATCTTTGGAAGAGATGATCAAGATCTTGTTTCTCCGCCAAAGGCCAACTTTTACATTTCTTTCTCCTGTAATAATCTGTTTTAACCCTTTGAGGCGCAACCCTTTCCCAATGCTGAAAAAAGGGCAGCCGTTGCCATCGCTCGACTTAACTACCAGCAAGATGACGGACGATCGAAACGTTCATCGCGTGCCACAGATCTAGAGACCCTTTTTTGACGACAGCTGGCTGTGCTGGTATCACGCGCACAGCCAGCTGCGTCAAAAAAAGGGTCTCTAGATCTGTGGCACACGATGAACGTTTCGATCGTCCGCCATCTTGCTGGTAGTTAAGTCGAGCGATGGCAACGGCTGCCCGTTTTTCAGCATTGGGCCATCTATCCAGCTGTTCTCGCGTTCTTCCATTTTTCGGCAGATGTCAGTGCTGTTAAAAAGTAATCGTGACCATTTTTTGACGGGAAAGGACGTGCTAAAAAGTAAAGGATTCTCGTGGAGCTATGTCACCCGCAACTATTTTTATAGAAATCCAATCTATTATTCGTGACCTTCAACAGTCAAAACGTCAACAGTTTGGTGGTCTCAGAGCGAAACCACTGCGCGTTAAAGGGTTAAGGATGTTCGATTTCACTTTTTATGTCCCTCGGGAATGTGAATTTTCTGATCTGTATTCTATGTGTGATCACGATTTAGATCTTTAGCTGGAATAGATTATCGAGTAAGTGCTTTCGAGTTAGTTTGGGTACTGATGGTATGAAATCGCTTCAAATGGATGTAGATTTTTTTTTTTTTTTTGGACACTTTCAAACAATGTTGAAAATGTGTTTATGATATCTGTTTGTCCGCCCGTGCTCTAACTGCCTCAAATAAGCGTCGATTACTACAAAATTAATGCAGAGTGTATATTGCCCCCACTTATCTCTCAATGTATGTTGCTGCAAGAAACATCGAAGTTATCTCTTGTCAGTTACGTTTTTAAGTTTTTAATTTGATTTTGATTTATAAATTTGTTAATTTTTATACCGTTGAAGTTGCGTTTCATGAGTAACATAGAATATACCTTCTGATTTAATTTACTTTCAGTGCACTTTTGTTAGGGTGTTCAATATTCGACAAGTTCGAGTCCCGGGAAATTACATGAATAATTATATACAGCTTTTTTTGAGGCTAGCCCTAAAATATCGTCAATTTGGTGCAAATAAAAACGCTTTTGTTGAAAAGCGTTTTATAATCGACGGAATTTGAAACGATTTGCATATTTCTTGTAAAATATACAACGAATTTGTACAAGGGCGGTTGAAATTTTCCCAATGACTATTTAAAATACCCGATGAAAAAATATACAAATTTCAAAAAAGGCGAATTTTTACATCGTATCAGTAATGGACAGTAAAATAAATTTATAAAAAAAAATATCGTTAACTTTGCATGAGGGAAGCAGATTTTCCCATAGGATAACAGACTTCCATAATTCCGTCTTCGATCTGAGTATATCGCCTTAACGAGTTTCAGTTGTTGCAGGATATACAGAGGGGGGGGGTGGGTTGCCAGAGGTATTGGAAAACGTCTTTTTTTTCGGCATATAAAAAATAACACTTGTCACAAATCAAAAGTATAAAAATTTGGGTGAAAAAAAATTGAGGGATATTCTTTTTCAGTACTTTTATACCAAATTTTAATTGTTGTGAATTAATTGCAGTGAATCATTTCATTCTATACGGTGAAAAATGTTTTACAGTTTTTAAGAAAAATATATTTGAATAACGGGTTATAGTGCAAATGCTCAACATGCAACCAATGGCAGGAATATCGTGACTTTATTTTTCCGTTTTTTCTATCTTTATTTTATTTTGAGCACTAGAGTGTTGTTAATTTCAAAGATCTAAAAAATGTTTATTTATTATTAGTATTATTTATTATTTATTTATTTATTTATTTATATGTGTGTGTCAAATTTATAACCGCGAATTTTTAATTGCTATGTAAATATATTTAAAGCGGAAAGCGATCTCCACCATAGCCGTGTGTAAGACACTAAACATGGTAGATATCTGAAGTTTGAAGAGGAAGGTTTCTGATGTACCGAGTGGCTGGCGATCTGGAGTTTGGGGCGGTTTTTTCCAGGTGTGACGTAAATACGAGGCAATAACTCTTTAAAAAGTCCCCGCCTAAGGCATCCACTCTTAAGGCAGATAGCTCATACATTGCTATCTGCCTTAAGAGTGGATTGCCTTAACCACAACATCAAATCTAATCAAAATCAAATAAAACTAAAAACATGGAACGCAATAGAGGGATGCAATAGAGGAGGGGGGAGGGTCAACTTTGATGCATTGGATGATTTCAAGTGGCGCATTGCATCCTCTGCCAGGCGCGTAGCCAGGAAAATTTTTCGGGGATATGCACCTGAAAAATTGTTCGGGGGGGATATGAACTTATATGTGTATAAATAGACGGCATTTCATCACTAATCCAAAAATTTCGGGGGGGATATACCCCCCCCCATCCCTGGCTACGCCCCTGGTTCTTACTTATTATTTTGAGATAGATTAAAGATTTTTAAAATAATTTCGTTCCCGAAAATATGCGATTTCACATAATTTATGACACTACATTAAAAAGAAGAGCATTTGTACACTCCAAAAATCGAATCTTCTCTGATCCCCAACCAAATATCCGAAAAATTTTAGAATCCTACCTCAGAACAACGATTTCAATTTTATGCTCACACTTCATTAATATTTCTCCCCTAAATTTACGCCAATGTCAAGAATCTTTGAGAACCCTCATTTTAAAAGGGAAACAAAGTATTCTCCATTGGGTGCCCGGCCATTGTAGTCTTCGGGGCTATGAACAAGTGGACTTCCTTGCGAAAAGAGGTGCCAGCTTAATACAAAAACCTTACACGGCCATCTCTTATTGGAGGATTGGACTGTTTTTGAGAAATTTATTTAGATTTAATGCCTTACGAGACTCTCACAGCTCTAAACACACATTCCTGATAAACCAAGACGTAAGGCAGTTGCAACGTTTCGCCTATCTACAGGACACGACTGCCTTGCCGCTCATCATCCTACTTGCCCACTTTGTGATTCTGGGGAAGTAATGGACAGGGACCATCTGGCCCGTTGTGGAGCTCTTCGTTGTTCTCCAGAGTCGTCGAGATATTGTGAGGCAAGATCTCTAAGGCAATCACTTCGGTCTTTTGTTCTGAGTTCTATTGTTATGAGTCGTAACTTTATAGTTCTCCGTAATTTCCTGGCCATTGGAAATTTAAAAAAAAAAAATGCTTTCCAACTTTACTCTGAACGTAAGGAAGTAAGTAGCAAAAGGGCATCTGAACTGGTCCGTCACAAACAACTGGCGCGTGATACGCCGAAAGGTTGGCCACCTCTGCAATAAACAATGGATATATGAATAGTTCACCAGAGTCGCTAGTTGTTTCATTGCTCTGCATATAACAAAGACTGTTTAGATAGTAGACTGTCCTTAAGAAAACTCTCACAACATTTTACTTTTACCTATTTCATGCGCCCCACGTTTTTTGCCTTACGGGCACTTTCACGAGTTATCCTATTATCACATTGACTAATGGATAGTATAATATTTTTTTTTTCATCACTTACTTCCGCCGGGAAATTAAATCAGATTTATGGATAAGGATATCCCTAAAAGTCTCACCCCTAAGCGAATGTCAAAAGGTTGCTCCAGAGCGGTGCTGGGCATGCTGAATAACGATCTTTAGATTTTTCTCGCTCGCAAATTCCTAGACCTGAATCTTAAGCAACGCGATTCCAGAGGTGCATTCATTAAACGCAGTTTGTTTCGGCTTCTGGTGTTACTTTTCCGGCATGACACGGTGATCTCAGAAAAGAAATAACCGCGCCAACAGCCCTTCTTATACAGATGCACCTTTCTGTCGTGAATCTGCGGATGTCATGAATTTTCCTGGTTTCAGCACAACCCTAGAGCTCTGATCCAGGTGCATGGATTGCTAACGAAGTGTAATCGGAGTTCAGCTGAAGCAACACAGATTATGCACAAGGTGTTTATTGAAAACAAGAAAGATAAATCGTGTCAGACGAATTAATTATAAAACACTTTCCAACACTATTTTTGCATCCAATTAGGAGGCGCATTGTCCTCAAATCTTACTGAGATTTTAGATATTCCTAAAAACCTGTATATCACTATTAATATAATTTTGCGACATCCTGAAAATTAACTTTAAGAGTTATTTCCATCTTTTAACGGAGGGTAAACTGTTATAAACTTTTATATACTTATTGTGTTGTGCTTGAAATGGATGAATTTCTTTAAACTGCTGTAAATCATTCTGTATTGGAGATTTTTTTTAATGCTCCTTTAGAAAACTACACTACAGTTGCTATAAATAGTACAGATTCTACTTCTTGCATCTGCAGAACTTGCTTCTTGCAAACAGATTTTAAAAAGGGATTCATGAGAGAAATAAGCTCATTATTATTATAGGATAAACCTGAATGTAAGGAGTTAGAAAGTGCATCTAGAGTTAGCTATTACATTTGTCTTTAATTTGCAAATACGGTCATTTTTTTGATATTCTATCAATGAAGGCATTGACTTATTTATCTATCAGCTGAAATTTCGAGCTCGAATTTAAAGTCCTTGGGCTCGGGCTTTAAAAAAATGAGCCCGAACTTATCTCTAATAAAAACCTAAATGAGGCAACGTGTGTCGGCTATTATTCGGGGCAACAACATGGCGCGCAAGGTAGTCCAGTAGGTAGGCGCGAAAGAAGAGGTTTCGTTGCTCCAGATAGTGCGACAGACTTCTCAGAAGTTTTGAACTAGTTTGATTGTAAGGAGATGCTAAACGACCGTCGATAGCTCAGTTGGCAGAGCGGTGGACTGTAGAGGGTAAATATCTCAGTAATCCATAGGTCGCTGGTTCGACTCCGGCTCGACGGAAAGTAATTTTTTCGACAGACCATTTTTTTTTTAAATAAGCATATTTTCAATGTATCCTTTTGAGATATGACATCCATTATCCCTTTATATCTCACCGACTTCAATTTTTTAAATTCCTTACTGCTTGCAATGTGCAAAAATAGATTATAAGCATCAAAGACTGATTAAAGGGTAAGACGGAGGGGACTATTATAAGTAAGAAATAATTACGAATAAGATCAAAAATGAAAATCTAGTATCTAGAATAACTACTTACTGTTTAATATCATATGATATAAGACTAGGTCTAGGTTATCATATATTATATAATAATAATTAGATGTATAATAGCATAAATTTATTTGTAATCAAAACCAAACAATAGATAACAATGAAATAGTATTTGCGTTATTATATACTATATAATAATATATTTGCAGTTATATTTATTTGTAAATATTATATTTGTAATTATATTCATAAATATAATATCCAGTAATAATAGTTTAAGTTCAGTTTTAATAGAGCTCGCAAATGTCATAAATGAAAATTATTTTGCAACTTACATTACGGTATGTAAGTTTCTTATATTACCTAAACCTAACTTAATCAACTGAGTTCACAATGATTATGTCATTTCGTCACTTTAAGAAGTCTTATAATAATGATGACAGTTATAGATCTGTTTAATGAATGGCACAACTATCACAATATCGACTATTTTTCAATAAACTTACTTTAAATAATTAGCTTAATCATACAGACTATAAAAAAATCAAGCTTGGTTTTTTTTTAAAAGGATCGTGGGAAACAAATAGTGTTAACCGTGTCTTCAGCTTCTACACATGCCGGGACTCAGTCATGAATATAAGACAATCAGTGGCGGAGCCAAGGGGGGGGGGTCATAACCCTCACCCATAAGGAATTTTTTGCCATACTAAATACATATTTTTCACTCCCTTATCCCACTCACGTATACATATATATGAGTTGCAGTAATCGTACCCCCCCCATGACAAAATTTCTGGATACGACACTTGAAGACAAGTATTGTCCTCGAACTCCTTCATTTTTATATGCAGTCATTTCGTTATACCGGATATCCCCCCCCCTCCTTATACCGGATCAATCCCCTTTACCGGATCGGTATACAAAGTCACATATGGAAAATACGAATAAATAAACGTACTAAACATTTTTTAAAGTTATTTTATTTCGATCAACTAAATTTTTTATATATGAATTTCTTATATGCAAAATTTCTTTTCTGAACGTGTTTTCAATATAACATTTTTTTTTTTTTTTTTTAGAGTCACTATTATATGAGAATTAAGTCTCTCGTTTTTCTGTATCTAACAAATGTTTGACACCGATGTGACTACTCAACAGAATTTTGGATAAAAATTGAAACGTTTTTTTTAAATTATTATTATTAATGGATAAACTTGAATGCAAAGAGTAAGAAAGTGCATTAAGAATTTGCGACTACAATTGTCTTTAATTTGATAGAACAGCAAAATTTAGGATATTCTATTGATGAAGTAATCGACTTTTATTTATAAATTATCTGAAATTCGGACACGGACTCCGACTTAAATAATATCATTCTGGCTCAGACGGGCTCGAATTAAAAGTCCCCGGTTTCACTGATCTCTTAGAAAGAATAATTATAGATAAAATAAATAATATTATTATAAGTATAAATTTATATTGTTCTTTAGAGTTAATATTATAAATTCTAAATAAAATAATCTTGAAATAAATATTACTGTTCTAAGCTTTTCATTAAAAAATTTACAGTTATAAAGTCTTTTAGGCGCAATAATCAGAGTATGCACTCCAAGTATTTGTCACTTCCAAAACGTTTCCCCCACCCCACCCCTAGAAACTCTTTCAGAAAAAAGATGGAAATCGCAGATAACCAGGTCTGGACGAGACAGTAGATGACCAAGAATTGTTTGAATGCCAGTGACTCCCCGTCTTAATGAACAGGTCGCAGAAAAGCGTAACATGGAAATTCTGAAGTTCGCGAACAGACTACGGCGAATGTTTTGAGGTCCGAAATAAAGATGTAAAGAAGTGAAGAAGCTTGAGAATTCCCAGAATAAATATTGCATTTTCATTTACATAAATAAACGGTCTTTATTGCATTCATGACCCTCGCAAGAAATCTAACTGACCAATATCTTTCACCGAAAGTCTAGGTTTATCAGCTTATCAATACTTCGAAAGGATATGAAGTATAAATCACTACAGAACATATCAAGATATCATCTTCTTGATTTTGAAACATCATAGTCTTGACGACCAAGGCTATAAAATTTAATTGGATTTTGGGGACTTCCTTCCTGAGTTATATTTCACCCGAGGCTGGAAAACTATCAGCGAGGAATTTAAAAAATTAAGACAGCGCAATTTATGGGGTGAAAGATTAGATACGATTTTGGACGTTTCTCTCACTTTTGTATTTCAGATTGAAGATATTTTGAAACTGGAAGATAAAGCCCACGGTGGAGGCAATTACAACAGACGCTAGAAAATTAAGAAAACATTTGACAAATGATTTAAATGTCTACACTCAATACATTCAACCTTTGTCCACTTAAAATTAACTTCCTATTCTATTACTATTACTGTAGGTAACAAAATTCATATTCTAAAAACGAGCGGAATCTCTCTGCGAGTTTGTCAGCGGAAAATTTTCGAACTCGAAAGATTTCGTTTCGCTGGGAACAGCTTCTCTTTTATCAATGCTTCCTGCAGAGGAAATCATTTCATTTGTGAAAAGAATTAAACTGGTTCATCTCGAGTTTGAGATGAACCAGTTTGAGATGAACCTTAAATTTTTGTGTTATGGCAAGTCTACACGAGGGGTATCTGCCCACGGGGGTAGGGTTCCTTGGAAACAGGACTTTTTAAGGTGTGTAATACATATTCGCGTTACGTCTGGAGAAAACCGACCCAAACTCCAGACCAGTGGCGGCTCGGGGGCGATTTAAAAGGAGGTTCACAAAACAAATTTCGAAAATTAAATAGGCAGATACGACGCACCTTACAAATTAAAATAGATTTGCGTTTCCAGCTGTTAAAGGAATACAATGCACGCAACTGAAAGAAAACAAGTCCTCTTGGGTCTTACATTTCGTCACCAAGATAAGTTTTAGCAAAGGTGCTGTCTTGACTCCTTTTATTTCAATCTTTTTTTCAAAGGATACTATTGAAAAATACCATTGCTTTAGCTCCGAAACACGTATCTTTATTTTTTTTACAAACTAGTGTAAATAATTATGTAGGGAAAAATTGTAGAAATAAAAATATTAAGAAAATGAAATAAAAATGAATTAACTAACCGAATGTAACAAACCAAGGCAAAATCCGGAAGCGATACCGCAAAAAAGTGGCCATGGGTACACAATGAAATTGTGCGAACGGACTGATTTCATGAGTGCCGTGCTTCCTCCCAGCTATCTGGGCTTCTTATCCCAGAGAGCGGTTCAGAGAGAAAAATTTCCGTTCGCACGTGCGACTGATTAGACTGTGTTGTAGTAACCTACACTACAGTGCGCTAGCTATAATAAGCGTATTTAATAATTGTGGGAGGAGGGGGGAGAGAGAGTATAACTCACATTTTAAATTCCATAAATCTAGAAGTGTGCTTAATATTTGCTTTAAATTTAATTTGCTAGTGTGTTTATTCATCAGTTTTTCCTTTGGGGGTTCACGTGCTCATGTGCTCAAATGGAGAAAACCGACCCAAACTCCAGACAGATCGACAGCCGCGCGATAGGCCAGAACGCTGGATATTCGCACTACAGCCGTCCACATATGTTCAGTGTCTTACCCATTCGCACATGGTGGGGCCAAGCAACCTTTTGTAGAGGTTAACATTTTTTGTATTGTTTCGAAAAAAAAGTCTAAAAAGTGATTTCCCGTACAATGTTGTGTTTTGGATTTTTTGTGGTCACAGTAAAAAAAATTCAGAAACGTTACATACATATAGCGGAAAGGTTTCCGAAAGTATAGCGTAACCTACCGATGCTCTACTCGAACTCACGATTTCGGAAACATAACCCATATTTCGGGGTAAAGTATTTACGTTTCTAAATACTTTACCCGCATGGTTCGGAAACGTTTCCGCAATTTTAAACTACAAGAGCTGCCCCATTTTTTGGGGTAACGTTTCTGCATTTTTTTTACCGTGAGCTCCTGTAAAAGAAATATAAATTCAACATTTCCAGTAGGGTTACATGGACAGGTACATAGGAACAACATAGTATATCGTATCTTATGGATGGCAGAGTACTGCCAAACAGAAATCAGGAACCCTTGACAACTTGTTTGGAAAGTGCTAAAAAGAAAATGCATAATTTCACTGCAGTGTAAACAACTTTCAGGACACTGAAATGATTTAAAGCTGTTCCGCTTTGCAAACAGGCACTATGTTTTAAAGTATTTTTAGCCAAAAAAACATACTCCGCATAAAATCAGATCCTTCAAAAGATAAAAACCGTTCAAAGATGTTAGCCAAGGAATAAAGCAAACATTTGTTTTGCCGCAATAATGCACTTTTAGTACTTGTGGCAAATGCACTACACCTTGTTAGCAAAACAATTACCCTCCATTCATGCAGACACTTCAGCGCTTTGCGCGCCGCCGCCCTATACCGCACAGTCAAGGATATTTCCAGCAAAATACACATTCTGAATGCGATTAAATTTGTTTATTTATTTATTGACCACCAAAAGCAATCTCTCGTGGCGTGAGAAATAACTTAAACAGCGAACAATCCGTCAGTTCTCTGACCGGAATGATTTTTTAAAAAGGGTGTGGTAAGATTTAGAATCTTCTGTGTTTTGGTTTGTTTTTTCCGTATATCCGTCAGATTTCAATCGCTGGTTACTTTTTAAGACTTTCAACAAAATGTAAAAAAATGTTCGATTTCCATTTACCCATCTTCCAGCCTCAACACGGCCAAGTGGTTAAGACACTGAACATGGTAGATGTCCGAAGTGTGGAGGTCCTAGATGCAGCCATTCATTAAATGGTCTGGAGTTCGGGGCGGTTTTCTCCAGATGTAACGTAAAAAACGCTTGAGGACCCCTTAGAATCCGCTGCTCAAAATACCCCTCCTTAGTCAGACAACCCTCGAGAAGCTTAATATACAATCCAATTGCCTATCTATCCGTGCCCCTGTACTGACGCTACCAGTCACGAGACTTGGTACCCAATTTTAGTGCCCAGGATTCTTAGTGCCTATCTCCATGCCGTCGCCACCGCCTCACACTTACAGACTCAAAATTAATATTTTAAAATGACATATACAGGTAACGTTAAAATGTTTAACTACTTATAATTGAATTTTTAAATTTCATTGTAAACCTTCTTTAATGATTTCTGGTTCGTATAGAAATTCATTCACACATAATAATTACACAGTAAAAATTGGCTTATTCTTCATGTTTGGAATCTCTCTCTCTCTCTCTCAGAGGGGAGATAATACAGGATGTTCCTGAAAGGTGGTAAGGGGTTTTAAATCTTTATCTATAAGAGATAAGTGAACAATGTCAATTGAAGAAATGTACAAAATAAGATTCTGCTGAGACAAAATTCTTCTAGTTCATTTGCAAAAGGTTACACTTTTTAAATTTTTATACGACCCACATTAAAAAAAAAAAAAAATCCAATTTGTAAAATGTGCCTCATACACTAATAAGGGGATGTACCAAATTTCAGCCTTTCATCATACACAGATCAGGCGTCATACGTCTCAGAGATACCTGTAAAGAAAGACGATAGGGGGCTATACATGATTTTAAATGTAAACTTTTATTGCTAGAGTGGAAAAAATGATTTTTAATGACTATGTCACTTTATCTCTCACCCCCTTTATTGAAAATTGTCCCAAAGAAACGACATAAAAATGCAACATATTTTTTACATATATTTAAATACTATTAGTTGACAACAGCTTTAATGTATTGTTACACTATTTCGTAGCTGTAGAATAGGCTTCACACGTATTTTTCTATAAATAGGTTACAATCCTAAAAATTTCAACATAGGGTTACCAGGCGAAATACACGAAGAATCAGCGATAAAATGACACAGTCAATTAATATCGTTTTAATATGGCAATAATGAAACTAAACAATTATCGGGTTCAGAGGGGGGTCTAACCCTGACGAGGTTCGAACAGCCGAGTTATTTATCTTTCCTCATTTCTGTACGACCCCTGAAATGCGATCATTCGATGGGAATTTTTCCCTTCAAGAGCCATTGAAAAGTCGTTTAAGTCAGCGTTGTATTTATCTTCATATCTCGGGTACTTTTTAAGGTATAATTCTCAAATTTTGGATGTCACCTCATGAGTGTATGGGGCACATTTTACTAACTGGGAGTTTTTTTGTACGGTTGGCTATTTACAAAATCTAACTTTCTGAAAATCAACGAGGAGTTTTTTCATAGCATAATCTATTATCAGACTTCAATTTGAACATTTTTTTAAAATTTACGTGAACTCTTATCTCTAATATATAAAGAATTAAAACCCGTTACCACCTTTTTGGGACACCCTGTATACTATATACAATGAATTCCCAATAAGTCCAAATCGAAGTTAAACTAATTAAAATAGCTTAGCATTGTTTTTTTAAAACTTTCCCAATTTATTTCTTTACAATTTTCTATTTTAAAGCCGAAAAAATACTGAAAACTTTCCTTAAGTACTAGTTTTTCACAAATCAAGGCCATTTTTTCATATTTACAAAATTTTTGTTTCTTTTTAGTCGTTTTGAAACTTAAAAACCTTCTTGTATATTGAAAACAGCTCCTAAATATGCATGCGCCAGTAATTAAAGTTCATAAAACATTAATTTCAAATTCGCAGGACTTATTTTTACCCTGCATTTGACAAATACAGAGCTGCCACGTCTCCTGCTTTTTTCGGGAGATTTCCCACCACTAATTTTTACTTAAAAATTTATGCTTAAAATAAGTCCAAATATTTAATGCAAAATAAAACTATCTAAAAATTATGGTGGGAAATCTCCCGGAAGAAGCCGGAGACTGGGCAGCTCTGCAAATAGAGCAGCGGAAAGTTTTTAAAAAATCATTTCGTAGTTTTCGGAAGATTTTTCATTTTTCTTTTTAAATAATTATGAATTAACACATTCCTGGAATTTCAGACAAATTTTGAAAATTCGATAACTCTAAAATAGGATTTCAAACTATTTTCCTGCAAAAATGTACTGGCTTCTACGCCGCAAATGCCGTGACATTCAACACTTGATGAAAATTCTGGTAATGATTTAGGATTCCTTTTTTCTTTTCTTTCTAAATTTGTCACACATTTCAATGAATGAAACAATTTATTCACGCGTGGTATATGCGTGTGTCCGACTGTAAAAATTATTAATTTTTATCCTAACTATTTAAACTAGTAGCGTGCAGCGCATTTATCAAGTTTTTAATCTAGTATTAGATGTACTGGAAAGTAATGTTTGTTTGTTTTTCTTTTACATAAACGTTAAAAGGTTGAAAACCGCTGGGTTACGAATTTTGTAAAAGGGTCTCCAATCCTGCCCCTAAGCAAAAATCTCACACACCTGCCAAATTTCCTATTATTATCTTCAGTAGTTTTGGCTAGTCAAATTATTGACTTACGAAAAAATTACATTAATTTCCAGTAAACGAAGACTGACGAATTCATTTTGGCTTACTACACCGTTACGACTGCAGATATCTTTCGCCTGTGCACGTGATTTAATTCGTTACGGTTCACACGTCAAAATATGTCAAGAATGTGTCAAATGTAGTTTCTTAAAGCCGAGATCATTGGGTACAGAAATGATAATGCAACTAGAGAGAATTGCACCTCCGGTCTTAAAAGGCCCATTTCATGGTCAAATGGATTTACGATAGTCTGTGTGTAGATAAAATACGTACATTTTGCATAATCATGGGTGAACGCAAAAAAATGCCTTTCGTATATTAAATGAACAGTATCTGCCATTCAAATGAGGGAAAAACATGAGGTGAATATTGAGTATTACACCGCAGTTCCAAAAGTGCTTGGACTGTAGAATTTTTTTCGGAATTTCTAAGTTAGTGTCTACTCATTGAGAAGCTGAGTAAATGGAGATATTTTAAGTGACATTTAAGAACAAAATGCAGGATTACATATTGGACGTTCAATGGTTTTAATTGGCTGCCAATTCTTATTATAACCACTCCGGTTTATGACGTATCACATATGATACGTGTAATTACATTAGCTGTACGTAATTAATATTTCTTAAAACATTTTAACTAAATAATTTTAACTCGGGTGAAAGTACGAATTCTGCACATTGTTTTTCACTGACAGACAGGAGAATTAAAAAGGTGCCCTCCCCAAATCTCCATTTTATTTACTGTTACACACATGCACCAATATATATTACTTACATACAAAGCAAAAGTATACAAACAGTATGTAATAAGAAACGATGTTAACAGCAGCTTATAGCGTAGGAAATATATTATGTAGGCGACATATTTCCTATATTATGCAGCGTATAATGTAGGAAATATGTCCTCACACAAAATTGTCCAGGGCGATAACAATATGAAAAATGGTAATGCGGAAACTTAGACAATAACAATGTGCAATAAAATTTTAAGTGTTGTACACCCTTGAAGAACACCTCTAAGTCATTGTCCAAAACAGATGTAAAAGAAATGCCTAACTAACGAAGCAGAAATTCATAAACAACTAAATAGAAATATAAAATGCCAAGCTTCGCCAGAGAGAGAAACTGCGCCTATATGCCTCTGGTTAACACCCAAGCCGAGAATCAAACCCGGACCCAAGATGCGATAGAATGGTTCGTTAGGCACTACACCACCTGGGCAGCCGAAAAGACAAACTGATCCTTTACTAAAACCTTCTTTTTAACTTTCACTTTAAGAACTGTTAATTTTAATGATGCAAAATTCGGAGCATTAGATCATTGTTTATGAAACGTAGCTTAAAAAAAAAAGTCTTAACTTATGCTTCATCGCTTTTATCAAAGTGATCATCAATAGGTCCATGCAGACGACGTTACATTTCAGTGCGATTCTGAATCATCTAGGTGTATCCAACCCTGTTACTGAGAGAACATGTATAAATTTCGTAGTAATCTATGTCTATTTAGGACACTGACTGACAGACAAGCCGAAATAGCGAACACTTTAAAAAACAGCAAAAGTTTTAAACAGCAGGAATGTCATTAAAGATAGTTCGAATAGTGCTTTCTACATACTCTGTTGCTATTCAAATAAACACTTGCTTATTTCAAAACACTGCGGCAACAGAAGTTGAATGACCTATTCCGTGCTTCATAGTCACTTGGAGTTAAGTGGTCAAATTAATTCTGCCAATGAAACACAAAATTGTCCAGAGCGATAACAATATGAAAAATGGTAATGCGGAAACTTAGACAATAGCAATGTTACTGAATTTATCTTGGTAACAATCATTTAGAAAAACAAGAAGCAATTTAGTAATACAAAAAGGATCGTTTATTCCTAAAATCGTTTTGTTCCAAGGCTAGATGTTTCCATGGGAAAAAAAAAAACAGCATGGAAGCGATGACGAACACATATCTTCCATATTTTCATTATCTTTGCTGTAAGCGAAGGTAACGGACCGTCATGTTTCAAAGAAGAAAAAAATGAATTCGTCAAAGGTCAGTAGAACATCGACAGGTTCAAAATTCTCCAAGGTTTCATTGAAGGATATTGTTTTTTTAATGTCAGAAAGATACTAAACGTTGATTATGTGAGTAATGAGCATTACAGAGATAAATTGCTTATTGTGTCGTCACGGTGACTAAAATTTGAAACAATGTCATTTAAGCACATTTTCGGTGTTAGATGACTGGAAGATTGCTCATTGAATTGCCCTGTATTACATTTAAATGCGATTTTCATGCACTTGACCCAATAGTGGGTCTTTTATTTTGGATGAATACTGAAAGAGTTTTGAGAAACTACTTAATTCTTTTCACTGGACAGTTTCGTCAATTAGTCACGGGCACGTGCAACGTAGTTCATTAGCCTTGGACATCGAAACAGATACGTTTAGTACAAACCCATGGACCAGGCCTGCCCGAAGTAGCTTATTTTAGCCTTTTTGGGCTAACTTTAGACGCTGATGTTGACTATTAAAAAATAATCATTTCAGGTACAGTAGAATCTCGCTTATCCGACATAAAGGGGCCGGCACAATGTCGGATACTAGAGACGAATCAAGAAAAACTTAAAGGTTAGGTTAAATTGTGTCCTGGAACACACATACATATGTTATATTACAATTACTATCTTGCATCATAATCATACTCTACAAATACAAGAAAACAATGGAAAAAATGAAGTTACATAATTATCTATTGTCTGTCTGAATTTACGAGTGCTGTATGTTACACTTAAAGTTCTGTCCTGTGACCATTTAAAGAATTTTTTTTTCTTTGGTAGTCCGATTTCCTAATGAGTGCCGTTTCTTCGCTGCTAAATCTCGCCATCTTTCCAGCATCATTATGTCAATTCCTTTGGCTTTCTTCTAGCTGCTCTATGTATTGAATTGCAGTCTCTAGAGCCGTAACTCCATCGTTATATGAAATTCTGCGAAGCTCAACAGTCGGTGTTCGATCTTCACTTTCGCTGTCATCGCGGTTGACAAGAGCGACAGTTTCTCCATCAGTTATTTCATGCTGATCATCAGCCTCCATCCAATTTTCGAACTCTTCCAAAGATACATCCTCACATCCAGGAATGCGTTGCACTAAAGGTAAAATCGTTTCTTCAGCTTCATCTATGCTATCCGTGTCCATATTTTCATCATTATGGAGCAGATTTTTCCATGATGTGACAATTGTTTGAGCCCTTACTTCAGCCCAGTCCCGTGCAATCTGACGTCGGATAATACGGAGTGTCGGATAAACGAGCATCTACTGTACTTACTTTATACCAATTTTGGCTAATCTCTGTAAAGTTTCATATATTGAGTAGTTCTGAAAGTAATTTCGTTTTTTCTCAACACAGAACATATTTGTATTTTTCCAAAGCCAACTTCACACTTAATCCGCATAATTATTATGTATATTGACAGCTTATATAGCAAGCTTGCTTGCGAAAAAAGTTCGATTGATTTTGAGCAGTCGTGTTTGGTTGGTACGTTTTCAAATATGAAAACTGAAAAGCGACATTTTCGACATGTTTTGCTTTTTCTCAACCGAAAAAGTAAAAATAAAGTTTAAGAAAGAAAAAAATGATCCAATGTGTACGGAGAAGATATATTCAGAGTACGTCAATGCCAAAACTGGTTTTCAAAATTTTGATCTGGCCATGAAGGCGCACCATGTTCTGGAAGGCCAATGGAAGCTGATGAAGACACAATAAAGGCATTCATGGATGAAAACCGGCAAATAACAACTCGTGAGATCGCTGAAAGATTAAGTGGATCGAATTCAATCCTTCGTGTTCATTTATAAAACGCCGCGAAACTCGACAGATGGGTTCCTCATATTCTTAAAAAACGGAATGATTTTCCGAACAACACAATAATAATACGTTATAATTTAACTATACTATTTGCTGAAATCGATTTGTTCAAAACCATTTGCTCGTTTCAACTAAATAACAAAAATTTTCCAGGCTAAATTGGTTAACAATAAACAAAAAAATGCCTTGAATTGTTATCAGACGCAATAAACAGTCTTGTCAATAAAGCTCGGAGAAATTAAAATGAGAAAGTTGCAAAAATAAAATTTTAATGACTGTCGAAAAAGAGATTTGGAATTAAATGTGGTGCATACAAGAAGTGGGAAAATCGACTTTTATCCCGTAATATTTTATAATATCTTACATATATAATAAAATTTATTTTTTGATTAACTTTTTATACTCTAAAACGATAAAAGCGAACACTGCTTTAAGCAGTAAAATGCATCCATAAGCTTCCAACTTTAAAAAAAGTACGTATTCAGTCTTCTATAGCTAGAAATGTGAATTGGGGCAGATTGATAACGTGACTTCCTAAAATCATTTGTAAAAAAAGTCACTTTTTAATGCTTTTAATCTTCACAGCTCATGGAGAATAAATACTTTGACTGCCATTTCACTCCTTTGGGAGTAACCATTAAGTCATTTGATTTTAGAGTGTACTGTAAAAAAAGTATTTCTGATACGTGCCATAAGCAGACATCGGAACGATGTAATCGCTTTAAAAAAAAGGCGCGGTAATTTATACAAATTTAACAGTAAATATTCTTAATCATTTTTTCCCCCCAGAAACTCGCAGTAACTGCGTATTCATAATCCGAATCGATTGTTGTAATCGATACACGAAACCTGTATATTCAGCGTCTGGTGTCTGATCGCAAGCAGGTTAACTTCACCGTAAGCAGGCTGCACTTTCATATTTCATCTCATTTTTTCATCAGATGCGAGGATGATGAACTTCACATCATTCTTCGCTCTTTTACTTACTTTCCTATCTACCTGGATGCTCTGCTCCCTAAACAAAAAAAAAAAAAAAATAATAATAAAAACCATACCGATGTTCGCCGACGAGCAAGAGGAGTCAATGTTAATAAACCTTCTACAAGACTAATCGTGGTCTGTCATTCTAAAACCTTACCTCATCCGTAGAGGAAAATTTGGATATTGAGATCAGTCATCAATTACCCCTGTGAGATCACTTTCTTCTAAATTTAATCTCTCCGCATGGGAAACTGCATGCCTGGAATAAATGATGAGGATGCTTGGGTTGGCAGATGGTAGTTATAGCCTTGCTACGATGCTGCTCGTCAAGGGGTTATTATATTTAATAGGGGAGATGTTTTGATTCTTTTATGATCGCTATTAATATGAAGAGAACGTCATTTAGTGCCAGAAATTCGACCACATAACGATAGAGTGACATGAGAAAGTTATCATTAGATTTTTTTTCTGTGCTGTGACTGCCATAATTACGCTATTTTTGGTGATGGCACTACGTTGTAAGTATACCACAGCCCTAAGTTTTTTATTCTTTGAAACTCTCCGAATGTCTTGGGAGTTGCCAATTCAGAAGATTGATCGTGAAACTTAGCGACGTTTTATTGAATTTTGAGATTTGTCGCCAAACTTTGCTACATTTTATTGCATTTGGATCTAATACATGCGTTACATAATAAAAAATGCTAGAGACTTTTTGAGGATTTCAACTGAATTTAGAGACTTTTGTCGAAGAACATTTGGCAACACTGAAGATGGGAAACACTTTCGGCTTGTTCGATGCCATCTTTGACGATTCTCCTCGTATTCCCAGCGTTGCTTATCAGTACGAGTCTTCGAATGTTTCCTTGCAATAGAGAATTAGTTGCATTTTTATTGCGGCGTAAAGGGGAAAAATTCTGGTAGAGTTTAACTTATTCCTTGCCATCTTTGAAATCATCCAAATTTTCTCAACCAAGATGTCTTATCGCGGCTGTCAACTCACTCCTTAATGTGAGGGGTGGAACCATGTAGCTTAAAAATTAGAATACTTTTTCGCTTAGTCCATTCTCCAATTGCGGCTAATAAGTGCATTTGATAGCTGTAGTAATGGCAAAGGTAATGGTTTCCTTCTAACACCAGGAGCATGGCACAAAAGCAGGTTGGGAATAACCACGTGATTCGTTAAGGCAGTTTCTCATTGATTACGGCAATTTGTTGCTTATCGGCCCGACGATTTGACTTAGGCGTTCACATATAGCCGTAAATTTAACAGTGAACTTCTTTGGAGATTGTACGCTTTGGGGTGCTATTTCACTGCTTAGGAGCGATTTTCTTAGGCATTCAGGGTAATATAGCCAGAAATTTAACAGTGAACTTTTTTGGAGATTGTACGCTTTACATGTTGCTTTACATGTTACTTTACATGTTACATACTATTTCACTGCTTGAGAGCGATTCTCTTAGGAATTCAGGGTAATACAGCCGTAAATGTAACAGTGAACTTCTCTGGAGATTGTACGCTTTTGGGTGCTATTTCACTACTTAGGAGCGATACACTTAGGCATTCAGGGTAATATAGCCGTAAATTTAACAGTGAACTTCTCTGAAGATTGTACGCTTTGGGTGCTATTTCACTGCTTAGGAGCGATTCTCTACATTTTCTGTTTCTGAGCTAAGCAAACTTGTAGTCTGTCAATGCCTTCTTTTTAGCTAGAACCTCATGTCTGAAGTACACATACAGATACATATTTTACTTCCATGTTTTTTATTTCCCTACCTCCAACCTTTTTAGCTAATAATCGTGTATTCACATTTAGCAATACCATCAAGATCCATTTTTAAAACAACACAGGCAGGCTCTCTTCACTTCTTTTCATTCCCAAACCGGGTCAGTGCGTGCTGCGTTCGTTAGTAAACACTTTTTTTTTATTCTAATTATCGCCGCCGAGAGTGAGTTCTTTAAAAGACGAATTCGTATGTTCGATTGACGAGAACACAAGTTTTCCCATGAAAGAACACCTTTTTCTCTCTCTACGAACATCCTGATGTTGCAAAAAATCTCCCCCTGAATGTATGTTCACAGAAATTTGATTTATTTAAGAAATTATGCGCAGCCTTGCGTAAATTCGCGGCGTTTGCCGAAATTTTAGGGAAACGGGGTCACCTCAAGCTGCTAATTCACCCCTTTAAAAAAAGAAGGCTTGCTTAGCGCGTAGATAGATAGATAGATAAGGAATTAATTGACGGATGTAACAAGTGAATTTCAAAAAGAAATTTATTTCTGTAACATTTTTGTTTCATTAGAAATTAGTTTTCTTAGTAAGTAAAATCCAGAGGTTTGTTAATCATGGCAAATAACAAGAAAAAAATGTTCAACAGGATGTGCAAGAAGACGGGAAACTGCGCTTTTATTTTTTCAAGTTGCACTTGTATAACAACATTTCTCAGCAGTAGTTAATTATTAAAATCATTTTTCTTCCCTTTTAACCCTTTAACGCGCAGTGTTCCCGCTCTGGGAACACCAGACACTGACGTTTTGACTGTTGCCAGTCACGAAGAATAGATTGGATTTCTATAAAAAGAGTTGTGGGTGACCTAGCTCCACGAGAACCCTTTACTTTTTAGCACGCCATTTCCCGTCGAAAAGTGGTCACGATTATTTTTAACAGCACCGACATCTGCTGAAAAATGGAAGAATGCGAGAACAGCTGGATAGATTGCCCAATGCTGGAAAAAGGGCAGTCGTTTCCATCGCTCGACTTAACTACCAACAAGATGGTGGACGATCGAAACGTTCATCGCGTGCCACAGATCTAGAGACCCTTTTTTCGTCAAAAAAGGATCTCTAGATCTGTGGCACGAGATGAACGTTTCGATCGTCCGCAACCTTGCTGGTAGTTAAGTCGAGCGATGGCAACGACTGCCCTTTTTCCAGCATTGGGAAAGGGTTGCGCCTCAAAGGGTTAAGCTATCGAAGAAAAAAAAATTCGTTGAAGAAGGCAAGTTCAGATATGAATAAAAATCATACCAAAAAATTAAAAGTAGAAATGGAAACAAATATTTTATAGGAAATTAAGGAAATGTCTATGAAAGAAACAAGGAATAAACTCATCAAGTTCATACTTTTTGTTTCATTTAATTGATTTTTATATGTTATATTTCAATACTCTTTATTATGTGTTACTAAGCTTCTTTTTCCTTCCCTTGTATTTTTAAAATTATATAAATTATGTGTTAAGTATTTGCATATTGTTTTTGTAATTTTTAAATAAAAGTTACTAATTTTTTAAATACATATTTAAACATGATTTTGCAGCAGCTTTGATTTTAATTTTTAATATCGTTTTGCGTCATTTTCTGTAGCGTTCCAAATTTTCTTTCGCATGTTATTTCCTCTTTTAACAATGCCGCTCACAATCCTGGATTTTAGATAAACACTAGTGACCCTGCAAGCAGATCCGTGCTGGCCTGGGGACCTGACCCCCTGCGTGGTTTGTAAAAGAAATTTGCTATATTTAGCTAACAAATCCCCCAAATTCAATGATAAGTCAATAAATCCACTAAATTGGCACCTCAGTTTTGCATAGGTGTACGTACCAATAATATTGTCTCATAAACAATGCATATGGAATTATTTTCCTTTTAAATAAACTCAATTTCATTTTAAATGAGCTCAGTATTTTTAGCAAGATTTTTTTATGATTCATAACAGTGGCGGATCCAGAAATTTTTTTTGGGAGGGGCTAAATTTTTTAAAAAGCTTATTTAATCCAATTAAAATGTACTATAAATCAACATTTTAACCAAAGTCTAAACCAATGTATTAGGCTTTTGGGAGGGCTTTGGGCCTAAGTAATAAAATAGGATCATTTTAGCTATTTAAAGTGTATAATAAAGCAGAATGTTACCCTTGAGCAATCTCTTTTGGGGGGGCTGAAACCCCCTAGCCCCTCCCCTGGATCCGCTACTGATTCATAATATGCCTATTGATCTCCAGATAATCCTTTCATGGAAAAATTCCTTCCATATTACGAAGTCAATAAGAGGGACGTATATGCTGAATTTCAGCCTGAATCGCCCTCAACATATTAAAATGGTTTTTGAGTGAGCAGAAAAATTTCAAACGTTTTCGAAGGCAGGGGTGCAAAAGACGGTATTTTGGGGCTATGAACTTATCAAAAGAATAATAACACAAGAAAACGACAATAAGACATTCAAAAGAAAATTAATCAACTTTTTTTTTAAAGGACGGACACTTGACCATCAGTCATTCGGCACTACCAAGGCCCAAAGTACTGGCCATTTTACTATGGGGGGGGGACCTTATAGGTGGCCAACGTTACCTCCTATGAAGGGACATACAAGTTAACAGCCAACACTAAGCCGGGAATCAAACCCGGACCCAAGTTGTGATAGTTTGTGTGATTATGGCAACGCTACGCTAGGTCGATCTGCCAAGGATGGGGTGCCTGTGATGAAGATCACATATCTAATTTAATAATCATTTACTTTGGCTTTCTTTAATGTAATCTATCCAAAATTTAAGAATTCTAAATCACTTCTGTTTTCATTTTTCTGCCATTTCGGCTTTTAAATCTGTATATTTACTTTTCCCTGTATGCACTATTCTTTTTGTTCTTAATTGTTTCGTCTCTCCAGACCGGTGTGCTAAAAATAGATTATATTGCGTCCGTTTGCAAAATCAACGGCCTTTTTGATTTTCCTCTTGGCATCCTGCTGGCGTAAGTTATTTAGTTGTTCCCCTGCGACGACTTTAAAATTATTTGCTCGCGATTACGTCATTGTAATTTTATTGGATTAACTGTTAGGGTTGCTCTGGAATTGGCGTTATTGATATCAGCCAAGTGTTTGTTCTCGCCAATGTGTAATTCTGTGCTGGCGTAATTTTTAAATCATTCCACCTTAATTTCACTGTCCATATAGGACGTCATTTTATTTTCGCTGAGCCACCACCGCCCGTTATAATAATGTTTCAATAGTATATGTTTAATAAAATAGTTTCAAGTATTTAACGTCTTTTTATTTTATTGCAACTATAAGTGTATTCGAACCTGGATTATCATGTATCACAACGCAGTCTTTAAATTTAAATCAGCCCAACCAAATAACTTCTTTACAGTGCCTTGGCAGGAGAACTTTCTAAAGGGCACTAACGCTTATTCACGTTACATGTGGAAAAAAGCTACCAAAACTCCAGACCGTTAGATCGACAGCCGCGCGATGGGACCCGAACACGGGACCTACACACCTCGGCCGTCTACCATTTTCAGTGACATCGCTACTGTGCCATGGTGAGACCAAAGTGTGATAGAATGCTTCGTTAGCCACTACATTACCTGGGCGGCAACCCAACTTCTTTTGTACTGCGCAGGTAAAAAAATAACTAAGTGACATGGTAAGTATTTTTTTAGGATTTTTTTTTTTTGAACCCGTCATTCACGAGCACTCTGTTATAACATCACAATCCCTTCGCGCTTGTCATAAGCGAGTACGATAATATAACTGGGATCCCTTATTTATGGAAGCTCTTCCATCAAGCAAAATCGCCTACTGCTATTTTCTAGTGTTCCATCAATGCCATTATTCAACAACAATGTCGTTATGCGACTCCTCAAGATTTAGAGCGTTGATTAGAGAAGACGTCGCCTTTATTCCATCCAGTGATATTTTTAGAAACATTCTTTTGTGTCGTTCAAACAGACACTTCCCTAAAAAGTGGGCGAATCACTCAAACACACCCAGAGAGCAGAGAAAAAGGAACGTTGTACAGAAAGTTTGCTTTCATTATATTAGCCTTTAAGCAGAACAGCATACTTTTCATCTGGCAGAAGAAACCCAGCACGCCCATGCTTGGGAAAGCAGCTGGTGTAATCCTTTCAGTAATAATATGAAAATTGGCATTGAATGCACGTTAAATGTTTTTTAATTGTACAAAAGAGCAAATATTAATAAGATCATGGAAGTTGATTATCGGCGTTAACCCTTTGAGGCGCAACCTTTTCCCAAGGCTGTAAAAAGGGCAGCCGTTGCCATCGCTCGACTTAACTATCAGCAAGATGGCGGACGATCGAAACGTTCATCGCGTGCCACAGATCTAGAGGCCCTTTTTTGACGACAGCTGGCTGATCTGTGGCACGCGATGAACGTTTCGATCGTGCGCCATCTTGCTGGTAGTTAAGTCGAGCGATGGCAACGGCTGCTCTTTTTTCAGCATTGGGCAATCTATCCAGCTGTTCTCGCATTCTTCGTTTTTTCAGCAGATGTCAGTGCTGTTAAAAATAATCGTGACCATTTTTTTACGGGGAAATGACGTGCTAAAAAGTAAAGGATTCTCGTGGCGCTATGTCACCCGCAACTATTTTTATAGAAATCAAATCTATGCGACTGGCAACAGTCAAAACGTCAGAGTTTGGTGTTCCCAGAGCGGGAACACTGCGCGTTAAAGGGTTAAACTGAAATAGAAACCATAAAAGACATCGCCTGGGTTATGATTTTTGTTGATATGATGCCCAAAGTGTTAAATGCATGAGCTGATTGCCCGTTCCAACGTTGATCATTGGTCTGTTGTTGACCTTTATGCTTGGTCTATGATTTATATAGTCGATCTATGGTCTATGATCAATTTATGTTTAGCCTACGATACATGATCAATTTATGGTTAGCCTATGGGAAATGATCTATTAATAGTCATTCTATGATCTATTTACAGTCATTCTACGGTCTATGATCTATTTTTGGTCGCTTAATGAGATGTTTATGGTCTATTTATCATCATCGGCCTATCATGTCTCTGCCTCCCTATGCTTGACCTTAAGTTTCAGTAACAATGAACAAAAACAGTTGAACAAAAACTGAAGAAGGAAGAAAACCCGTTAGCTTTTTAAGTCAACCGTTCACCGGTTATAGCATCACTTATTAACGCCTCTTTGAAAGGGGCCAAATACTAGAAAACATGCTTGAACAATAATTGGTAGTGATTCACTTAGGACACAGAATAGGGATATTGTCGATCTTCTCCAGTACCTGACTAGCAGATCTTATACAATTTGTGTGGTCACCGGAATTATATTAGTGTTCGCTCATTTTTGATGTAGATTTTCTTCGTAAGATTTTTTTCAGACTTTTAGTTTGGATTTTTTAAGACTTTCTAATCTCGTCCAATAGTTCCATTTCAAGCTAATGTATACACAAAGTCGTCTTAGAATAGTTGCTGAATTGCTCTGATCGGCATTGGTAATTCTTCTACTTTCAGATATATATATACAGAAGATATTGAAATTTTACCATTTCAAACTTTTATGAATACATGTAGGTTTATAGTGCTGTTTCTTGATAATGGCTTTTTTCTGAGCATAATATGAAAGTTATCTGTCCTCTTTCCATCTGAAATCTTTAACAAACTTATATAACGTTAATATGAAGAAATTAGGAACAGTTAAACAGGGTTACTGTGTCACGTTTTGGGAATTTTAACTGAAGTTTAAGGTATCTGCCTAAGTCTAAAAAGCCAATATTGTGAAAAAGAATCTATTTTGTTTTACTGTTTTATTTGAAAGAGCATATTCTTAAGATTCCAAAACTGTTTTACTTTAGTTTCTACGATAAATAGAAAGAAAGATACAGCTGTTTGAATGTCACTTCCAGTTGAACATCGATGATAAAATAAAATCTTTCAATGCGTTTTCTGGGAAACTGTGTTCTTGGTTACATTGCGTCACGATAACAGTAACTACTTTAAAAGTTTCAAAGATATCTTAATGAAATTTTGCATAAACATATTCTATTGATATTAAAATGTGTCTTGCAGCAAAAGTTAAGTTATACACACATATGAAATTAATAAATTTACAGATACTTTTAGACAAAAAATAGAATTTTTCTAAAAAATTTCAACTTTTTGTACATAATTGGCCATATTTCAGTGAATTTTTAAAATACAATAAAACTTTTTGTAAAAACACAGAAAAGTGTTGTAGGCGTACACAGTGCAAAGGAAGTTACTAAATATTGAGAAGAATGAAGTGTGTGTAGCAGTTGGCGAAAGCATGAATTTGGTTAAAACTTTCTTCAAAAATGCAATTTTTAGAAAACGTTATGAAAATTTTGTAAAATAAATTATTGTTTCGGTCATGTTTTATGACCTTTCGATTGAAAATGCATGAAAATCAAAATTTTGCATTTTTAGAAAAAATAGTGCTCCGCACGTAGGCAGATACCTTAAGTATCATTTTTCAGTAAAATTTAATAGGACGATCCATAATTTCGTCCTCGCATTGACCTTCACTATCAAAAAATTCCTTACCTTTAAATTTTAAAGTTTTTTTTTCTGAAAATTTGCTGCACATTACCAATTTGTCACCATTGATAATGTCCAGTGCAGTTCTCGACAAAACACTGGAAATTGTTTCGTTTCCTGGTGGACAGTGGATTCGTAGACTAGGCAGCTTTAGTAAATCTGGATGCATTTATTTGGATTTGACCATATTCACCAAAATTAGGCCGATACTACATCTGTAAGAAATAATTTTTGCATGCAGCGACACACATTAGTGCAGGGATGGGCAAACTACGGCCCGCCGGAAGATTTTATCCAGCCCGCGGGTGGAATTTTAATTAGCCGGTCTAACGGAAATTGAAAGAATTTATATATTTATATATTATATATCCATATTAAGAATTATGAAGATAGCTTGAAAAAAGTGCATTTTGAGTTCGAACGCAGATTTCAAGATTTCGGTGCCATTCAAACAGAACTGGATATTTTTACCATGCCTTTCAACGTAAATTTTGAAGCAGTGAGGTCAGATTTGCAGCTTGAATTCATTGAATTGTAATCTAACAATCATCTCAAGCAGTTGTTTCTAAATATGCCAGAGTTTTAGTAATCATTATCGAAAGTAAGTTTCCCGAATTTAATATCTCACGCCCAGAAAATCAGATTAGACCAGAAAATCAAAAATTCTTGAAATTTTAGAAAAATTTATCTTGGCCTGCCATTTTTTTTTTCCCGCTTTTTGGCCCGCGACCGAAAAAGTTTGCCCATCCCTGCATTAGTGCATCGTTTCTACTAAACTGTTTTGCGACATTCCTTGGAATTTGAAAATTTTTAGAAGGTTTCATGTGGAAATGCTTTCATTTGAATATTCCGTTAGTGCTTTGAACGAACAAAAATTAGAATAAAAGAACAATGGAGGCTATTGTTCTAAAACGTTTCATGATGTACGTTTACTATTGTGGAGGATAAGCGAGAGTGCATCAAGCAAAAATGCGCGTGTTTCCGAAAGCATAGCTGTCAAGATGTTGGAATGTTTTTCTTCTTTGTTAGTGTATACTTCTTTTTTTTCTGGACTTGTGTTCCATTTCTTGATTGCTTTACGTTTTGTGATAGCGTAGACTGTAGAACCATCACGTCCAAGTCGTGTGCATGTACATTGGGTACCGGAAGTCAAAAACCAAATGACAGTTGATGAACGAAAATATCAGGTTGTAACGAAAGTTTTCCGCCGTATCTGCCTGAAATACTAACTTCTAACTCCTTAGTAACGTTTTTGAACTTTCGGTACCAACCTGCACAGTGTCACATGATACAACAATAGTACTTAAGCTGTACACATAATTCGTTGATATTCTGTAGCTGACTTTTTGCAACACAACTGGAAGTCAATGATGGTTCTAATCCTGTAGAGTGATTCCATTTGGACACCTTATACTTAATGATAACTATATTTTTTACAGATTTCACAACACAGTGTTAAGTAACCTCTTTCTTCAATGCCAAAATCGTTTGACAAAATAGGAGCCAATACGCAACGAGAACTGTGTGCGACGGTGTTGCGGTGGCGGAAACTTTCGTTACAACCTATATTTTGATTCTTCAACAGGACTGTTCCACTGCAAAACACGATGTTGTTTAAAGAATAAAGTGATAAATGCAAAAACGAGAGGCGATAAAGGTCCTTCCGCTACAACAATTTCTTGAGCAAGCTCTTACCCCTTCTTGAACGAAAAACAAGGTTAAGAAAAATGAAATAAGAAAAATGCACAAAAAAATTAAAACATTTCTTATTTTTTCGTTCTTCCGAATGCCAACTCGCTCTACACATCTGTTTACTTTTTCAGTTCTCACCTCTCTGAGGTTCCAGTAAGATTGAACTTTTTTCAGCTGATGAAGGGCAAAATTTTTTCGCCCGAAACGTGCGTTCTGAACGATAAGTACTCTTTGTGTGTGTCGTTTTACAAAGTTTTAATTATTTCGTTGAGCTCTATAGCCAGTTTCAATAAATTAAAAGTCTATGGGCAGTCATTGTTTGGCTAAGCACTAGATCTAAGCCAAATGTCTCCAAGCTTCACGAATTTCTAGAAAATATTGCCAAATTTGGTACCAAAAATAAGTTTCTAGAACTGAATCCAGCTTGGCGAGAAATTGACAAATCTTAATATTATTGAAGTCCCGTATCTCCATTAGAGTGCCATATCTCAAGTACATTTTAAAAAAAAAAATCTTGCAACCTAATAGACATACGAGGAAGTCGTGGTTCACAAAAGATTTAAAATATATATATATATATGAGACGTCAGATATTTCAAGATATTTCAAGTTTCAGAGTTAAGGCAGGTAATATGGTTTATTGAACATTACATTTAAGTTACAATTTAGAATGAGAAGAGGGGAGGGGAGACGGGTACAAGAATCAGCGTGGACTCATTAAGCAGTTCCAGTGGCAGAAATCTCTCTATTTTCGATGTGCGGGAGTATTTACGCTTACGACACCACGTGGTTTGCGAAGACATAACTCCGCCTCTCTCTTATCTCTGATCGAACCACACACATTTACCAACATGACCCGCATCGGGGCTACAAGGGCGTGGGGACACGTGTACATCTAAAGAACTCAGAATCGACGGCAATCAAATAAAACATAGCTCCAGAGCGCGCGTGGCAAGTATGACAGGAAAGCAAAACTTACAGTGAAAGTACCCGCTTGAACAATACCCAAACTAGTAAAACCCAAATTACCTTTTTATACATTACATATATATATATATTAGATTTATATCAAAAGGACTCATTAGTGTCAGCGCATCATTAAAGATAACAAGACAGAAAAATGATGACTTATTGATCTATTTTTAAGAAAATTGTCATTTATGGTAATGTAGGAAGATTTCCTTTTCAAATTCCTTCGCTAACAGGCAGGCTGATCTTACCGTATCCGAAAGAAACACTCCAGCACGGTAAACACTTCAGCCACGATTCAAACTTCAGTACTGTAAGGATTATCCGGTATTAATCAGTGTCAAACCTCAGGCCAACTTATATGCAATTGAAATTATTTGTAAAGAGGATCTGAATTTTATTAGTAAACTTTAATCTGAACTTTTATAGCTGTTTTGACGGTCGGCATGAGAAGTGCAATGAAGCTACTGGGCTGGAACACTTTACGACAATGAAAAAATTGAGTTTAAACGCATTTGCAACACGCTTAGACCAAACGAGCGAAATTCGACCAGTCGGAGCGATTTTTGGCCCAGTTTTCAAAAGTGCGCTTCTCCTTTAGGAGCGTTTTTCGATCATAAGAGCGGAGCGAATAAACAACAGCGGTAGAGATTCAGAAAAGAGGCGAGGAGGGATTCTCAAAAAAAAGGGCGAGAGGGTTTCTCAGAAAAAGAGAGCGAGGAGGGGAATTCTCAGAAAAAAAGAGGAAGCGAGGAAGGGAATTCTCAGAAAAAAGACTACTTAAAGAGCACTTTTGCGGAAATACCGGTAGCTTTCCATGGAAACGGATCGCTCCGCAATGTATCGTTTTTTTTTTTTTTTCGCTCTTTGGGTTTAAGCGTGAATGACAATGATACATAAGTAAAAATTACCAGAACTTGTGAAGAACAGGTTAAAGACATTAATTTTGAAAGAACTCGGAAAAATAGAATAATTTTAAATGTCAAATATATGCCATCTTTAGACAAATTCATTTCGTTTGTTTTAAAGAAACATCAGGCGCGCATACAGGATTTTTGGCTGGGGGGGGGGGGGTCCAACTTTTAGGGATGTTCCAGATTGACAAAAATTAGTGATGAAAGAACTCGTTTTCATTAGATGGAATTCATCAAAACTCGTCCCATCCAGTTCCCTAAGAATACACTACACCAGGGGCGTAGCCACGGGGGGGGGGGTTAGGGGGTCATAACCCAACCCCATGAGGAATTTTTTGCCATGCAAAATGTATATACTTCACTACATTATCACACACACGTATGCATATATATGAGTTGTATTAGTCGTAACCCCCCCCCATGAAAAATTTCTGGCTACGCCCCTGCACTACACAATACAATAGGAAGCAAAATAATAGTTGTACAGTTTTGAAAACAAGATGGTGTTTTATGTTCGCTTTCAGTTCGTTTTTGAAAAGTTGAGGAAAACGAGAAAAAATTTCTTTTTTCATTTATTAGAATTGAAACTATTGCTACCTTTTTTTTTGGAATCATTTTATTTACTATAGATATAGGGTAATAATCAATCGAAAAAAAAATCAAAGCCGATGGGGGGGGGGTCCAGACCCCCTGGACCCCCCCCCTTGTGTGCGCCACTGAGAAACATGCATCTTTGCAATTCTATCTGAAAGAATTATTTGTTTGTGTAAGACTAGTTACCGAGAATGAAAATTAAGTAAGTCGGAAAATTATAGTTCGCGGTTTTCAAAACTGAATAATAAAACTAATTAAGTTAAACAGTTAGTGAGCGGGGGAAAAAAAGACATTCTTCAATAATGGCTTCTGTGACTAATTAATGAATAGAAAAGGCAATAAAAACGTTTTCTAAAATCCATCTTTATTTGCATGCTAACGACAAAAGCATCCATTACTTATATCCACTTTTGTTACTAATTTTTTTATATTTATTTGGGGGGTATGTTCTCAAGATATTTACAATAGAATTTGACACTTAAATTATATTTAACCCTTTAACGCGCAGTGATCCCACTCTGGTAGTACCAAACTCTGACGTTTTGACTGTTGCCAGTCACGAAGAATAGATTTTATTTCTATAAATATAGTTGCGGGAGCCATAGCTCCACGAGAATCCTTTACTTTTTAGCACGTCATTTCCCGTAAAAAAAAATGTCACGATTATTTTTAACAGCACTGACATCTGCTGAAAAATGGAAACATGCGAGAACAGCTGGATAGATTGCCCAATGCTGAAAAAAGGGCAGCCGTTGCCATCGTTCCATTTAACTACCAGCAAGATGGCGGACGATCATCGCGTGCCACAGATCTAGAGACCCTTTTTTGACGACAGCTGGCTGTGCGAGCTGTCGTCAAAAAAGGATCTCTAAATCTGTGGCACGCGATGAACGTTTCGATCGTCCGCCATCTTGCTGGTAGATAAGTCGAGCGATGGCAACGGCTGCCCTTTTTTCAGCATTGGGAAAGGGTTGCGCCTCAAAGGGTTAAATGTATATTTTTAGAAAATATGAATCAATTTGTAAAATTAAGATCAGAAGGATCGCTAGTATTTGAAATTTTCCCCTTGTGTCGATATAGTAGAAATCTCTTCAAAATTATAGGGCTTCAGTGCAGGATTGAGGGCTTCAGTGCAGGATTTACGAAAAGCTACACAAGCTATAGCTTAGGGCCTCCACTTACTTGGGGGCCCCCCCCAAAATAATATTACTTTTTGGGTATCTGGAAAGATCCGAAAACTAGCTAAAAAACCGATTGAAAAGTTCCAAAGTATTTGTCAAATACTATATGGGAAGCACAATGGGCACAAGTGCAAGACTTGATAGTTATAATGGAATAATTTCTGCATTGCATCAGCTGCATCTTGATACTACAGAGAAAAGCAAAGCAAGAAATCAAGACATAAACATTTCGAATAAAATGGAAAGTTGAGTTTGTGGTGATATTATATCTGTGGAGTTACTTGCTGGATGAATTTCACAAGACTAGTCAATCACTGCAAGACCCTTAAATTAGTCGAGATGTATGTAAGAATATGAATGCTTCACTTTCCAGGGGTATGCTCGATCATTTTGAAGAAAGGAAAAATCGCCCGATGTTGATTACAAGAAAAGCAGATATAGAAGAAGGCATATCAACGGTGATGAAGAGGATGCTTTAGAGAACCTTGAACCAAGAGACACATTCAGAATCAAACATTAAACCTGTGTTGGATGCGCACTATAGTCAAATCCGGCTCAGAGGGCTTCAGTAAACAATGACGCTGCAAAAAAAGGTTTTATTCTTAACAACATTAGAAGCTACAGAAGAAGAGATTTGTGAAGGAGTTAGTGCTTTATGCCAAACGTATTCCGAAGATGAGTTCGTGAATCTTGTAGGAGAAGGCAAGCGTCCCAGCAAACACATAACTATCGCAAACCTTACGATTCGATATCCGACTTCTCAGCTGTGTCATCCATGCCCAATCGCAAGTAACGATCGGAAATCTTTTAGGTATAGGATCGAAGATATATCATTTCAAGGCGTCGAACTTTTGCCAAAAGTACGCTAAAAATTATGCGCTTCTATTTCTAGCAATTTCTTGTATCCAGAAAGATGCCACAGTGCTGACCTGATGAGCTAAGTCAGAACTGCATCGAATGGGTTTCGGTTCTCCTCTCAAAAATGATATGCACGAAAACCATAACAATATCAGGGAATATCATTATGGCATTTTTACTTTCCGAACATGTACCATGTAAGGAAAGTATTGTAATCATGAAAAAATTCGAATTCGAGATTTTGGTGTATTGACACGTTTTGGGGTCTTCTGAATTCATTTATGATATTTTTACGAGATGTATGTATGTATGTGTGTGTGTGTGTGTGTGTGTGTGTGTGAGTGAACACGATAGCTCCTGAACGGGGCATGCGATTGAGCTCAAATTGGGTATATATGTTATAAACCACCGTCGCAAGACCGGTATTGATTTGGGTGTGTATAGGACTTATAGTTTTTCTACAGGGCTACGACACAAGATTTCTTTTACATTATGGCCTATGGAGGAAAATTCTGGAAAGTGCGCTAGCGTTTAAACGGTACATTCGATTGAGCTCAAATTGGGTATAAATGTTATAAACCACCATTGTAAGACCGGTATTGATTTTGATGTTTATAGGACTTAGTTTTTCTACAGGGCTTGAAAAAGATTTTTTTTACATTATGGCTTATGGGGAGAAATTCTTGAAAGTGCGCTAGCGTTTAAACGGTACATTCGATCGAGCTTCAATCTGGTATATATGTTTGAATTATTCATCGATTAAAATTTATTTAAATGCTTGGTAATGATCTTAATCGTAAGTGTTCGGAAAGTCGAGTGGAGTCACTCCAGATTTTTTAAACCAACAATTATAATTTTGTATTATTATTATGCTTTCTAAGTTCCGATTTTGTGCCCGACCTCTCGGTTTTGATTCGTGGCAAATCGAAATCGTAACCCGCTACCTAAAACCGATCGACATCTTTTACCGTGTCCGCTGAGTGTTTGTTCACTTGGCGACACTTTCCGCACAGATCGGTTACGTTTGTCTGGTGTCCAAATGATATCTGCACTATCTGGCGTAAGATATCAGTTATCGAACTGTGAGTCGTGTGTTTGCTGGGGTGTTTTCATCAATATGTTAGACACATAAGCGTAAAGTTTTCAAAATTATTGGGGGGGGGGCTGGGCCCCACAACCAAACATATTCACGTCAGCGGCGTAGCCAAGGGGAGGGGTTAGGGGGGTCATAACCACCCCCATGAGGAATTTTTTGCCACACAAAATGTATATTCTTTACTCCCTTATCATACACCCGTATACATATAAGTGAGTTGCAGAAGTCGTATACCCCCCCCATGAAAACTTTCTGGCTACGCCACTGATTCACGTACATATAACTTACTCATAGCTGCCAACTACTACGGAATATAATTAACCCCTTTTTCTACATGATTTTTCGGCTTAAAATATAGCAAAATATTAAAATATTAGCAAAATTTTTGTGCTGCGCGCGCGAGCTGGGTACTATTTTGAAAAAAATAAGTAAAAAATATACTATTAACAAAAAGTGGTTAATTATATTCCGTAGTTGGTGGCAGCTATGACATATATAGTAAGTGTAAATTATTGAAGGCGCTCGAGCTCTATGGGTCCATAGAATTCTGCACCTATGTAAGGTAAGTATCTATGTTAGTATCTTCCTACCATGTTATAAGTTAAAAATAGTAGCAAAGTAAAAAATCCAAAGGAGGAAAAAAAAACATTTTCGATGAGATAGTGCATTTTAGACACATCTGAACTTTTCTTCATTTCATACTTTACATACAATAATCTGATTTTAATTAACCAGACCCTGGCGAGGGCAGCTTATTAGTAACATTGCGTGTTACGTGGCGTCACAATGAATACTAAATCATGATTGAAATCAAAAGAAAATTTTTTAAAGTTAAGGTCTTTTAAACGTTTGTAAATGGCGTGAATACTTTTTTTGTTAGTATAAATTAGTTTTCTGTATTGAGTGGTAAATTATTGGGTGGGCTCAGCCCCTATTCACAATTTATTGGGGGGGCTCGAGCCCCACGGGCCCATATAACTCTACGCCTATGGTTAGACATAATCTATAATATAGCCTACGGTTTCACCGGAACATGATAAGTCTGACACATCAGAATATGTATAGGGTAATATTTAACAATCGTTCCCAATCAACATTCCCTAATGTAGAAGCAATTTCGAGAATGTTCTTTTAGTACGATGGTTGCAAATTGCTCTGGAGAAAGATCTTTTGCTCCGTTGAAGAGGATTAAAAAATGAATTTAAAGCAACAATGACTTAAGATAAATTATGTTCCCTCAGTCTCATGTATATAAAACATGAAAAACTACACAGTTTATTATTTGGTGATGTCATCAGTGAACTTGCTCTGGCAAAGGCAAGAAAAAAGATATTTTATTTTAATATAGTTCCTTAATCTTCATAACATGTGTTAGGAGATAAACCTTTGTAAAATGCACCTTTTATTAACCCTTTGAGGCGCAACCCTTTCCCAATGCTGAAAAAAAGGGCAGCAGTTGCCATCGCTCGACTTAACTACCAGCAAGATGGCGGACGATCGAAACGTTCATCGCGTGCCACAGATCTAGAGGCACAGCCAGCTGTCGTCAAAAAAGGGTCTCTCGATCTGTGGCACGCGATGAACGTTTCGATCGTCCACCATCTTGCTGGTAGTTAAGTCGAGCGATGTCAGCGACTGCCCTTTTTCCACCATTGGGCAATCTATCCAGCTGTTCTCGCATTCTTCCATTTTTCAGCAGATGTCAGTGCTGTTAAAAATCATCTTGACCACTTTTTTGACGGGAAATGACGTGCTAAAAAGTAAAGGATTCTCGTGGAGCAATGTCACCCGCAACTATTTTTTATAGAAATCGAATCTATTCTTCGTGACTGGTAAAAGTCAAAACGTCAGAGTTTGGTGTTCCCAGAGCGGGAACACTGCGCGTTAAAGGGTTAAAAGCACTTCTGTTTCTTTCTAGCCGAGTTTGCATTTTCAAGTTTGTTATGAATAAAAACGATTTTAAATTAAAGACTTATCTCACTATCCATACACTTCTTAATTGTACTTCCTCCAGGTATCCGAAAATTGCGATTTTTGGTCACTGATATATAATATCAGCACTTATAAAGGGCCCCATATCTAAAATAGCTCAGTGCCTTATCAAATCTAAATCCGGCCCTGGTACACACTCTCGAAATAATATACGAGGTCAAGTCAAATTTTCTCTGTCGGTATCACAAATAAAGTTTTCGTCTTTGTAAAAGGAAAAAAAAAAAGTTAGTCATGCAGTTTATGAAGATAGGATCTCTTATTTCTTTTGAATAGTGTTTCTTTCGGGAAATAATTACTCAGACGAATAAAATGGAAAATTTGGCTTTTTTCGAGTGAGACTAACTGGCATATGTGCAAAGGATGCAAAAGGTTTATAACACAAAAGATTATATAACTGATTTCTAACCGCATATTCTTGTTTAAAATGAATATGTAAGTAATTTTTACTTTTCATTTTCGAAAATTAATAAGACACTGCGAAAATGCGTTAAACTAGAAATAAATCATCATTCCATTAAAGCCGTTTCTCTTCTTTTTTCGAAATTCTAAGTTTTTTGAATGGTTGTTGGCATGGAAAAAAAAAAGAATTTATACAATGCAATAAATTGGGCTGCTATGGATACCATATTCTTGTGTTCTCATACTATTTTTAAAACAAGGTGTTATTTAAAATGCAAAATTATTGCACTTTAAATAATTTTATGTAAAATGTTAAATTATTGAATTTTATTTAAAAGCTCTTAAACCTCCCCATTTTTCGGTCGAAATAAATTTTGTTTTCAAAAAAAAATAGTTCCATCGATAAGATGGATTAACTTATTTTTTTAAAACTCAGACATGCGAATATGTTCTTTGAAAAGAAAGAAAGAAAACTATCCTTTCCCAAAATAAATAAATTATTTTACAACTGTTCTAAAAACTACATGAAATACTACAAAAGTACTTTCAAGTAAAAAACAAAAACGTTTCAGATAAAAGCCTAATAAATATCAACATGAAAGGATAACTTTAGACTAGTTTTTTTTCTAACGATATTTCATCACGATACGGTGATTTGAGTTATGTACCTATTTCCTAACGACTTTCCCCATTTATAATTAGGTGTCGTCTGCTCATAACTATATCTAATTAGAAAACTAACGTACCGTTTCTTAACAGTTCCACTGACCCGGATTCGAGATAATATATTTTTAGCTGTCGACTTAACTGTAGCAATTTGTAGGATGTGTGTATGAGGTATACAGGTGTTTTTAGCAGTCTTAAATGCTTACATGATACAGTATGTTTTCCTGTAACTGAGCTTGTAATTTTAGTAGTTTTATTTCCCCGCTTACGAAAGAAAAAATAATTACACTTTTAGTATTATTTTTATCCGCGAATGCATTTGTTGATTTTTTTCAGTGTTGCTAGATATTCTCCAGTAAAAAAAAAGTTAAAGTCGCTAAATGTTTCCCAAAATTGATAGTTTTTAGCACTTTTATTAATGACTGTCATTTTTATCTCACACACCCTTTATTGAAAATGTCCAAAAAAATGTGTCCCAAAAAAGCGACATAAAAATGCAACATAATTTTACATATATTTAAACACTATTAGTTCACAACAGCTTTAATCTATTGTAACAATATTTCATAAGCTGTAGAATATGCATTACATGTATTTTTTACCTATATTTAAATACTATTAGTTCACAACAGCTTTAATCTATTGTTACACTATTTCTTAAGCTGTAGAATAGGACATCGCATGTACTTTTCTATAAATAGGTTACAGTCATAAAAATTTCAACATAGGGTTACTAGGCGAAATACCCGAAAGATGAGAGATAAACGACAGTCAATTAATATCGTTTTAATATGGCAATAATGAAACTAAAAAAATAGGGGGGTTCAGGGGGGGGTCTTCCCCTGACGAGGCTCGAACAGCCCAGTTATGTTTTATTATTATGTAATGCACTATATATCATACCTAAAAGCAATGAACAATCTCTAAATTTATCGAAAAATTCCAAAATACAATGAAAAGTTGTTAAATTTAGCAACAAGTCTAAATTAGCAACGGTGTGTTTAATTTTAAACTATTTAAGAAGTATTTTCTTACATAAAAAGCGCCAACTCTAGTAATTATGCCGCTTAGGGCAAAATTTACTATTGAAAAGATAAAGTGACTTCATAGTTACAGTAACATTATTTATGATGGCAATTCTCTTAGTATAACGTCAGAATATCCTGTACTTTTCAGTCACTCACTTATAGCGTCATAAAAAAATCTGGTTTCTTGATCGGTGTTATGAACCAACTGTATAGGAAATTTCAAATTATCTGCGCTATTGGCTGTAGCACGGTAGTCGCGGACATTCCGTGAAAAATCCAAAAGGAGTACACAAGTCTTCTTGTACAATTTTATTTACAATAGAAGAACTATTCGGGGTACATTTTTAAGAGTTTTAATACTTTATGAATTATAATGAATATGTGTTCTAAGTGTTTTGCTAACATTATTAGATTAAATACCTGTAACCATAGTCAATTAAAATTTTACCTTTGGTAATTAAAATTTTTTTAACGTATGTTGGTAACTGAACTGGTATTGCCAGAATGCAAACTGTTATATAATAAATCATTTTGACTTAAAAGAAGCAATTATCTGTACTTGCAAGGTTATTTACTTTTTTCACAGAAAACTCAACCAAGAATTTTTTTAATTTTTTTTTTTTTTGGGGGGGGGAGTGGGGAGAAAGGAAAGATCACCTAGTTAGAGTACACCTACAATCTGGGGCGATAGCATTCTGGCCAGTATCTAAGGCTAATCTAGAATGAAGCTACATTTGAAAATGCATCAGACTAAAAATTATTAATAATAGTATTTAGGGTTCATAACTAGGCTTGCCAACTTTTATTCACGGATTTGAGGGACTTTCAACGGTTAAAACTCGGGACGTGACTAAAAAAAGCGGGATCTAGCTTACTAATTACCGGAAGGAGTGAAAAACAATTAAAACCAGATTTAAATTTTACATTTTAAATAGTTTTATTATATATTATGTTTTACTTTGGCATAATTATACATGCAACAGTGTTAACAAAAGTCAAATTTTCATTAGTTTGCCCGATTGTTTAGCTATCATTTTTAGTCTTCCATCTTTATAATTAGAAAATAGTGCTATCACACACATTTGCAATTAAATAAACTTCTTAATTCGTCTTTCGGCGGACTAACAAACACGAAATCTTTTTTACTCTTTACGCGGTTTAACCGCAAATAATTAAAACTACCTATAAGTAGGTATCAATAACATATACCTTTGTAGTAAAAACGTCCTAGTCTTAAATCATATCTTCTATTAAGTCTGTGATAATTATTTGGAAAAACAATATAATACATATTAAAACACTTTTACTGAAATCATAATATTACTTATATAGAGTAACGTTCCAAATTTCTGCTGGGATCACTATAATTTATCACATTATTAAATTACTTATTCTATTCATAAAACGGGATATTGGCCATCCCGCGCACACCTTTCGCGGTACGTGTCCTTTAACCCTTTGAGCGCTGCCTGTAGCCGCATCGGTACAGCCAAGCCTGTCTCGTCCACAAAAGGCTTCTCTAGATGCTGTGGCAGCACTGCGAAAGATGAACGTATGACTTTCAATCGTCCGCCATCTTGCTGGTAGTTAAATCGAGCGATGACAACGGCTACCCTTTTTTCAGTATTGGGCAATCTCTCCAGCTGTACTCGCATTCTTCCATTTCTCAGAAGATATCAGTGCTGTTAAAAATAATCATGACCATTTTTTACGGGAAATAACGTGCTAAAACGTAAAGGATTTTCGTGGAGCTATGCCACCCGCAACTATTTTTATAGAAATCAGATCTCTTCGTGACTGGCAACAGTCAAAACGTCGGAGTTTGGTGTTCCCAGAGCGGGAACACTGCGCGTTATAGGGTTAAATCCCTAGAAACGGGACCGGCTCTGGCGAAATAGTAGGTAACCCTATTCATAGCCCTGCTTAAAAAGAGGAGCGAAACATTGAATGATTTCAAAATAAATCTGCATTGATAATTTGTTTTAATACAGATATTTCGAACACGTATTATAAAAATATTTCTTTATACAAATCAGGAAGTTAGAATGTGACCTATGTTTAGGCACAACTGTTTTTTGCTGAGAGTTTATTTTTGTACATTTGAACTACTTCGAAGTATTAAAATAATCTTTATTAGTTATCAAAACTCTATTTTTGTGTGCAGTTCCTACTATAATCAAATATTTTTCGAAGCTGACCTAACTCAGAAAAACAGCCACAAAAATCAACTTTCACACATCTGGCGTTCATATAAATCATAATTCAGATCAGCTTTCTTATCCCTCCAGATGAACCGATTCCACACAAAAACAGATCGCAGGTCAATAGATTTCCCTTTCACAGATCTTGTTTTCTTTTTTCTGTTCACTCCGTTCCGAGAGAGTATTTCACTGTCAAATCCCCTTTTTGTTTCGTCAAAGAAGAACAAGCAGCGAGAGAAGAAGAAAAAAAAAATGTGATAATCGGGGAGCCCTTGATGCACATAATGAAAGCAAGCAAGCCGCTGCGAAAAAGGGTTGTCCTTCTTTTGCGGTTCAATGCACGGTTGATTCTCGGGGAGCCGGATCGGGGTTGAACCGGCTCTAAAAATAGGACAGAGAATAGAAGGGACCTGCCGTCGTCGGCCCTACTTGGGCACCCGACCCGATAAGCGCGCTGGAAGCCGGGCAGACCCTTTTTGTTCCGAATTCGATTTTTGTTAATGGGTAGGACGTCTTTTCTTTCAGTCCTATCATCTTCTGAAGGTACGAATAATTACGGGGACGATGCAATAATCAAATTTGGACACAATTCCAGGTCTCTGAGCATCTGCCTGTGCAATGCATGCTTTCTGCTGGACATGAATGGAAGTAATGTTTATGTAATCCACATAAAAATACTTCATCAGTAACACATATATATGTAAACATTTTCACACCAATATAGAAGACCAGCCGGATATACTGCCCAACGCTGAAAAAGTGCAAGTCGTTGCATTCGATCCATTAAATAACAACAATATGGTGGTCGATCGAATAACCCGTTTAGCGCCACACAGCCATAAAAGTTTCCTGACACAGCCAGCTGTGTCCGAAAACTAGGGATGGACGCGAGACGAAAAATTGGTGTCTCGCGTCTCGCAAAACAGCCGAAAAGCTTGTCTCGTCTCGCAAAAATCCCTATATCATAATGTTAAAAATGTTTGTCTCGTCTCGCAAAAAAGCTGTAAATCTCTGTCTCGTCTCGCAAAAAGTCGTCTCGCGTCCATCCCTACCGAAAACTTCCTCAGCTCTATGGATGTGCGGCCGAGCAGCCAGCTATGTCAGAAAACTTTAGCTCTGTGGCGCCAAATGGGCAATTCAGTTGACCGCCATGTTGTTGGTAGTTAAAGGGGCCAATGGCAACGGCTGCACTTTTTCAGCGTTGGGACTTTTTAACCCTATTTTTTTGCGTCTAGCAGTGAAAGCGCTGAAATAAGGTGGTTTCAAGGCAGAGTTTTACAAAAATAGCTTAGTATACACACGTTTTGGAATCCGAGAGTTGCTTAGCGGTTCCCCGTAATAACCTTCAATATTCGTTAAGTTTCGCCAACCTCGGTCAGAGCCTGGGAGGGTGACTTTTCACGACTGAACTGGTACGGGACGCAGTAACCTAAAGGGAGCCGGTGCACGTAAAATCTGCCGTGGCTCCAATGTTCTCCATATTCAAGTGACACACCTACACCTCTGGGTGTGCCAATCCAGGCGCTAAGTCTCATCTGGAATGGCTTCAAAATTAAAAGACCACATCATGCTAGGTAACGGCGGGGTGCCTAAAACACACCCCTCATAAATGAGCAACCTCTCGAACCTAGCTGCTTCGAGATTGGTTGGTGTGAAGAAAAGCAATTCTTTAGATGCCAGATTTCAGAAGAAAAATTAATTCAGAAGAAGAAAAAAATTCAAGAAAAAATTAATGAAGAAAAAAATTAATGAAGAAAAAAAAAACGTGAATGGGTCGTAAAGCATTTGATTTCCTGCAGATGATGTTTTGAACTGCAGAGAAAACACATTCTTGAGATTTAAAAAATATTAAAATGAGAATGTGCAAAAATATTTCACCTATAACATAAGTTTTACGCCACAACCTACAACCATAATTGGATTACTAAAGCTTTTTTAAACCTTTGACAGTAAAATGACTTCAATCTCATTAACATTATTTAGCTTTCTTACACTATTTCGGATAACTGTTTTAACTATCGGATATTGGGAAAGGTTTCTAGAAGTGAAAACTACGAAAAATAGCTAAAAATTTGGGAACAGGTGAAACTTCAGATTCATAACTTAAAAGTAGTTTTGCATTCTTCCAATATTTTTTTTTCAAAATATTAAGTAGATCTGTTTACTAAGTAAACAAACAAGCCCACAAACGGACTTTTATTTTTAAGATTAATTTCCCTGATGATTAACCCTTTGAGGCGCAACCCTGTGTCTAGATCTCTGGCACGCGATGAACGTTTCGATTGTCCGCCATCTTGCTGGTAGTTAAGTCGAGCGATGGCAACGACTGCCCTTTTTTCAGCATTGGGTAATCTATGCAGCTGTTCTCGCATTCCTCGATTTTACAGCAGATGTCAGTGCTGTTAAAAATAACCGTGAGTTTTTTCCGAGAAATGACGTGCTAAAAAGTAAAGGATTCTCGTGGAGCTATGTCACCCGCAATTATTTTTATAGAAATCAAATCTATTCTTCGTGACTGGCAACATTCAAAACGTCAGAGTTGGGTGTTCCCAGAGCGGGAACACTGCGCGTTAAAGGGTTAAAAAAAAGAAAACTTGGCAATACGCAGGTAAACCCTACGAAAGACAGTATGTTACAATTTTATCTTCTAAGTACACGCTATTTACAATAGTTCACAAATATAATTGCTTATTTGGAAATAAAGGTTGCTGCTTTTGAATAAGATTCGTTAAATAGCTTATCCAATCATCCTAGTATCCCTTAGCTAAATTCCTCTCCTTAGCCCTTTAACGCACAGTGTTCCCGCTCTGGGAACACCAAACTCTGACGTTTTGACTGTTGCCAGTCACGAAGAATAGATTGGATTTCTATAAAAATAGTTGCGGGTGGCATAGCTCCACGAGAATACTTTACTTTTTAGCACGTCATTTCCCGTAAAAAAATTGTCACGATTCTTTTTAACAGCACTGAGATCTGCTGGAAAATGGAAGAATGCGAGAACAGCTGGATAGATGGCCCAATGCTGATAAAAAGGGCAGCCGTTGCCATCGCTCGACTTAACGACCAGCAAGATGGCGGACGATCGAAACGTTCATCGCGTGCCTCAAAAAAGAGTCTAGATCTGTGGCACGCGATGAACGTTTCGATCTTCCGCCATCTTGCTGGTAGTTAAGTCGAGCGATGGCAACGGCTGCCCTTTTTTCAGCATTGGGAAAGGGTTGCGCCTCATAGGGTTAAAAAATATAAATTACATTCTTTACAGTAAGTTGAAACAAAGTTATTTTTAGTGAGAAAAAATAATTCAGAAGACCTTCTCTTCTCATACAGAATTTGTAAAAATATCTTCCTTGTTGGGCGACAATGAACTTTTATTATCAAGTTTTAATGAACTTCCTGTAATCACCAAAAACCTTTTAAAAAATCCCACTTTGACCTACATATAAGAATGAATGACAATGAAGAAAAATCATTTACACCAACGAACGTTTAACAACAATGAAGTACTATTTTATCTCAACAACAGCCCGAAACTATTTAAAAAGTTATCCATTCAAAAGGCGAGCTTTTTATATTCATCTTTTACTTTCATTGCCCTGTAAATAGTGGGAAGATCTCTACCATAGCATTCTCTGTGCTATATACAAGCAAACAGACAAACCATTTCTATGCTTTCTTCTAACCATTTCTTTTACTAAAAATAAACGAGCAGTTTTTGAAAGGGTCTTAGCAAACAATCAGCTTTTCATTAGAGATCGACTCTTCTTGCTGAGTTTTGTTTATATTTGGATTTGTGCAGGGTTTTATGAATTGGTAAAAATTTCTTAATCTTTTCAACAAGATAATGAAGCTACACAAGCGTGTGATTTTTGGAATATTTCTGTTATTTTATGTAAATGTCTTACAAAATTTATGAGGAAGAATGGAAATACTTCTGATTTAGAGGTACTGACAATGTTGTAAAATTTTTGAGTTTAATTTTTTGAATTCCACACTAAAGATTTATTTCTTTTAGGGGTTTGATTTAATCATTAATATCTGTATTGCATAGGTCTAATACTTTTAAAAATATTTTGACCATTTAAAATTTTCCTCTCTTGCAAAACTGAATATATTTTTCTCAAAAGGTTATCTTAGTTTTGAAACATTCATTCATCTGTAGCAGATCTTTTCTAGAATAAATTTTTATTTTATGACTATTAGGACTCCACAATAAAGTTTCTACTTTTAAAAATGGTATTTTTACTAAATTTTTATTAAAGTTTTTCGTAAGTTATTATGTTGAGAAAAATATTTCCACAGGAAAGAAATATAAGATGAAAGAAAAACAAGTCTTTAGATGAAAGAAAAGCAAACAGCACAAAAACTTGACGTATGCTATTCATATTTTTTTTTTATAAGTTTTAACTTTAAAGGACGGTTAAACTGTAATAACTTAATGAGATGTATTAGTTTAAATATCTTTGTTAAGCCGGTTGTTTTGATTTATCAAATATATAAGTAGTGTGTAAAATTGTGATTTGTTACTGACTTGGACAATGCCCCCATCGAAAACAAAGGAGCCTTCAGAAAGAAACTTTGAATTTCAGGGCATTTTATTAGTTCTATTTTTATAATAAGAGTATAAATGAGGTGTAACGCTTTTCCTTTCATATTTATACGAATTTTTCTTTTAGTGAGAAATAGTCTATGCTGGGAAAAGGAATAAGAATTGCATCTATTGGGTTGGCAACAAAGTAATTTCGTTTTTCCGTATGTCAATATTTCGCCTGGCCAAAACTACTGAAGTTAATTATACGAAACTTGGCACGTACGTGAGTTCTTCAACATAGGTGCTAGATCAGAGAGCATTTTCCAAAATTCGTAATCTTAGGGGGGGGGGGGGGGGTAAGGGGCCAAAAAGTTCCTTTCATATATCCCGCGTGATCTCAAATAAAAATAGAGATATCCGTGAAATTCTTTCTGTAAAATACAGCAGTCACGAATACCTAAAAATTAATTTCAGGACATTTTTAATACTGTCCTCTAAGGCGGATAGAAGCGAAAAAAAGGGGAGGGTGGCCATCTTTTATGGACGAAAAAATATACTGCCAGTGAAATTCTTACTTTAAAATGTAAGAAATATGAATCGTATGTTCAAGCACAGCTTACCTGTAATTAAAAACTTGTCGAAAACTCATTTGCTTGAATTTTATACAAGAAAACGCAATTACTTTGTTGCCAACCCAATAGAAGAGAAAAATAAGAACGCAGATTATTCAACATTTTTTATGATAGGGATTTTATAATTTTGTGAAAGAATACATTACTTTAGGTTGATGAAATCCTAGATTCTTTGGCTGGAAATCGCTAATACACACTGCTTGAAATCTTTCTAGACAACCAATCATAAGAAGTTAGATTTATTTTCTTAGCTTAGTTCCTCCATAAAATCCTCAGAACATGGTTTCTAAAACAGGCTCAAACTTTTTTTCAACAAACACTAAAAACTATTTTCGATTTTCCTGAAGACGAGCGTGCAATATCAATAGCTTTGTTTTGAGTACATAAATATAAATCTATCTACAGCTACAAGACTGTTTTCTTTATTTGAATATGTAACCTATAAAAGGCCAGAAGGAAAAACAAAAATCACTTTTGCTTATCTCTTTTCACAACTGCGGGGCATAAGCATGAGTTAAACTGCCTCAAACAGTTCATTAACTGAACCAATGTCTGAACCTTCTCCAAGAAGGTCAGGCCCTCTCCGATATTTATTCAAAGATTTAAAACGCTGGTCTCCGCATAACGAAAATTACGGGCCAGCTGAGAAGGCTTTACAAAATGGTAACAGTGTCAGAGCACTAACCGTTAATTACCCAGACTGCCAGAGTGAAAAGTCGTGATTTTTCTCTTATCCCGCGTGGCCCGATTTTGGAATTTTTTTTTTTTTTTTATCCGTAAAGGGAAGTGACCACAAGAAGGGTTTTTCGGCTGTGTATATTTTGTCACATTCGCTCAATCACTGTGATTTGTGGCAGGAGTGTTATCACGGGATTTTTAAAAAGGGGAGAGTTAATATATTACGCGAGTAGAGCATTTAGAACAATTTGCATTCTTTGTTGGGTTTAGAATAACACCGAGACGTTTTCCATTAATAGGTACGCTTGAATTATGCTCTATTTAGCATTTGGTTTTGAAAGTTTTTTTTAAGCGATTTGTGAGAAATTTTGAGAGGAATGCGGTGCGCAGCCTGTTGCTATTCAAAATACGAATATGCTAGCGGAACATTGTTTCAAATGATTTATTAACCTCGAAATCTCCCAGTTGGGTTAAGTTCGGTTCCCATAAGAATACAGAAGGCATATGCGTAAAGTTTTCAAAATTATTGGGGGGCCGGGCCCCACAACCACCTATATTCACGTCAGTGGCGTAGCCAAGGGGGGGGGGGGTTAGGGGGGTCATAACCCCCCCATGAGGAATTTTTTTCCATACAAAATGTATATTCTTCACTCCCTTATCATACACCCGTATACATATATGTGAGTTGCAGAAGTCGTAACCCCCCCCATGAAAAATTTCTGGCTACGCCACTGATTCACGTACATCACGTATCATAGTGCCAACTATACGGAAATATAACCACTGTTCTAATGTTTCGCTTAAAATATGCAAAATTTTGTGAGCGCGCACGAGCTGGTACTATTTGAAAAAATAATTAAAAATTACTGTTTACAAAAGTGTTATTATTCCGCGTATTGGCAGCTTGACTACTATATATAAGTGTCAATTATGAGGCGCTCGATCTTATGGTCCATAGAATTCACCTATGTAGGGTAAGTATCCATGTTAGTATCTTCCTACCATGTTATAAGTTAAAAATAGAAGCAGTGTAAAAAATCCAAACGAGGAAAAAAAAACATTTTCGATGAGATAGTGCATTTTAGACACATCTGAACTTTTCTTCATTTCATACTTTACATTGCATAATCTGATTTTAATTAACCAGAGCCTGGCGAGGGCAGACTTATAGTAACATTGTGTGTTACGTGGCGTCACAATGAATACTAAATCATGATTGAAATCAAACGAAGAAAATTTTAAAAGTCCAAGTAAAGGTTTTTTTAAACGTTTGTAAATGGCGTGAAATACTTTTTTTTTATGTTAGTATAAATTAATTTTCTGTATTTAGTGGTAAATTATTGGGTGGGCTCAGCCCCTATTCACAATTTATTGGAGGGGCTCGAGCCCCACGGGCCATATAACTCTACGCCTATGCCTGTTGCTATTCAAAATACAAATATGCTAGCGGAACATTGTTTCAAATGATTTATTAACCCATTTGTGCCTGGATATTTTTGCGACTTTCTTCGATTTTTACTGATAACAGAAATAATAGATAAATTTCTGATGTCAACTTCTTGAACAAGGAATGATTTATTTTAAAATCATTTTGCATAAAAATCGAAATATCAACATTCTACTTGGCCATGTTAAAATATTGTGCGGAGTTGAGGCTCAATACTCATGAATAAAGGCTAGGAAAAATAAATAACGTTTTCGACTAATAGCGAAAATGTCGTCCCAAAAAAGGGACGCTAGGCATAAATGGGTTAACCTCGCAATCTCCCAGTTGGGTTAAGTTCGGTTCCCATAAGAATACAGAAGGTCAAGCAGCGCAGACCTTGGAGAGTAATAACCTTTCTCGTCTGGACTGCTGTGGAGTCGTGTGCTCTAAAGACAAGCTGGTACGCTTAAATCTTCCATGTATCCAACATCCTCCCTGCGCAAACGATACCTATAGGGGTGCCAATCCGAGTGCAGGTCTCTCATTAGTGATAGGCTCAAAATTAGGAGACCGTTTTAAGTCCGTCTTCCTGTCACTGGGGATCCATAAAATGGAAGCAGCTCAATTTCGTCTAGCTATATATGGAGGATATGTCGCCTAGGATGTCTCGGAAAATACGAATGTCTGAAAATGTTTGCTCCCCGGGATTTTTCTGGTTCCTTTTGGTGTGAAATTACAATGTGTGAAATTTTAAGTGTATAGGTCAACGTTGGAGTTTTCCTGTAAGGGCATAAAGATTTAATTTTTTTTTTTTTTTTGAGAAAATGCATCATTTTCTGGTTTATTGATTTTATTCAATATTCCCCTGCATTTTACTTAAGTTTTTATGAGTTAAGTCTTAAAGAAGTACGAATCTGTATATAAATAAGATTCATATATATTGTAATCACAGTAGAAATTGCTTATTCAAGAATGAAAAATGGAAAAATCAACTCCCTTCTCATTATTGAAACTTTTTTCTCGTATAAAAATGTATATTGATATAATAATATAATTCACACTGAAAATATTAGAACATTTTTATGTATTTTGGCACAGTAACAAAATACCAACTGAAAAAAAAAAAAAACACAATCTACATTTTACAAATACGGCTAAATTTTGAACTGAGTAAAAATTCAAGTAATCTTGTAAAGTAAAATGAAATTCCTATATAAGTGCACTTCTTTCAGGATTTAGTGAAGGTTGGTGCTGATTTCCTAGATTGTTCAACCGACTGTAGCAAACACTACCTCTGTTCTTCATCCTTCGTAATTTTCTGAGAAAAATCCTGCACCATCTTGACTCCACGTTCTGCTATATCGTTGGCGACTTTTAAGTTTTTTTACAAATAATTTTATTTCATTATAGTCAGCATCCTCCTCCCATATCAATGGAAATTTTTATCAGACGGATCCATTCTGCTTAAATATTTCAAAAAGTGGAATGAGTTCAAAAAGGGAAGAGTTTGACGACAGCTGGCTGTGCCGCAACAGCCAGCTGTCGTCAAAAAAGGGTCTCTAGATCTGTGGCACGCGATGAACGTTTCGATCGTCCGCCCTCTTGCTGGTAGTTAAGTCGAGCGATGGCAACGGCTTCCCTTTTTTCAGCATTGGACAATCGATCCAGCTGTTTTCGCATGCTTCCATTTTCCAGCAGATGCGAGTGCTGTTATAATCGTGACCATTTTTTTACGGACGTGCTAAAAAATGGTGGCTAAAAAGGTGGACGTATTTCTTTCCATTTTTAAAAAGATTATTGAAGATTTTTTTGTAGTTCTGAATGGACGTACATATGTGTCGATGCTTTAATTTTGAGTAAATGATGTTAACCCTTTCAGGCGCAACATTTTCCCAATGCTGAAAAAAAGGGCAGCCGTTGCCATCGCTCGACTTAACTACCAGCAAGATGGCGGACTATTGAAACGTTCATCGCGATGAACGTTTCGATCATCCGCCATCTTGCTGGTAGTTAAGTCGAGCGATGGCAACGGCTGCCCTTTTTTTCAGCATTGGGCAATCTATCCAGCTGTTCTCGCATTCTTCCATTATTCAGCAGATGTCAGTGCCGTTAAAAATAATCGTGACCATTTTTTGACGGGAAATGACATGCTAAAAAGTAAAGGATTCTCGTGGAGCTGTGTCACCCGCAACTATTTTTATAGAAATCCAATCTATTCTTCGTGACTGGCAACAGTCAAAATATCAGAGTTTGGTGTTCCCCGAGCGGGAACACTGCGCGTTAAAGGGTTAAACCACAAAGACACACCCTTATAAAATTAAAGAAATCAGCCATCGGTGTGATCGTGGGAAAGAGATCTCAGTGATCATTTAATCGGCAGTAGACGCAATGCAGGAAAGAAATTCTGTTCGATTTCGAATCCTCGCTCCGATTTTCAATTCTCGTTATTACATGTCTACTTTTGGCGTACTTTCTCCTACATGTATTTTCATCTATATTACTTGCGAGGAAAAAAACTGAATATGTATTACAAAACATTTCTTTTTGTAACAGTCACTTACCAGTTAGGATGCCGTTAACCCTTTAAGGCGCAGTGATCCTGCTCTGGGATCACCAAACTCTGACGTTTTGACTGTTGCCTGTCACGAAGAAAAGATTGGATTTCTATAAAAATAGTTGCGGGTGACCTAGCTCCACGAGAATCCTTTACTTTTTAGCACGTCATTTCCCGTAAAAAATGGTCACGGTTATTTTTAACTGCACTGACATCTGATGGAAAATGGAAGAACGCGAGAACAGCTGGATCGATTGCCCAATGCTGAAAAAAGGGCAGCCGTTGCCATCGCTCGACTTAACTACCAGCAAGATGGCGGACGATCGAAACGTTCATCGCGTGCCGCAGATCTAGAGACCCTTTTTTTGACGCAGCTGGCTGTGGCAACGGCTGCCCTTTTTTCAGCATTGGGAAAGGGTTGCGCCTCAAGGGTTAAAATTTTTGTCATCTGCATCGCGCTAAGTTTCAGACACAAGCAAATTTATGAAATCGTTTAAGCAATTTAGCAACTGCTTAAAAAGCTGAAATTGCTAAAATTAGTCTGCAGCAAACAATGCCATGTTACGGTCAATTAACCTCTTAAGTAACAACATTCATGTGGTACATAACTATTTAATATTTTAAATGGGTCAAACATTACGTTTATTTTTTCGGGGATAAGATAATATATACAATCGCTTTATTTTAAAACTTCCAATTGTTCATGAACTCAAGTAGTGCAGTTCAAAATACTGCGTACAATCCATTCGCGCCTGTACAAATTTTATGTTCTTCAAACAAAGTACACGGGGAAAAAATGCTTAGTTGAATTCAACAAAACTTTGCTGATTCTATAAAATCTGGTTCGCGGTATTTCAACCGAATGATTTTGTTGATTTTTAACAAATTTTTTGCTAAATTAATAAAATATTTCGTTGAATTAACAAAAGTTTTCTAGATTCTACACAAATCTTTTTGAAATAGAGCCAACCAAATAAGTTGAGCCTTTGGCCTAGTGACTTTTTAAAAACTATTCACACAATAGTTTTTAAAAATATAGATTAGATAATAGTCAATAGAATCTCGATGACCTAAAAGTAAAAGAACAACTTGATGAAAACAACGTTTATCTTACACAGTGGTATTTTAATCACTGTAAGAGTAACTTGGTGAAAAAAGTTGCTGAAACATGCTGCTGAAAAGAAAAATCTACACTGAATTTTTTTTTAACAGAATTTTTTTTGAGTGTATTCAACCCTCTGAGCCGCTTGAAAATGGGAAAATAATGTAAATTTGTTTTCACGGTACACTATTTATGGGCTTTAATAAAACTGTAAAAAATGAAAAAAAAATTGATAGGAAGACTTGCAATTATAGAAAAAATAAAGCTCTTAATATTACTTAAAAGTTTTATTATTAAATATATTTTGTGGTACCTGTATGTTTTAAATAATGCAAAACCTAGAACATCTTCCGCATGCACGTGCTTTGTTAAATCCATGATGTTTCTTGATCTTCAACGATTTAGAACGCTACCGGTTTCTCTCAAACGCGTCACTACGTTTGATATTGTACTAGCAGATGGGAGATTGTCATTCGGAAATTTTATAGCATACTGATTCGCAGTCTCTCACTTATTCCTATGCAATTCTCCGTAAAGTTCAATGTATTCATTAGTATTAAACATGTTTCGTTTTTTATTCTCAATAAGCTATGAATTCAAATATCGTGAACTTTAGACAAACACTAACAAAATAACTTAAACAACAGTTTTTCAACTCCAGTAAAATATTAAAATTTAATGTTTATCATCTGTTGCCATATCAGCAGGAAAACTGAATCTGAGGCAATTATCGTCTGCCAACCATTTTACCTGAAACACGATATTTCATTTCAATATCGTGAGATATCCGTAAGGTGACCCGGGCCTGCGTATGAGTTGCCATCGCTAAAAATGAGTTTATCATTGAGGCCTGTTTTCCCCCAGTCACAGTGTTCTATTTTATTATTCTAAGTATTATAAATGTTATATTATTTTATTATTTTAAAACAATTTTTTTATACTTTTGTCGTACTAAAGAACTTTAGATGTAGGTAATCGTTTTGTGAATCTTGCGCCATTTTCTTTCATGAAAATTTATCATAAAATTCGAACATTTTGCTCTGAATGTAAAGGTAAGTGAACACTGTTATAATGTATTTACAAATTCTAAAAATATGTATGTAAATCAAGTTTAGTGAATAATTACTCATGTGTTATTTATAAATAAATTATTTTAATCAGAAATCGTATTACTTCAGTAGTTTTTACACTTGTAAATAAGCAAGACGTTGTGATACTATTTAGACAATTTAATTTTGTCAGTTGAAAATGTTATTTATCAGTTATATATGCCTTGATTATGCGATTCAGACTTGCATCTGATACAGTGCAGAAATACAGTAAATTATAAATTATTGATTTTTGCCCGTTTATACAGAAACTTCAAATGTAGTTAATATTTTGTACAAGCGTTCATATGCTTGCTCAATTCCTAAGTTCGATTGAGAAAGCGACAAAAGAATAATATATACTACATGAAATGTCTTTATTAAAGAATAATTAATTTAGGGATCGCGCTATAGAGCGTATTTTATCAATTTTCTCCAATATACAGGATATCCCGAAAACACTGAAATGTGCTTTAATACATCATTTGTTAAAGATTAATGTTGAAATGTTTAAAATACCGTAGGAAATACGACTACGTTCATGAAATATTCATTATAAAAATGTGTTTCTCATTTGTGTATTTAGTTATTTTAAAGTATATTAAATATCCACTTGTGAAACTAAAATAAGCAATCGTGAATCATGAGAGTAAGAGCTACTTTCTTTTCCCTTCAAATTATATGCATCTATTTTCTTAATGTCAATATGTATCATAGCAAACAAATTAATGATGAGTTCGTACTTGAATTAGTAACACAATTACTACTTAAAACTACATTAAATAACGTTTGAAAGCACAGGGAAGCTTAAGAAATGCCTGATGTATACGTGAAGACTCGAGCATCCGTAGGCCTCTTTGGATGGCTCATCAAAATACACGCGCAGGCCCGTTACTAATTGCGAAGGCCCCGGGTGACCATACGTCCTCGAAATTCGAGGACAGCCCCCAAATACAGATCTTTTCATTTTGTCCCCAAAAATGCTTTGACTTCTTGAGGACGCGAAAAGTCCCCAAATTTAAAGATTTGTATTTTTCCCCTGAAAGTTTCCGTTTAGTTTATTTCTTTCAGAAAAAACCACGAAGATATATTATAGGAGTGGACACTCTCCATAGCTGCTATACTGGATTTTTGGTACCCCAAATAAGTTTCAATTATGTAAACATTAGAAATCTAGTGACGTGCAGCGATCCTAGCGGTAAAAGAATAAAGCATTTCCCGTGCTGACTGCTAACCAATTTTACTTGCTTTTAATTTTCGAACCTAGCGTGTGAACGAGATCATGAACGCGAACACTCAATTTTAATTATTTTTTTCACATTTTCTTACCTTGTTGCCTTAGTAACAAATGTGTAAAAAAAGAAAAATGATGTTCTATCTTAAGATTATTAATATATTGAGTTTATATTTGTTAACGATGCGTATATCGTGGCTGACCGGGGCCGTCGCTAAGTAACGGGCCTGCTCATGAGTTGCCACCGCTAAAATCGAGTTAATCATTGAGGCCCGTAGTTTTGTCGTACTAAAGAACTTTAGATGTAGGTAATCGTTTGGTGAATCTTGCGCCGTTTTCTTTCATAAAAATTTATCATAAAATTCGAACATTTTGCTCTGAATGTAAAGGTAAGTGAACACTTTTATAATTTATTTAGAAATTCTAAAAATATGTATGTAAATCGTGTTTAGTGAATAATTATTCATGTGTTATTTATAAATACATTATTTTAATCAGAAATCGTATTACTTGAGTAGTTTTTACACTTGTAAATAAGCATGACGTTGTGATACTATTTAGACAATTTAATTTTGCCAGTTGAAAATGTTATTTATCAGTTATACATGCCTTGATTATGTGATTCAGACTTACATCTGATACAGTGCAGAAATACAGTAAATTATAAATTATTGATTTTTGCCCGTTTATACAGAAACTTCAAATGTAGTTAATATTTTGTACAAGCGTTCATTATGCTTGCTCAATTCCAAAGTTCGATTGAGAAAGCGACAAAAGAATAACATATAATGCATGAAATGTCTTTATTAAAGAATAATTAATTCACGGATCGCGCTATAGAGCGTATTTTATCAATTTTCTCCAATATACAGGATATGCCGAAAACACTGAAATGTGCTTTAATACATCATTTGTTAATATTAAATTGTTTAAAATAACGTAGGAAATACGACTACGTTAATGAAATATTCATTATAAAATGCCTTTCTCATTTCTGTATTTAGTTATTTTAAAATACATTAAATATCCACTTGTGAAACTAAAATAAGCAATCGTGAATCACGAGAGTAAGCGCTACTTTGTTTTTCCTTCAAATTATATGCATCTATTTTCTTAATTTTCTTAATTATTAATCTATTTTCTTAATTAAATGTATCATAGCAAACAAATTAATAATGAGTTCGTACTTTAATTAGTAGCACAATTACTACTTAAAACTACATTAAATAACGTTTAAAAGCACTGGGAAGCTTAAGAAATGCCTGATGTATACGTGAAGACTCGAGCATTCGAGCCTCTTTGGATGACTCATCAAAATACACGCGCAGGCCCCGGACTGACAGAAAAGAAGTTTTCGTCTGCTACGGTATATATATACATTAGAAAATGCCTTAGAATTCATTAGAGTTCTTTATGTAACATGAATGTAATATTTTAATAGGAATTTTTAGCGGCAATTTAAAGCTGTGTTGAAATTTGTTCGCAGCATGAAATAAATGTAAATACTGCTGGTTTGAGTTGATCGTCATTATAAATGAACAATTTTTAAATATTGCATTCAAACATACAACATTTTTCTAAATTTACTACTGTTTCTTAGAATTCGGCTTTTGGGCAAAATAATCACACGACAACATATTACTTCGCTTCGAAACTATTGCCTATATTATATTACGAAATAGTATTCTAAGACAATTATGTAATTAAAACACACCTAAAGCCGGAAATTATTATATATCACGTTCATAAGTCTATGTATTTAATTTTTTGAAGTTCTGCTAATTCAACGATCTCCATTTGCTTCGCCTCGATGGAAATATAAACAACCCGAGAAGCGCAGAAGCAGAAGATGCGCAGTTACCCAGTGTGCGTAGCGCCACCTGTTTGCAACAACGGCGTTATCCAACTTTCTAAGAGAAGTGTCCCCTCCTATAAATTTACCTTCGTGGAAAAAACTGAAGAAATAAAAAAATAAAACAACTAAAATCACTTTCTACTCAGAGAAAATGAAATTCGATCTCTGAAAACGTTTGTTGTCATTATGTGTGTAGCGTGTACTACAATAAAGCATTCGACTACGAGTCAAATTTCCCAGTTCAGTTTTGTTAATGATTAATCCCTTTTCATGATGAATCATGCTTTAAATATGAAATTGGCGTATGAAATTTTTCTTGTACTCGATTACTTTTTTCAGAGGGTGTACAAAGTTTCATGAAAAATTATTACAAAATGATCCAATGTAAAAAGCAATGTCTTCTGAAAATACAAATATTATGCCAAGAGTTAAATTTTGAATAAATTGGAATATTTCAATAGGATGTTCCTTTCCTATTTCTGGTTTAAATAAATATTTATAAATGAATGAAATACTTCCATTAATTTATTAGAAATAAAGAATACACAATTGATATAAAAAGCTATTAGAGTTCATTTTTAAGTATCAAAGTCAGTCAAGATTTAAAGTATGGGCATACTGGAATACATGGTAATGTGTTGTGTCCTCGAATAAATCCCCAAAAATATTTTCTAGTGTCCCCAAGTATTCCTTGGATTCGAGGACCGTGCTTGATTTGTCCATAAAATACTGTTTAGCAATATGGTCGCCTTAGGTATCCGCCTCAGTTAACGAAAACTCCTAATCCTGAAGCCGGTTTATGGTTAGACTTTACGAACTCTGCCAAAGCCAACACAGCCTTTAGTCTAAACTCCACAGTCTGTGTGGTTTTCAGACAGCGAATGAAATGAAAATGCACCTTGACAGTGGCGTAGCCAGAAATTTTTCATGGCGGACGGATTATGACTACTTCAACTCATATATATATATATATATGTGTGTGTGTGTGTGTGTGTGTGTGTGATAAGGGAGTGAAGAATATGCATTTTGTATGGCGAAAAATTCTTCATGGAGGGGGGGGGGGATTATGACCCCCCTAACCCCCCTTTGCTACGCCACTGCACCTTGATGATGAACTGTAATATACAGTGCGTTCCAAAAATAACCATTTTTATGAAAACACAAGGAAGCAAAATACGGCACAGTCATGAATAATGATACACTTTCCAACTATGGAATAAGGAAAAAAATAGGGACGACGCATAAACTATGACACGCTTTTAATATATAGCACTTTGGTGCGTATTTAAAATCTGAGAGTGTTTCAGATTTTCTTCCTTTTTTTAATTTTTTTACTTTTTTACAGCATCTGATAATCTAGATGTTTATTATTTCGCTCGTGGTGCAGTATTTTGTCAAACCTTGGTAACCTAATTGGGATTTAAGGCAATTTTAAACTCGTGACATCAAAATGACGTCATTTCATTTATGATATGCCACTTTGTTTACAGTTATGCCAATCGCTAGCATATAGATAGTATGTCACATGGTTATTTTTTTTTACACAATATTAAAATTTCTAATTCTTTAACTCGTGACATCAAAATGACGTCCTTTCATTTATGATATACCATTTTGTTTACAGTTATGTCCATCTCCAGCAAATAGATGGTATATCACATGATCACTCTTTTAGAAAATCGGATTTTTGGAAAGCTTTCTGGAGATGAAAATTATCAAAAAATCGAAAAAATTCGTGGAACGATTGAGTTTTCAGAATTTTAAAATTGACTACGGACTATTTTATGTCGTTTTACGTGCATGCGCAAAATATCAAGCCAATCGGTCAAACTGTGTGGGAGGAGTTCCCGGACAAACAAACAAACAAACTTTCACTTAATGCATTGATTGCTTTCATATTGACGAAATGCTCTATTTAGAGAAGTAAGAATAGTCAAAGTTTCTTGGAAATTGGGTCATAAAACATATGAAGAAGTCCGTCAGCTGTGTTGTCAGTTTGTCGGATGAAAATCGTCCTGGACCACCACCAACATCTGACACTACCGGTTTGTTTCAATTTGTTCACCAGTAGCCTGATATTGACCAATATTTGGCCATTGTTGGTGGCTGTTCTCGGTATTTTCGCTGGTACAGCTGACGCACTTTTTCATATGTTTTACGACCCAGTTTCCAAGGAACAATGGCTGCCCTTTCTTCTAAGGAGAGCATTTCTTCAAACACCTGTGAAAGAAATCAATGCATTAGTGTTTTCATAAAAATAGATCATTATTTTTGAAACACCATGTATAAGGTGGAACACCGGCATAGCCCGCGGCTGCCGATCTCAATGTTAACTTTTATTTTGTTATAAGTATGCTATTTCAGTCGAGTTATTGTTAATAAAATAGCAGTTATTGTTCGACGTTGTTGTTGTTGTTGTTGTTGCTAATGCCCTCTGGCAACCGCGTTGCGGTGACAGATCCCCTTATATAGGCAGGCGATGGGCCGAAGGTGCGGCTTCCATTTCAATGAGCCCCAGTGGGAGGAAGTCCGTCTTAGCTCGGGGTCCCGTAATTTAGAACTAATTCCAGAGGAGGGACAAACCCCCTGAAATCGGCACCCCCAGAGGTATCGTTTAACAACTTGGAGGACATTGGAGCCACGACGGATTTTACGTGCACCAGCTCCCATGAGCGTACACGGACACACAGCGGACAGGCCGAGAGGGAGAAGTCCCTCCCAAGCACTGGCCAAGCCAGATGCTGCTTCACTTGCCATGTTCTTATGGGAACGGAGTTTGGCGCCCAGTCCACTGCGGGACTTGTTCGACGTTAACCCTTTAACGCGCAGTGTTCCCTCTATGAGAACACCAAACTCTGACGTTTTAACTGTTGCCAGTCACGAAGAATAAATTTGATTTCTATAAAAATAGTTGCGGGTGACCTAGCTCCACGAGAATCCTTTACTGTTTAGCACGTCATTTCCCGTAGAAAAATGGTCACGATTATTTTTAACAGCACTGACATCTGCTGAAAAACTGCACTGACATCTGCTGAAAGAATGCGAGAACAGCCGGATAGATTGCCGGATACAATGCTGCAAAAAGGGCAGCCGTTGCCATCGCTCGACTTAACTACCAGCAAGAGGGCGGACGATCGAAACGTTCATCGCGTGCCACAGATCTAGAGACCCTTTTTTGACGACAGCTGGCTGCCCTTTTTTCAGCATTGGGAAAGGGTTGCGCCTCAAAGGGTTAAGTGTCGTTAATCAATATATTTAGCTGTGTCTACTAATAAGCAACCAGACCAGCTTAAATCGTCTGCCAACTATTTTACCTGAAACACGATATTTCATTTCAATTTATTGAAATACACTCAAAAAATTGTTAAAAGTTTAGATGTTCTATCTTTTTAATAAATTTCTCGTTTTGACAAAACATTTTTTTATTTACACAACTTATTAAATTTCTGTTACTTCATTTAGAGAAAAGATTTCCGAAAGATCCCGGATAAATATTTCGACAACCTCGTTATAACCTTCTGCTTATAGATTCGTATTCTAAACTTAGTTTTTCTTCTTTCTCCGCATTATGCCAGGAAATTACATTAAAACCTATAATTTAAAATTTCAATATTTATACAATCCCCCTAACGGGTCACGTAACGGGACATTTTTGAACGTGGAAAAGTGACTTGTGTCGAAAGGTTTGTTGCGTCATAACTCTGTGAATTTTGGTCGTAGAAGGGCGTTTTTTTTTTTTTTTTTTTTTTTCCGTGCATGAAATTGTATAAAGAAATTTTTTTCTAAATATAACTGATATAACCGGGGGATCGTGCAAAAATTTAAATTTCCTGAATTTTATAGGAATTTATTTATTGACTTAAATTGTTTCTGATATGTAATAGATTATACAATTTAAAGCATTTTTGAAATTGTAACTATGTGTCTGACTAACGGTTTAGGAAATAGCCATTGGACAGCGTCAACACTGGACACCTTGTATATACTCACTTTAGGATTTGGGGCATTTCTTTGCATGGAATAAAAAATTAAATTTCTAGGAAAAGCGAACATTTAGGGTTATTGTGACCGAATGCGTGTTTTTCAGTAAACATGAAAAAATTAAAAATATATGCTTTAAACACTAAACGAGAATTTTATTAAACTCACTTCATAACATATATAAATATTCGTAAAATTTTTTTTTGGACATAAGAAATCAAAAATTTCTTCAGCGTGCATCCAGTTCGCTGAAGATTGCTTTTAATTTTTATTACTAAATGAAGAAAAAAAAACTTAAAAACAGTAGTATTGGGACTCAATGAAGTAGAATTAGTCTGTATTATTTTCTTTTGTTCTATGATTTTAATAATATTTCATTTAGATTTTTTTATATGTTTTTCTAATTTGATTATTTTTCGTGATTTTTCTGGGTAACCGCATGAAATTTTTAAAAAAATATTTTTCCTAGCATAAGTAAACCTAAATGAAATTACATTTTTATTTTCAGCCCCTTTTTAACCCTTTAACGCGCAGTGTTCCCGCTCTGGGAACACCAAACTCTGCCGTTTTGACTGTTGCCAGTCACGAAGAATAGATTTGATTTCTATAAAAAAAATAATTGCGGGTGACATAGCTCCACGATAATGCTTTACTTTTTAGCACGTCATTTCCCGTCAAAAAAATGGTCACGATTATTTTTAAACAGCACTGACATCTGCTGAAAAAGGGAAGAATGCGAGAACAGCTGGATAGATTGCCCGATACTGAAAAAAGGGAAGCCTTTACCCTCGCTCGACTTAACTACCAGCAAGATGGCGGACGATCGAAACGTTCATCGCGTGCCACAGATTTAGAGACCCTTTTTTGACGCAGCTGGCTGTGTGCTGGCACAGCCAGCTGTCGTCAAAAAAAGGGTCTCTAGATCTGTGGCACGCAATGATCGTTTCGATCGTCCGCCATCTTGCTGGCAGTTAAGTCGAGCGATGGCAACGGCTGCCCTTTTTTCAGCATTGGGAAAGGGTTGCACCCCAAAGGGTTAAAAAAAAAATCAAGCATTTGAGGGTTAAACACTAATTAACACTAGCATTCATCAAACGGAAATTAACACGTAATCAGGCTTGGAAACGAGGCGATGGATAAAACGTTTTCTCGGGAGTGTTTTAACCCGCAGAAAGTTATAAAACTGAAAGCGAATGTTTTTTTTTTTTTTTTTTTTTTTTTTGCTCGGATCGTGCCTCACCGAGAGCCAACTTTCTTGCCCTTTGGCTCTCTCTCAGAACTCGTAAAATGTGGAGAAAACAGATAGCGTATCGAACGATTGAAAAATTTTATTTCTTCCAGGAAGTTATCGAAAAGGCTATAAAAAATTCACTAGGGGGTGTTGAGGTGTTGGATAATGGATTGCTGTTTCAGTGTCTTCCTGCCCCAAATTCAAGATTTTCTTTATTTTCTTAAAGATAAAGAATTTTTTTTTCCTCCCTAAAATGCTACTTTTCGAATACTGGATACAGACGGGCAAAAGGCGATTATTGAATTAGAGTGCAAGACGGGAATTGGATGAAATTTGTTTTGCTCACTGGCAACTCTGTTTAACTCTTTAACGCTCAGCGTTCCCACTCTGGGAACACCCGACTGGGAACACCCCGACGTTTTGACTGTTGTCAGTCACGAAGAATAAATTTGATTTCTATAAAAATTGTTATGGGTGACATAGCTCTACGAGAATCCTTTACTTTTTAGAACGTCATTTCCCGTCAAAAAAAAATGGTCACGATTATTTTTAACAGCACTGACATCTGCTGAAAAATGGAAGAACGCGAGAACAGCTGGACAGATTGCCCAACGCTGAAAAAAAGGGCAGCCGTTGCCATCGCTCGACTTAACTACCAGCAAGATGGCGGACGATCGAAACGTTCATCGCGTGCCGCAGAGCTAGAGACCCTTTCTGACGCAGCTGGCTGTGGCTGTCGTCAAAATAATCTTGTAATCTTTGTTACTTAATCTTGTAATCATTTCATTTTTAAGAAACATGATTGAATTCAAATCCTTTACGTTATCATTCCTTACAGAAAATGTTGAAAATGCTCGCCACCCGTTTGAATGCAAATTTGAACACGTCAGACACAGTTTTTTGACGCACTTCGCAACACTGTTGGTTTTACTGACGAGATTCCTTCAGTTATGATTTGTTTTAATTCATCGATGTTTGCAGGAATTTTCTGGAAACCTATCTGCTCGTGAACATTTTCAACAATTTCTGTAAGGAATGATAATGCAAAAAATTTAAATTATGTTTTTCAAACATAAAATGATCGCAGGATTCAGTAACATTGTGCGCCTCCTCAGAAATAAAGTTGCGACAGTCCAGCAGTATTGGTAATGGTCTCCTACACTTAAACAAGGTTCAAACAATTATATTTCGGTGTCAGAATAATTTCCACATGCGTCAGATTTAAGGGTAGTAAGCAAAACCAACTCATAACTCTTAATTGACCACCCTGTATCTGCCAAAAGCAATAGAGGGTTATATTTTTGAAGTCTGCTGTAATCAATTTTCAGCTAGAAATTCAACGTACAGGGTGAGGCAGTAAAATGTATACAACCTCTTGAACTGTCACGTTAAATTCGTTTTCCTATCTACAAAGTTTCAATTTCTGGGAAAAGTATGAGGCAGGCCACAGTCCAGAAAAGGAACTTTCTAAAAATTCGTTCCAGGATTGTTTTGAAAAAAAAAAAGGATGAAAGTGGAAACAGTGTAAATTCAAAAGAAGATTATTTTGAATGCCATGTAGCTTAAACTGCATGCAGTAAAATAAATTATTTTAGGGGCTTTCCGAAATGGTAAGCAAGGTAAGCATCGCACTGGGGCGCCATCTTCGAAGGGCCGCCATTTCGAACTCAAAAACTGAAAAACTTGATCTAGAGCAGCGTTTCTCAACCGGTGGGGCGCACCCTCCCCCCCTTGGGAAGTGCAGAACGTTTGCTGGGGGAAGCGCGAGAAAACAGGCTAAGAGCAAGTAATAATGAATTTTTTTTAATCATCTTATCTGTTCTTATTTTTACTCAAAAACATATCTATTTTCGCTTAAAAGGTTTATTCAAACTTTACTAATAACATTATTTTGTAGATAAGGCAACTCAATGTTCATTGTTGAATAAAAAACTATGTATGCTGAAAAATGTGAGGGGGCATGGGCGTCACCGTAAGTTAGCCTTTGCGGGGAGGGGGGGGGCAACATTAAAAGGTACGGAATCTAGGAGCACATTAGGGGCTGCCTTTTTTACGTTTGAAGGTGGTCCCCACGTACTCTTGGGTCGCCCCCTTACTTAGTAATTCCGGTAGCTTTTTTAATGTAGTAGTAATATAAATAGTATATTATCGCAAAACACTGTTATACGCTGTAAAGAAAATTTCCGAAACGTTACCCCAAATTATGGGGCAGCAATTGTAGTTTAAAGTTGCAGAAATGTTTCTGCATGCTGCGGAAAAATATTCACAAGCGTTTCTGTATATTTTGTAAACATATTCAGAAACCTTTCCGCACTGTATAAAATATTATCGTAAAAATATGGAGTGACTCCACTCGACTTTCCGAACACTTACGATTAAGATCATTACCAAGCACTTAAATAAATTTTAATCGAAGAATAATTCAAACACATATACCAAATTTAAACTCAATCGAATGCACCGTTTAAACGCTTGCGCACTTTCAAGAATTTCTCCCCATATGCCATTATGCCATAACATAAAAGAAAGTTTTGTCGTAGCCCTTTAGGAGAACTATAAGTCCTATACACACCAAAATCAATACCGGTCTTGCAACGGTGGTTTATAACATGTATACCCAATTTGAGCTCAATCTAATCTACCGTTTAAACGCTAGCGCACTTTCAAGAAATTCCCCCCATAGGCCATAATGTAAAAGAAATCTTTGTCGTAGCCCTGTAGAAAAACTATAAGTCCTATACACACCAACATCAATACCGGTCTTGCGACGGTGGTTTATGACATATATATCCAATTTGAGCTCAATCGAATGCTCCGTTCAGGAGCTATCGTGTTCAGTCACATACACACAAACACATATACACACACATACACACACACATACACACATCTCGTAAAAATAGCATAAATGGATTCAGAAGCCCCCCAAAACGTGTAAAAACACCAAAATCTCGAAGTCGAATTTTTTCATGATTACAATACTTTCCTTACATGGTACATGTTCGGAAAGTAAAAATTACTGCCTGACAATTTTTGAATCTCGCCATATATCTAGCTCTCTTAGAATTATTTTTTATTGACCCCTGGTTAGATATTACAGAACTACTATTTTAACACTCACAATTGATATTTCATTTACCCTAAGTTGGTTTCAAACTGAAGACCGTTGGCTGGAAGTTGAATATTTAAACCACTACACTGAATAATGCCTAATTTAGCTCACTGAAATGTTAATGTTATCACTAAAATGACTCATTGAAATTCAAATGGCACCCTCTTTGAACAAAACGAACAAACAAATCTGGAACATTAAAGGATTTAAAAGCGCATGCGCAAAACGTCCGAGATAAAGATTTTTTTGGCAGCCGTGAATATTTTACATCGAAATGCGAGCTATGTTTCCGAATTCGAGAGTACCAATTGAGCACTGGTAATTTACGCTACATTATCGAAAACTTTTCTGCAATAAATATGTAACATTTCTGAAATTTTTAGCAGTGTATTTTATTATTATGAAGCAAGTACAAATCCCTGTTAATATTAGTTTATCGTAAAACTTTGTTATTATTAAAGTAGTGTAAATTGTTTTCACATGTCGTTATAAATCATTGTTATTATACACATCCATCACTACTGTATAAAACAAAATCTATATTGTTTTTAAAAAAAAAAATCCTTTTACAGAAAGTTAGTTTCTCTTTAATAACCCGAAAGATGTCCAAATATTTCTTCTCGCATTATCAATAAGAAAAATGTCTCCAATTCTCCCTACACAAACACCACGATAATCCCCCCCCCCCTCCTTGCAATGAAAAGTGACGATTTTAATTGCATTCCTCGGTCGCATTCCCACATTCTGTCTCAGACATACCATCCCCTTTGCAGTTGACAGCCGTTTCGTAATATAATTTTTCCCCCCCGGGGACAAAGGTCATTAAATGGACTCATAATTGCTCCCTAATACCTCTTTTTCTTCCTTTTTTTTTTGGTCAAATTCCAGACACGAAAGGGAAGATCAGGCTCTCTGTATCCTTTCACTGTTGTGTCGCAAGATTTTGACTTACTTTTCGATGGAAAAATTGATTTGTTTTCCCCGTTCCATGTCGGCGGGGTGGATGTAGGAAAAAGGGGGGGGGGGGAAATCACGTGGAAAATCAGCCCGATATTTAGCTCGAGGATCCAAAAACTGAGTTGAGTTGTCTTGTTTCTTTCGTGGTATGTGGTCATAAATTACGAGTGACTCATCTTCACTACCCCATAGGGAACGGTATGAACTTTCACCGAATGGAATAGCCTATAAAATTATAAATGTCTCTTAAAACTGACACTTTACTAATTTTATCTTATTTTATCAGTAAGTTCTTTATGGCTATCTTCTTCCCGGATATGACGCTATACAAGGATTAAGGGCAGCATCTTAGGGACGTTTTTGTGTTAACCCTTTAACGCGCAGTGTTCCCGCTCTGGGAACACCCAACTCTGACGTTTTGACTGTTGCCAGTCACGAAGAATAGATTTGATTTCTATGAAAATAGTTGCGGGTGACAGAGCTCCACGAGAATCCTTTACTTTTTAGCACGTAAAAAAATGCCCCGTAATAAAATAGCCCGTAAAAGAATGGTCACGATTATTTTTAATAGCACTGACATCTGCTGGAAAATGGAAGAATGCGAGAACAGCTGGATACTTTGCCCAATGCTGAAAAAAGGGCAGCCGTTGCCATCGCTGGACTTACGACCAGCAAGATAGCGGACAATCGAAACGTTCATCGCGTGCCACAGACCTAGAGTCCCTTTTTTGACGACAGTCGGCTGTGCGGCCAGCTGTCGAAACGTTCATCGCGTGCCACAGATCTAGCGACCCTTTTTCAGACGACAGCTGGCTGTGAGGCACAGCCAGCTGCGTCAATAACGGGACTCTGTGGCGCGCGATGAACGTTTCGATTGTCCGCCCTCTTGCTGGTCGTTAAGTCGAGCGATGGCAACGGCTGCCCTTTTTTTTCAGCATTGGGAAAGGGGTGCGCCTCAAAGGGTTAACCCCTTGTTTTTCACATAACGTTACGCGATATTCAGAAGAGTTTCCAGTGTGGTTTAGATGTAATATTACGAGCTATGGACGCCCATAAGAGTAAGGGGAAAGGTAGGGTATCTTCCCCCTAGAGATAGAGTACATTGTATTATGCAGACAAAATTGCACCACAAAGCAATATCGCATGCATAAGAAATTGAAAGGAAGTATCTCTCTAAAATGAAAAATATACAAATGAAGTGCATCAAAAAAACTCTCATTGAACAAACGAACGAGGAAGTCATGGGGTGTCCCCATCCGATTTCCTACATTCAGCTCATTTTAAAAGAATGGGTACCCTTTCCCTATGCTGCCGACGACCATGTCCATGCTCTCATCCACTCGGCCATGGTGGGGCCCGATTTTAGTCGAATAATGTTTATGGATGAGCAGCTCAGGTGGTGTAGTGGGTTAAGAACCTTTCTATTACGCCTTGGGTTGGGCCCGGGATCGAATCCCGACTTGGGCATGGATGTTAACCCTACAAGGCACCTGATACCATTAAACGAAACAACCGCTCCTCTACGTCAATAAAACATCTGTCGGCTTTTAAACGTATACATAGATATAGCAACGATATCATTCAGGCTGTTTCGCGTCGATGTCATTACTGTTCATATATTATTGCCAAAACTGATAGAAATTTTAACAGTCCTCTTTCGAATAGGGTTTCGCTTATTTTAGAAAATTAACAAAAGATAGTGAGCAAAGTGTTTCAATGGAAAAAATGACTGTGTGTTGGAGTTCGTCCTATCGAGTAATGATTTGAATACTAAAATTTCAAAATAAATACTAAAAAAAGTAGCGATAAGGCCCAGTGTGCTGCATACAAAACTAAAATAAAAATGTGAATTGTGAATTTCTAGTAAAATATTAGGTTATTATTTTTTAAACTACTTTTCCCCAAATAATTATCACTAATATTATCACTCAGTGGCGCAGCCAGAAAATTTTCATGCGAGGGGGGGGGGGGGGGTTACGACTACTGCAACTCCACATATATGCATACATGTGTGTGATAAGGGAGTGAAGAATATACATTTTGTGTAGCAAAAAATTCCTCATGGGGGGAGGTGTTATGATCCCCCCTACACCCTCTTGGCTACGCCCCTGAACATCTATTTATTTTACACACGGAAAAAAAAAAAATTGAGCCTTGTAAAGGTTAAGGTAGGCTCACGTCCGTTTCAGAACGCTAGAATAGGAACTCAATCTATTTTTTAGTGTCTGGAAGACGGATTGGGGAGAAAAGTGCTCCCATTGTGTGCTGGGCGTGTTTTTGTGGTTTCACGGATTATCCTTTGTCGGCGAACCCCGACTAGTCATTAAAAGCCAATAAATTCTTCGCCCCTGCACCTTTCCCCCTTTCACAATGCCTTGACCATTAAACATCCCCCCCTCCCCCCTGCAGCGTCCAGGAATCGCACGTTAGTCTACCCTGGCCTAAGTGCCTGCCCGTTGAAAAGAAACGTTTATGAATGGTGAGGGCGTACTGTAAACTTAAAAACTGGCAGTCTAACGTCAAAGTCCAGTTTTAAAAACCCTTTCCTCTCCCTGTATGCATATGAAGAGCACGTCCATGCGTACGTGGCACGGCCGCAGGCACTGCCTCCGAGATAGAGAACGCCTAACCACTGCTACGTCACCAAACCGCTACGTCATCAGTTAGCCTTCTAAAGGTGACGTCATCACACAGATTAAATTTCATAAAGTAAAACTATTCTAAATTTCTGGTTAATTTACTCTCTCATAACAACATTTTAATGAATTGAGATAGAAAAATTAATTTTACAGAAAAGAGCAATTTTTAACTGTAACTAATTATATAATATAATAAGGGAGTAAATCACAATGAATTGTTTTGTGTCACGAACGTATTTTAATTTTTATCTTTCACTTAAGATACTTTTTAATATCTGTAGCATTCACCAGAAATCTGAAATAGTTTCACTTTATGAGAATGAAAGTGTGGTGACGTCATTACTTGGAGGCCTAATGATGGCGTCAAAGCTTCAGCGCTCCGGCTTTCTGTATCTAGGAGGCAGTGCCGCAGGTCCTCGCGTGTTATTAACCAATTACATCGCCCTTAATGAACGGAATCGGAACCCGCAAATTAATTCCCAAGCTATCAGGAACTTATTAGCGGTAGCTGCAGGACAAGGGATTTTGTCGAAACAACAATTGGGTATAATCACGTCTCGTCGGCTTCCTCGTGTGGGACCGACCATGTATATTAAGAACGGACCAACTCGTGGCAATAAACGCCTCAAGTGAGCAAAATAGGAAGTTGCGCGGCGATAGAGTCATGCCTTGTTTTGCTAACGACTCGCGTCTAACCCCTATTTATTGCCCGGTCGCATGTGCACCAGAATCGCTTTTACTATTTGCCGAGGCGCCAGGTCATGACCCAGGGTACACTTAAAAAAAAGGGAAACAGGTGAAAAGCGTGGCGTCAGGGCGATTTAGTTTTCTAACACTTTCCTGGGAGAGCTGATGAGTCGCTTACGGCTGGTAAAGTTTTATTTAACAATATCCGTTTACTTCCACGTTTAACTGGATGGCCCGAAGCAAAAGCACGACTGTCGCAAATAGGGTTGCCAGGTCGCCAAACCAAACAGCCGGACAGATCAGTCAGTTTGGCCGGACATTTGGGTAAAAAGGCCGAACAGCCTACAATATTGAGGATTTTGTCTCAGTATTAATAGGTACAACAAAAAAATTGTATGTAAAATCAAGCTTTTTTGATAATTACCATGAATCTTGTTAAATTCTAATGAAATATAAATAACATCGAATGCCAAATCAGTTCAAGTACTTTATTACTAATCAGCCAAAAGCCGGACACCGTTAAGTTTCGCTGGACACGCAATCAAAAAGCCGAACTATATCCGGCTTTATCCCGACGACTGGCGACGCAAGTCGCAAACCTTATGATTCGAAAACCGGCCTGCCAGTTGTGTCGTGCTATGTACATTTACAAGCAACGATCTCAGCAAATCTTTCAGGCGTCGGATTGAAGATACATTGCATAAATGTTATCTTTGTAGAATACTGTATTTTTAGAAATTCCTGTGAAGCAAAAAGGTGTCTGTTTGCTCTGAATTGCAAAATCCAAACTGTATCGAAAAGGTACCAGCAATCCTCTCAAAAGTGGAAAATTTGAAGTTATTAGATTATTTATCAAATGAAGATCATAGCATACTTTTTTTTTCTTTGAAATCAGATGGCTATTATGCATTCATACAACTTTCACTAGCTGACCAACAAAAAAATATTCGGTACTTATGTGTTATCCCGGCGGTCATTTCCGCCAAACTATTTTTTCGTCAAATGAGTTGTCAAACTGTTGCCAATCGTATTCAAAACCATTATTAATTTCATGTGCCCGGCATTTATCTTGGCAAAAAATCGCTCGTCTTGGCGGACCGCCGGGATAATACGTAAGCACCGATTATTCTCTGTTGTAATTCAGTTAATTATACGATTCGGCACATCGAAATCGTAAACAGTAATCAATACCTGATCGACATCTTTCACCGAGCCCCATTCATTTTTCATCAGCAAGACACTTTCAGCACTGATTGGTTGTGTTTGTTGCCTTCATTAAGATTTCCCGAATATTTCGCGTTAGATATAATTTGGTTATTGAACGGCGAGTTGAGCGTTTTCGGAGGAGCCTCCTGGTAAACAGGTAAAATGTAAAGGAATTTTCACTCTAAAAGTTCAGGAAATTTCATGAGTAGGAAGAAGGTATGCGGATTATCCTCCCCGTCAAACCCAGGCTTCAATTGCTCACTTTCTACATTGTAGCAATTTCACATCCGTGAAGATTCCTTTCTAGGCTTAACCTTGCACAAATACGATGATCATCTGGCTACACCACTGATCTTAATAAAGGGATGAACACTCACTCGTTTTCGATTCCTCAAGCCAAAAGGAAAAAATCAAAACAAAATTACGCTCTTGGTAAAGAAATGAGTCTAGAACTTCAATACTGTTCTTTGAGGAAGCATTTCCCGTTGTACTAGCTGAAACTGGTATCGAAGATACAGTTTTCACTAACTCAAAAAAAAAAATCTACGCTTGAAAACTGTTCAAGAAAACGTCTTCATACGTTAACATAGTAGCACGGTATACGTTTTAACCCTTTGAGGCGCGACCCTTTCCCAATGCTGAAAGAAGGGCAGCCGTTGCCATCGCTCGACTTAACTACCAGCAAGATGGCGGACGATCGAAACGTTCATCGCGTGCTACAGATCTAGAGACCCTTTTTTGACGACACCTGGCTATGCCTGGGCAATCGATCCAGCTGTTCTCGCATTCTTCCATTTTCCAGCAGATGTCAGTGCTGTTAAAAATAATCGTGACCATTTTTTTACGGGAACCCTAGTAGCACAATTAGTCCAAAAAACGTTTAAAACACGTTTTTTAACGTCAAAAAACGTGTTTCAAACGTAATTTGAACGTTTTTTGAACTAGTTGTGCTACTAGGGGACGTGCTAAAAAGTAAACGATTCTCGTGGAGCTATGTCACCCGCAACTATTTTTATAGAAATCCAATCTATTCTTCGTGACTGGCAACAGTCAAAACGTCAAAGTTTGGTGTTCCCAGAGCGGGAACACTACGCGTTAAAGGGTTAAATATCCCGGACTCATTTCAGAATTCAACAATAAGAAGTCAAGGTTTCAATATGTAATCGCCGGCGTACACAATATACAGAAACATATCTTATAACCAGTGGACTGGGGGGAAGTCAATTTCATGACCATTTTATGCCGCTGCATCTCTGATTAGACTACTTATTGCTTTACCTCCGAGAGATTTAATTTACATCTGGAGGAACTCCCAGCGAGAGGTCTCGGCGGGATTGATCAAACAAGTTTGATCCAACCCTTCCACAGCGTGGGTGACAGGCATTTGCATTATGCATGAGGAGGGAGAAATAATCATTTCGCCTCGACAATTTAATCCACCTCCTACCAAAAAAGTGGGAGTAGATGTGCCTGTCTCAACTCCTTCAGCACTCCCAGGAAAAGAAACAGGTGGGTTTCGCGTCTTTGAAAAGGACATTAACAGCTTTCTTGAAAGAGAAAAACGTTCTTCTCTTGTCAGGTCAAGTACCTTACACTCTTTTGGTGGGTGCGCGCAATCGCTGCCGCAGTTATTCAGAGATGATTGGAAATTGATTTATCGGTGTCATGAATAAAATGGTAAAGTACGCATGTCTGCAGCATAAAATCTTAATGAATCGGGCACTAAATGGAATTTCATGTGGGAGTATGCCTACGTGTTGTTGCTGTTTCTAATCCTCCGAAGTCTGGTGAAGTCAAACCAGGTCCAAATGACCGTTGACTTGGAGAAAGTCGATGACAAGGAGAGGATGAGAATATTTTTTTTCTTCCTTGGAGAGGCCCAAATATTCAAGCATGTGTTTGGCTGAATGCTCTAGGCCTTCACGCTATCTCTGAAAGAGAGGCTCATGTGACCACTAGATGACCGACAGTCTGAGAGCCTCGGTCACAAGCAAGGCTTGGAGTCCATCCTGGTTTTCTACCCAAATACCAGTGATAGACTGGGAGTCTGACTAGGCTCACATGATGGTGTGTCAAGCAGGAGCCCAGTTCTAGATATGCTGTCCTGTTTGTAATTAATATCCTCTTCTTCCACTTAAATATCAAATTTTAAAGAATTCAAGACGTAAAACGCACAAAATATTAGGTCTCTATTGGGTATCTGTTTTAAACTCGAGTAATAGTCTTTAGAGAAAAATAGGCAAATTATCTGTGAAATTTTTCATTTAAAATGTAAAATATGAATCGAATGTCCAGGCACAACTACCTCGTCAGTAAACGTGGTAAAAGTGTACTTGTTTGAATGTAACGTTTAAAAAAAATTACTTTCCGGTACACGTAGCATTATTGAAAGTATACGAGGGGTCCCGAATGTGACTTAACGGAAGTCTCTCGTAAATTGTATAAGAAGATTTTAACATTAAGTTGACAGTCTCACAAGTTTCAATCGAAAGACGAAAGAAACAATAACTGATTTACCATTTATTAAAAGTCTTAACTAACAAAAAACAAAATTAGTATATTTTGATGTACAATGCAGGTGTAAAGGCAGCCAAAGTAAGGTGCACTGTGCACTTAAGATCTTAATCTGTGCACTTAGGATCTGCTGGCATATGGAGCTCATGAAAATTATAATGCTGGCACGTGCGATCGTTTTAAATTCTCTAGCAGGCACAGACTGGCCAGGTCGGCTGGTCGCGATTGTCGAGGGCCCCCGGCTCTGGGGGACCCGAGAACGTCCCTCAAAAATGGTCATACTCCTTTATAATTACACTAATTTGATATATATCTGAGTAATAAAGTAATTTAATTCTTTATTTCCCAATAATCTTAGGCCTTTGCACAGAGGTGTAGAGGAGGGCCCCCACAATCTCCGCCGTGTGAGAGGGTTAAGTGGACTCGACTGTATATCTAACGTTTAAAAATTATACGTTTGAAAGTTATTTTAAGTTATTTTAAGTAAGTTAGAAGTAGTATAGTCTTATAAGCTCATCCATTTGCTTTCTTCAAGCTGAATTTTAATACAAATAAATTCTAGCACTTTGAACGATGTTCTGTTTTCAACATCTATTTTTCCGAAGCACGTCTGTTAACAATTTTGGAAAATGTTGGCTGTGCCCATTATCGTTATACTAATTATACGTGTCGGAAGTGTTACCTGAAGTTAAAAGTCAGAGCCAGTAAGTGCGGAAGGAAGATGAATCTTTCGGGAAAAAAATATGGAGCATGCCCTTTGACACTAAAAACACTTCTTGCCGAACAAAAGCATGATTCACTCTGAGGTTTTATGCGTTTACTCACACAAATAAAATCCAGCTCGCGTATTTAGAAATGATAAGTGTTTCTTGCACAGCAATTTACGATTTCCATACATCAGAATTCCTATTCCTTTATGCAAATGCTCCAAAAGGATTTAATCAATCGTAATAAATGAGAAATACGGTCGTAAATAAGAAAAAAAACGTAGACGGGTCCTCAAATTGTCTTCCGTATCACGTTCTGTGCATTCGAAAAATGAAAAATCGTATTGTTCGATGTACAATTCTACAAGGATGCTAATTGTTCTCTCGTACCTTTTTCCTGCAAAAGACACCGTGTCTTGGGAGCTATTATTCCCACATAATAACGCATCATAATGCTATCACTGACATCTGATCCCAGAATCCCCCTTAAACTGAGACGGAAGTTGTGAAAAAGGAAGACTAGATACGTGTTAAATAGTGTTTTCTCCAAATTGAAAAATGAAGTGATATTGAAGTACTTCGCTTAGTTTCCGCCACAATAGGATTTCTGAAATACAATATGGGCGGTCTGTTGCCCAGTTGCAAAAGGGGATAACACCGTTTCCCGTTACAACTAGAAGAAAGATCTAACCCCATCAGCCAAGCGATGCAGATCCCGATTCGATAATCTACCAGCAGATAACGTTTAAACTCTTTATCGCGCAGTGTTCCCGCTCTGGGAACACCCAACTCTGACGTTTTGTCTGTTGCCAGTCACGAAGAATCGATTTGATTTCTATAAAAATAGTTGCGGGTGACATAGCTCCACGAGAATCCTTTACTTTTTAGCACGTCATTTCCCGTCAAAAGATTCTTTTTAACAGCACTGACATCTGCTGAAAAATGGAAGAATGCGAAAAAAGCTGGATAGATTGCCCAATGCTGAAAAAAGGGCAGCCGTTGCCATCGCTCGACTTAACTACCAGCAAGATGGCGGACGATCGAAACGTTCATCGCGTGACACAGATCTAGAGACCCTTTTTTGACGACAGCTGGCTGTGCGGCACAGCCAGCTGCGTCAAAAATGAGTCTTAGATCTATGGCACGCAATGAACTTTTCGATTGTCCGCCATCTTGCTGGTAATTAAGTCGAGCGATGGCAACGGCTGCTCTTTTTTCAGCATTGGGAATGGGTTGCGCCTCAAAGGGTTAATGTTTCTGCAGAGTAACCAGTGGTGACCCAATGAAGTAATGGATATCTACGTCCAATGTAAATATAGTATATCGTCGTTGTCAAATGAATATGCACTTTTTGGAGTTTTCGACATTTTGATTATTATGACTAATTACTAACCAAATTTTCGCATAAAAAGACTTCTATGTGACTAAGCATTGTACGGTGAACTGTGATCGCTAGAAAAATATGGCATGTGAATCAATTAGAATTTTGTCGAATACACTGCAAAAAGTCTCTAATTTACAGAAAAAACATGTCAGCCAGGAGGCCAGTTTATTTCAGTTTTTTTTTTTTTACAGAAATCTTCCGTAAATTTTACAGATTCTCAGTTTATTTAACATAAATTTTTCATGTACGGAAAAAAAATACGGAAGACTTCTCTGAAATATACAGAAATAAACTGGCATCCTTGCTGACAGTTTTTTTTTTCTGTCAGTTTGACAGACTTTTTTTTTTTTTGCAGTGTAATAACTGATAATAAAAACTGATAAAAATAAAGAAGCTTCCTGCATATAACAGTTATTGCTTTGACAGCGACGATATGCTCGTTTTTACGATCTCACGTGCACAGCAAAAAAGTAAAAAAAGATAAAAGTTTGAAAACAAGGGAAGTATTCCCAAAAAAACTGAATTCGTGAATTTTCAGAATTCTATTGATACTGCGAGAAGATCAGGGTTTAATCTTCATGGTAGCTCAGCTCCAGTACTTTGTGAGTGAATTTTTACATATTGTTCAAGACACAGAGGAGCTTATAAATACCCACCAGTACATTAAATCGACATTTTTTCCCTTTTCACACACAAACCGATTTTAGCGAACAGATCAATCAGGATTCGTTTTGCTTCAAACCGCTTTGAGCGTCTTGAGCATTTTTTTATTCCATTAGTTTGTATTCTTTTGTTAAAGTACTTTTGTTATTTTGCTCTTTAGTAACCTTTTTGCCAAACCTTTGGGGAGGGGCTGTAAATTTACACAAAATTCTTGTCATGCAAGAAATCTGTGCTACACAACAGCGCATAAAAGTCAAGTCTGAGTCAAAACTTCCGAGAAAAACTTTATAAAAATAAGTGCAGTCAGCCTATTCGGAATAACATACTGTTTTCGGAATAACATACCGCAAACGTTATGTTAGTGCGCAGTTAAAAATATGGCGAGGTATTATTCGAACTTTTGGCCAGTTTTCTAAATATTATACTTTTTTTTCAAAGTTGTACATTATTTTGAATGAAGTAATTTCGCAGGAATGCATCTTGTGTAGACAAAACCTACTGAGGAAATTGTAAGCTGCTTAAGCAGCAATACATTAATAATGTTTCATGAAAACTAACCGGTTTTCCTAAATTGGCGGCATACTCGAAAATCTAGAAAATTTTCAGTTTTATTTAAGATTTTAATAACTTGGATAAGACGATTTCAATGTATTTATGCAATTATGAAAAAATATATATATATATATATATATATTTTCCGGAAGTACGTAAATTAACTTACGTCAAATAATTTAGTTTAAATTAGTGAAGCAACACCTACAAGCAAGATTTTCAATTCTTGCTCGTAGGTGTTTAAACAAGCACCCACGTTCAGTAGATAGAATATTTTACCTATGATATTGCATTTCACGCCGTGTCAATCATGCCTTTAATGTTATCTGTTGGGCAACCGAAGTAAGTTCTATCAAACAGACAAACAAAAAAGCCATTTATTCGGTAAACTCATTTTACAATTACAACATTCATTAACTTTCTGAGGACAGCAAACAAGTTCAAAAGTTTATGGTGGCATCTTTAACCCAGCCTTGTTTATATACGATTCTCAATTACATCAACTTCACCTAAACATAAAAGATTGATAATGACTGCTTGATCTTAATTTTTTTTTTCCTGATTGCAAAATGTTACGTCGTTTTATAAAAACAAAAAATACTGGGAAGTGCTCTGAGAAATTAGAATTGCCAGACAAAATTTTCGAACAATTGTAGAGCAAGGTGTGCAACTGAAAAAAAATTAACGATTTTCACGAGTACTTATAGGCAAATATGCTTCACTAATATCCTTTTTTTAATCAATTTTTTATAATATAAGAAAATTAAATACAGTGGAATTTGATGTGACCAATATCGAAAAGTACAAAATTGGTCACCTTATTAAGGTGGTCATTTACGAAAGCGGTAAATCGTCGTATTTGGAAAATGAAATTGTCCAAAAATGGCCACAATAGATAGGTGGTCTTTATACGAAGGTGATCAGAATAACAGATTCCACTGTGACTGGATGTGGCTGGATTACTCCGATATAAAAAACGTCAACCAGTTAAGTGCAACAACAAATAAAAACTAATTAATTTTTCAGTGTTTGATTGAAAGGCATTGGATTAAGCTGCTTTCATCATTCGTTGGTGAAACTTTTTTTCCCTTACGGTGTAACTGTAACTTTGATATTGCAGTATTGAGCAAAATTCAGATTCTTTTAGTAGTGTTCGCAATTTTCTTCGGATACAGTGGAAATACAGATCATCTCCCCTTTCCAAAAAGGGAGAAAAAACACCTCTACCGTGCTGTGACCAGAACGTAGCTTGGCCAAGGCAGCCTGCTACATCAATCCATGGAACGTCATGGAAGACTTGCAAATGTCACCATGACGTCGCTTTACCATTCAAAACGCTACGCCTGGAATGTAGACTTAAGCTTTTATGCAAACGAGCCGGCCGGTCTTACGTCAAGAACAGAGCATATTTAAAGATACAAAGTAGGTGGCACTAGTGCCACGTAGTAATGATAAGTATCACCTAAGGCCACCTAGTCCCAGTCATTGCTCCTACATAACAAGAGTCTTAAGCAAAAATCAATTTTAAGTGGCATTAATCATGAAAATTTTCATTTTCTTTTATCTTCTTCCCCTTACTGAACTTATTTTTTAAAATATTACTGCAAATATAATAATGTTGGAAATTTTCAAATTTTGAGAAGCATGGCAGCACAGGATAAAAATTCGCATAAATTCTCTTTAAGAATATTTTAACGTCTCATTGCGAAACGAAGCACTTGTTTACAACAGCAATAATAAATCAGCATACACTTTTTATACATCAGCATGATTTTTTTATGCATCTAGTATCTAGTATGTATACGTATGTGTGTAATAGGTTTAACTCATAGCCTTAGTGCCACCCAGTGAAAATTTCTTAAAACATGCCCTGGTCAAGAAGCTGCCACAAGTGGCACATAGACCAGTGCATTAACACGGGTGATTGTTTTGTTGTTACAATTTCAAGTAACGTAACGTTGTTTTAACTCTTGGAGGAAAAGAATTTTGAATATGGGTGTTTGTTTAGTCACTCAAGTGTTCGAATCATTCCAGTAAAAGATAAAAGGCTTAATTGTCTTTCTGAAATTAAAAAAGAAGTTAATGATTACATTGCGATAAAGATGCTTGGGAATATAAACCACGTGTTCAACATTGCAGATAGCTCCGACCCCCCCCCCTTTTTCTTTTTCCAAAAGCGCAAAAGAGGCAACGAACGTACTGAATCTGACAGAACGCGGCACAGAAACTGCGGCCATATCCCGGCCTGTATTTCAGAGCTGTACTACTGAAGATGACCAACTCTCGGGTGACGTTTTAAAGGGATGTGTTACATATTATTAAGTACAGTGCAGTCATGAGCCTTATAAGTCACGCTGTAACGCTTAATTGACGTTGCATAGTGGGCACAGATGGGACCCATGTGACGCACACATTGACGTTATTGCGACGTCATCGAAACTTTATGGGGTATTAGCACTACAAAAGGAAATAAAATAGGGAATAGTCATACTCCTACAAAGGGAAATATCAGCAAAAGCATCCACCCTCTAATGGTGTGGATTTATTTAATCCCCAAGAGTGTAAAATGGTGCAAAATATTGCTCCTTTTAACCAATATTATTTTGGGAAGAATCAATGTTCACTTTATCAAGGTGTCTGTTCTTAACTTATTATTAAATAGAAGTCTGAATACTGACTCCTTTAGCAATGCGATGCTTTTGTTCGTGCCTCAGGACTGATTATTGGTGCTTTCCATTTTAGAGTGAAGGGCGATACAATATTCCCACTCCTCTCAATGGTAATCGGCCTTAACATCACCACCAACACCTACAACTTTCACTCTTCGGTCATCAACGCCTTTTTATGTCATCTCCTTAGGCAACCAAGATAAATTTTGTTAAACAGACAAACAAAAAAGCCATTCTTCATCACTGTGCACTCTTCAAAGACCACCTTCATAACTTCACGAGGACAGAGTTCAAAGTTTAATGCGGCAACATCTTTACCCATCCCTGTTTCATGTGTATCTATCTCAATTACGTTTGAGTCCATAATCTGTGGACTACGCGTAAAATACTAGATAAAGATCTCTTTCTTTTTCTTTTTTTATAACCGATACCATCATTTTGTAGCGAGAGAGACCACTAAAGAATGCCAGTTATCCTTTCCAGAGCTCTTTCTTGTCAGACCTTTACAAAGCTTTGAAAATAATGCTTTTCTCTGCTTCCCACGTCCTTCGATGCACAGCCACCAAAACCTACTACTTACAATTTATACCTGAGAACTTTCTCCTTCATATCCTTGACCTAAACACTTTGTTGTTTCTCTCTCATTTTTTTTTCTGTGAGCATCCCAGGCATTGTGCGTGGTTGTGCCGAGATGTAGCCACGCCAGAGAAAAAGAAAAAATGCGGAGTTCTATCCCTTTCAAGGCATATTGACGAAACGCTGTGGCCTACCAGAGGTTCTCAAACTGGGTGCCGCGGAACCCTAGGGTGCCACGAGCGTATGTCAGGAGTGCCGTGGAGATAATCAAGAAAAGTGTTTTAGTGGAGTATAATCATATAATTTCCTCTGAACCGGTATCCCCAAGAAAGTGAGCCAAGCCGATCACTAAGTGGGCTCAAACGAAAATATTTCAACCAAGTTCAAGACTGTCCTGTAGCCTCTCTTTTATAGGAACTCCCTGAAATGGGGGTATTGTCAAAATTCTATATCCCTTTCCAAAGAGAATACTTTCTTGATAGTTAGCCCTATCAACAAACAAACAAAAAATAACGTAAGATGCATCCAAACTGCTTCATTCTAACCTTCAAATTCATATTGCTATAAAGGAAATCTGCCGCGAAATTTTTAGCCTGAAAAGGGTGCCGCGAAATGCTTTTAGACTGACAAGGGTCCCGCGGGGGAAAAAGTTTGGGAACCCCTGGCCTATACGATCCACCATTTCTTCATTCGGGATTTGTAAATTTCCCGAACTTGCTCTTCGCTATTCATCGTGGCGCAAAGATAAAACATACACTACTGGCCAAAAGTATTGCAAGTTCCCGAAATCTAACCCTTTTCAAGATTAAGCCCCCTTTCCCCCGTCAAAATTAAAAATCGATATAATTAATTTTTTTAATGTCAACATGTTAAATTAATGACTTCAAAGACAAGATAGCATTAAGTTAAAGAACAAAAATAATTATTTAATTTATTGAAAAAATAGCATAAAAAATACATAGGTTATTATAGAAATCATAATCCATTTTGGCTCGCCGGAATAAAATTATATAAAGAATTAATTTCAAGTTATTCTGCAAAAAGAGGAGAATAAATAAATGCAATTGAACGAAAGATCCTTTATTATATTGCTGAGCAGCCTTGACTTTGATCACAACAGCCACTCTTTTAGATAGGGAATCCACAATGTTTTACAGCACTTCCTTCGGTGTTTCATGGTGTCAACTTAAATTATGGGTTCCTGAAGCTCTCATTTTGTTTTTGGGTGATTTTCAGATGTATTCTTTCCAATTATAATACATAAGTTCTCAAATATATTAAATATGGCAAATTTCCTGTTCATTTTTTCTGGGCTTATTCTTGAAACGATGGTTAGATTTCTCAAACATGCAATACTTTTGACCAGTAGTGCAATTATAACTTCAATTTTTTAAGGCACCATCTACAAATTTAAATTTACTTGAATTCATTTTCCAATTATTAAAAATTTCAATACTAGTACACACATACTCCCCCTTCCCCTTGCTTTTTTTCTTCCCCGATAGTAAAGTTTCATCGCTCATTTATGAAAATTCCGCAAGTTAGTGACTGGTTTTTCATTATATTTCTCTTTGGATAGAACATGACTGGCACATACCATAAAACAAATTCACTCTAAGACACCGATTAGATTTTCAATATTTGTTTTGTCTATTTTCATCTAATTCTTTCGATATTCACCCAGATGCTCCCATTCAACTAAATTTAAAGCCAATAAATCCTTTCATCTCCGCAATATCTGTTCTACTGAACTGCATCTGTAACAGTAGAAATTCGCAAGCTTTCATGTAATTCAAGGCGAACACATAACTCAGGAACCTCATTTAATGTACTGTACGAAAATACACCCAGATAACTCACCCAACTGCGTACAATAATTCTGAAAGAAAGAAATAATTTACTGTCGCCACTGAAAATCTTATTTGAGATCTATCCGAAATTCGGCGAAATGGCGAGGGGGGAAAAAAATGTCTTGGTATGATTAGCTTTGCAACGAAAGAACGGATGGTTGAGCAAATTCTTGTTTATTCTACAAGACATTAATACATACATATGTAACAAAATAAAAATGTGCATACATCAGTTTTCGATCACTCACAAGGACGATAAAAACAGCTCCACTTAACTTGGATTGTTCCCGTGAAAAAGTAAATGCGTTTTCGGAAAAACCGTTTTTTCATGCAAATAAATGCATATCGAACTTCATGCTTGGCTGCTGCTATTGCATAAGGCCGGTCTAGTTAAAACATCAACAAACTTCCAGTTTTTTAAGGTGAATTTTTCGGTGTAATTCGATAGATAATGTTTACATAAGAATGTAATAGTTGTCTGCCATGAAGGTTTTTGTTTAAGAAGGCGATAGCTGTTGGCTGTAAATAGTTTAAGATTCAAAGATCTGATAACTGCACTCTTACTATTAAGTTGTTTGCCTGATGTGATTTGATGTCAGCCGACATACAAGTTTAAGAAGTCATTTTGACAATATATTAATACATACACAACATATGTGCAAACATAAGTTACATCAATTGTTAATACATACACAACATGCGAGTAGAATAATGACTAGTAACCCTTTGTATAAACGTATTGCAGATCTGCAACATACCAATTAAAGCAGTATATACTAATCATAGTGTATTAAAATGTATTTGAATGACTTTTCTTACAATAACGTGAGCATAAAATCGTAAAGTTTGTGATATATAATTAATATTGTAACACGCAACTGGATTTTGTCTTTCAGCAGTAGCACTATGGGCTATTGTAGCACGTAGGCACGTGTCAGAAGTAGCTAATTTAAGCCATTTGGTCTAACAAAAATATTAATGATTTTTTTAAACATTTCTCGGCTTAAACTCACGAACACTTTTCTAACAATTTGGTAAATTACAGATATATTTTCAAGTAATAAAATAAAAGTATCGAACTCTACATCAAACGAATTATGGTTAATAAATTTTACACGCAATACGAAACTGGAAAATAAAAACTTTCAGTATCGTTATGATCCGTTTCTGCACATAGCAATTTTTTGTCAATTGTTGATATATAAAGGATTAATACATAGACATAACACACCCTAAACCAGGGTTGTCTAACGTGGCTAATTTTAGCCATTAGGTCTAATTCAAGAAGCTGCTGGATAACACCTTTTAACCACTCATATTTCGGCCAATTTTGTCTCATTTTAGTAGGCTTCGTGTACTGACAATGCAAATTCTGTATATATTTTAACCTGACGAAATGATTTGTTTAAAAACTCTCTTCCTGATCCATTTTGAAGATGCAAGGGATACCACTCCTCTTCTGTCCCCAATGATGCCTCTCCGTATCGACCTTTGAATGCCGCAGAAAATAGAAAGATAATCTTTAACAATCGGGTCTATTCAACGACAGAAGCAGCTTACACTCTTTGAAGCCTAACATCTCAAATAAAACCAAAAGGTCTTAAAAACACTCATACCCATATGATGAGCAGTTTATTTCTGTAAAAAACTCAGATTTTATGACTTTAGTTTCAAAAAATGTCAATCATTTATTTAAAAACCTCAAGTTTGCTATATGATAAAAATAATTATTTGTGAAAATAACTTGTGAAAATACTTGTGAAAATAAATTGACAGCATACTTGTGCAAAATAGGTCTAATTCAAGAAGCTGCTGGATAACACCTTTTAACCACTCATATTTCGGCCAAAGCAGCATGCAAATAAAAAAACAGCATAAAAACTAAATCCTGCACCAAGTTCATCTTAAAAACAAACTACTTAATTATTAACGATTTAATAATAAAAATAAATGACGAAGGAAACAATTTTTCGAAAAATAAATAACTTTTGAGCCCCCCCCCAAAAAAAAATGTTTCTGCTTGTATCAATAATGGTCATTTTCCTCATAAGTATAAAACGTTGTCATCGTTAAAAGCAAACGAGATAATTGCAAAAGTGCTGCCAAATCAGCTTGCATAATAACAACTACAAAAGCTCTGTTGTTATAACCCAGAGATCAAATATATTTTAACTATCTCTGTTGTAAATATAATAGCTGAATAAATACAATTATCCGGTTCATTTACAAAGTTTAAATGGAAAAGTAGGTAACATCTGAACAATCAGCAAATCATAGTTACTTCATGACAGTTACTACACATAAACAGATACGTGTGTCATGTAGATAATGAGGGGTTATTTATCTATTATTTTTACGTTTATTTTTTTATCTATCTATTATTTTTACGTTTATTTTTTCATCTATCTATTATTTTTACGTTTATTTTTTTATCTATCTATTATTTTTACGTTTATTTTTTTATCTGATGTCATACTATTTAAACTATAGAATCTAATGATCGGGGAAAAAATACAAATTTTGTGAATTAACGTCATTCTTGTGTTCGAAAAATAAGAAAAGAAAAACCTATGGATTTTAATAATATTTTCAAACTGCTATTAAAACGAATAACGCTAATTGTCTAAAGAGATCTATCATTCAAATCTGACAAAAGAATAGATGTTTAATTTTTTTTTTTTTTTTAATCAAATATGTAATTTTTTTAAGAGTATACTGAATTTAAATAAAGGAAGTTGAACAATCGTGGACGGACCAATCGCAAAGCGTTTTCCAAAACAAATTTTTGCTCATATGCCGCACAACTTGCTCCGCAAAGACGCGACGTCGATGATTCCCTCTCTGTGCTCATTCTTGCTTTCCGGCGTCGGTCTTTCAATGATACGCTGCGGCCTAGTTATGCACAAACACAATGTTCAATACTATATAAAGCTAATCGAACATTGTGCATTTTTTTGTTATTCACTGACCATCGAGTATTATTTACAAGAGCATCTGTTTGTCCCTGTAAAAGAGTTACTAATGCTGTGTGCAATCTTTTCAAAGCATGCTGTCATAAACCAATATTACTATACTAGAATTATATTTAACTTCTTTAAAATGCACTTTAAATTACTATTGCCTATAAACCATGTATTAAAATTATTATTCACACTTATACAACAAAAAAAAAAACTGTGTGTATATAGTATTCTACTCAAAGGCGGATCCAGGTGGAGGAAGCCCCCTGCGAGAAAATATATTTGCACTAGATGAATGGGGCTTTCACAAATATTCAGTGAGCTTTACACTAGATAAAATGAGTATTCACGACTTGCACCCCCTCCGAAAAAAGTTTATTATCCGCCCTTGATTCTACTGTATAATTAGCCAATGGTCCGACTACGGTCGTTCATCGATTGTCTCCCTTAAAATAGCGCCAGAAGTCACCAAGCTAAAAGATTTGGCGATATATCTCCAAATGTGGCATTAGAAATGAGTCTCCAAAACTGAAGCCAGCTTGGCGTTACTTTTAATAATTGGCGAGAAATCGCCAAGAAACATATTTTCTATTATTTTGAACTCATTGGCGTGATTTTAAACAATGATTTTAAACAATATTGGATTTTAAACAATTGATTGATTGTAAATATTGGATTTTAAACAATATTGTACTAAATTATGAAGGTAAAATTACGTAATTCCTTTCTCAGAATTAGGGAATGCAATCCCGCACTGTTTTTCGTTTCACGGGATTTCCGGATTGAGACTTACCAGTCACGCGGGATTGGCATTCCAACAGAGAAAAATAGGAAAAGGTAAGATTTTAACCCTTTGAGGCGCAACCCTTTCCCAATGCTGATAAAAGGGGCAGCCGTTGCCATCGCTCGACTTAACTACCAGCCAGATGGCGGACGATCGAAACGTTCATCGCGTGCCACAGATGTAGGGACCCTTTTTTTTACGACAGCTGGCTGTGCGGCACAGCCAGCTGTCGTCATTGACATCTGCTGAAACTTATACGCCAATGCGTATAAGTACAAAACAGTATCTGCATATTTACATCACTGAAGACAGACAAAACAGAAGTCAGCCACTTTTTAGCAGTCATTAAAAAAAAAAAAAAAAGATAACAAATGAAATGTGAAGGGGAAAAAACTCCGAATTTACTAGGCAATAAAAATAAATAACTTTCCATTCATATCTCTTCTGCATCGCGTTTATGTAAAAAGGTGTGACATTCACCTGCCTGTTCGCACGAAAAGAACAACAGCTCCATGCACGGACAATTTCAAGAAATTCAACACTGATCTCAGAAAATAATATTTATATGTATGAAAAAAAAAACCTCTTGTTTAAGCAGTTATACAGTGACGTATTGGAATAATAGATTTCTTCGCTTTTGTTTTGATTTCGGGTAATAGCTGATCGGTGCCTTGAGACATCGGTATAGCCTTTTGTTCATGAAAAAGGGAATTTTTTTTTGTTTTGTTTTTCAGAACTAGGCTACGTGCGCTCTACTTTTAAAATATGATTTTTAAAAATATTTTATTTCTCTAACACGACCTTGGAAACGCCGAAAAGCGTCACGACAAACGTGGAGAGAATTGCGCAAAGGTACAGGATGGTCAATTTAACCGTTTAACGCGGAGTGTTCCCGCTCTGGGAACACCAAACTCTGACGTTTTGACTGTTGCCAGTCACGAAGAATAGATTTGATTTCTATAAAAATAGTTGCGGATGACATAGCTCCACGAGAATCCTTTACTTTTTAACACATCATTCCCGTCAAAAAAAAATTTTTTCACGATTATTTTTAACAGCACGGACATCTGCTGAAAAAGGGATACTATAGGATACTACCTTCAGGAACGGCCTACTTATTTGGTTTAAAGCCTGTTTTAGTTCCTGAAGTGTCCTACTGTCCTGCTGAACCCTAGCTCTAGGCTCAGGTCCAGCAAGCAGCAGTTTCCCTCATTTTTATTTTATTTTTTTTACAGCACAATTTTTGGATTGCAATTGGTAAAATACATCAGTGTTATACAGTATAAAGGCAGTTAGTTTACAATGGTTTACAATTGCTCACAATATTGTTCTTAGTAACATTTGACCATAGATACATATATTTAACACGTTCCTTTTTTTACAATTTTGAAAGTTAAAAAAAGTAAATAAATATCTAAAAGTAAACAATAGGCTTGAGAATGATAAACTTAAAAAGTAATTTTGAAAAATTTAAACATAAATAAATACAACTAATATTCAAAAATGTGCTTTAAAAAGAAAGTTTTTTTTTTTTAATTTTGAAAGCATACATATACATATAATAATATACTGAAAAATAAATTTAGGCTTCGATCTGAGAAGTGTATTTTTTTTAATCTAACGAAATAAGAGCAGCAACAAAAATTCTATGTCAGGAAATAATGCTAATAAATTCATAATTAAAAAAATTGTTCTGTTTAGAGTTTTTACGTGGTTTTTATCAACTGAAATTCTTGTATTTATTTAATCTGAATCGCTTTCTGGTGTATGAGGTCTTATATCAATCGGATGAATATACTTGGGTGCTGAAAAAGGGAAGAATGCGAGAACAGCTGTATAGATTGCCCAATGCTGATAAAAGGGCAGCCGTTGCCATCACTCGACTTAACTACCAGCAGGATGGCGGACGATCGAAACGTTCATCGCGTGCCACAGATCTAGAGACCCTTTTTTGACGCAGCTGCCTGTGCCGTCACAGCCGGCTGTCGTCAAAAAAGGTCTCTAGATCTGTAGCACGCGATGAACGTTTCGATCGTCCGCCATCTTGCTGGTAGTTAAGTCGAGCGGTGGCAACGGCTGCCCTTTTTTCAGCATTGGGAAAGGGTTGCGCCTCAAAGGGTTAAAAAGGTCCAAAGGGTCCTAATATCAAAGCTGTTAAACTTATGTTAATTAAATTATTGACGTATATTACATACATTGGACTTACACACATTGAAAATATAGTATTAGTTTTTAATATCATCAAAATACTTTTGTACGGAATCATTTTTAGATAGTCAAGTTTGTATACCCCTAATTTTCCCCCATTATGTGTGACAATGGCAGTAATACAAAAGTACCTGTATATTTTTAATAAATATCCTGTTAATACTATGAATGAAATAAAATACACTCAATTCAATGTATTTTTAACATGCTTCAAGAAAACCCATTTAGAGACCATTTTTCACACAGCTGGCTGTGTCAAAAGTGGTCTAGATCTCTGGCACGCGATGAACGATTCGATCGACCTCCATGTTGCTGGTAGTTAAATGGATTGATGGCGACGGCTGCCCTTTTTCAGCATTGGGCAGTCTGTCCAGTTGTTCATCTATATCAATGTATTCCCATCGTATTCTCCAATTTCCACGAGATGCCAGTGATGTTAAAAATAATCCTGACAATTTTACAAATAATCGACCATTTTTACGGGAAATGATGCTCTAAAAAGTACACGATTATGTCAGTCTCAATTACTTTTATGTCAGTCTCAATTACTTTTATGTCAGTCTCAACTATGTCAGTCTCAATTACTTTTATGGAAATCGAATTTATTCTCCATGACTGACAACAAGTCCAGACGTCAGAGTTTTAACCCTTTAACGGCGTCCTCCGAGGACACCGTTAAAGGGTTAAAAATCACGATTTTGGTTGCCGACCAAACGTCATTTTTTTTCTTGCAAAGAGCAGCGAAAAATTAAATCTGTGCAAGTAAATGTGTTTGTATGACTGGCAATGTTATAATCTGAGTAAAGATTTGCATTAAAAATCAATTTGAAGTTCAGACACTAATCTTCAAATTAATTTCATACATTTAACCGCCCCCTCCCCGGCTAACGCGAATGTCCGGTAAATGGCCCACACATTCGATTACGGGCCCAGATTCAGAGACGGGCCCTGTAACCCCCCCCCCCCCCTCACTCTTTTTTCCAGCCGTGTGCTGCATTAAAATTGAAGCAAATATATGGGAAATAATTATGGTAACTGTTTTATAAGTGCAAACTAAATTTTATTTATAAAATTATTTTACTTAATGATGACAAAATGACAAGAGTTCAGTACCATATGGATGTACTCAGTTTCATACTAAAAGTGCTAAACTTTAGGTTTACTGGTAATGATTACATTTGACTCAGCATTTGACTTTAAAACAAAATATTACACAGAAAATTTTCATCCAGTAAGCCCTTCCTCCCTAAATCCCGGATGGGAAGGGGGGGGACAATTGCCCCTTCTGTCCCTCTCTCTCTCTGTGGACCTGTCAGGAAGAGATGATGGCTATAATACGCACACAAGTTCACACAACTTACGCAACGACAATTTTACTAAACGTTTACGATAAACAGTTTATCATAAATATGTTACTTTAAATTTTAAGCTAAAATCTGGAGTGATTCCACTCGACTTTCCGAACACTTACGTTTAAGATCATTACCAAGCACTTAAATAAATTTTAATCGATGAATAATTCAAACATATATACCAAATTGAAACTCAATCGAATGCACCGTTTAAACGCTTGCGCACTTTCAAGAATTTCTCCCCATATGCCATTATGCCATAACATAAAAGAAAGTTTTGTCGTAGCCCTGTAGGAGAACTATAAGTCCTATACACACCAAAATCAATACCGGTCTTAGGATGGTGGTTTATAACATGTATACCGAATTTGAGCTCAATCGAATCTACCGTTTAAACGCTAGCGCACTTTCAAGAAATTCCCCCCATAGGCCATAATGTAAAAGAAATCTTTGTCGTAGCCCTGTAGAAAAACTATCAGTCCTATACACACCAAAATCAATACCGGTCTTGCGACGGTGGTTTATGACATATATATCCAATTTGAGCTCAATCGAATGCTCCGTTCAGGAGCTATCGTGTTCACTCACATACACACAAACACACATACACACACACATACATACATCTCGTAAAAATAGCATAAATGGATTCAGAAGCCCTCAAAACGTGTAAAAACACCAAAATCTCGAAGTCGAATTTTTTCGTGATTACAATACTTTCCTTACATGGTACATGTTCGGAAAGTAACAAGTAGCTGTAGTCTAAAATTTCGTTTTATAAAAATATATTCAATTTGTTTTCTAGTTACTTTCCGAACATGTACCATGTAAGGAAAGTATTGTAATCATGAAAAAATTCGAATTCGAGATTTTGGTGTATTTACACGTTTAGAGGGCTTCTGAATTCGTTTATGTTATTTTTACGAGATGTATGTATGTATGTGTGTATGTATGTGTATTTGTGTGTATGTGAGTGAACACGATAGCTCCTGAACGGGGCATGCGATTGAGCTCAAATTGGGTATATATGTTATAAACCACCATCGCAAGACCGGTATTGATTTTGGTGTGTATAGGAGTTATAGTTTTTCTACAGGGCTACGACAAAGATTTCTTTAACATTATGGCCTATGGGAGAAAATTCTTGAAAGTGCGCTAGCGTTTAAACGGTACATTAGATTGAGCTCAAATTAGGTATATATGTTATAAACCACCGTCGCAAGACCTGTATTGATTTCGGTGCGTATAAGACTTATAGTTTTCCTACAGGGCTACGACAAAGAATTCTTTTCCATTATGGCCTATTGGGGAAAATTCTGGAAAGTGCGCTGCCGTTTAAACGGTACATTCGATTGAGCTCAAATTGGGTGTACATGTTATAAACCACCATCGTAAGACCGGTATCGATTTTGATGTGCATAGGACTTATAGTTTTTCTTCAGGGCTACGCCAAAAATTCCTTTTACATTATAGCCTATGGGGAGAAATTCTTGAAAGTGCGCTAGCGTTTAAACGATACATTCGATTGAGCTTCATTTTGATATATATATTTGAATTATGCATCGATTAAAATTTATTTAAATGCTTGGTAATGATCTTAGTCGTAAGTGTTCGGAAAGTCGAGTGGAGTCACTCCAGATTTTTTGTATTAGCTATTTTAATTAAATATTGAAACTGCGTAGGGCTAGAGTCGCCCCCCTCCTCTAGGGCCGGGAGGGTCCCTAGGGTCTAGGGCCGGGAGGGGGGGGAGGGCGGCGTCATGGTCCCGTATTAGAAGTTAAGATTGTCACTTTATCCTTAATTCTAAGAATGGAATCACCTTCGCCGGAATAAAGACATCCTTAAAATGCCCAAAAGAACTTTCTTTCTTTTACATTTTTTAAAGAGCATTCATTTTCTGTTTCTAAATGCAACAAAGATGTATATCTGCATACAAATTCCATCAACCTTTGGCTTAAAAAGGCGATCTTCAAGCACATGGTATTCGTTCCTTTCAAACCACACCAGTTGAAGGTAACGTTCCTCACATTTGTTCTAACATACGCGGAACAATAAATCAAAACCTTCCTTACCTATTGTTTCAAGATGCTTTTTCTTTCACTACACTAGTTTCTTGTTTTCATTTTAGGTCCGGCTCAACAATGAACACACAAAAATTCCAACACGAACGTGCACAATAAAAGAAGATGGCTCATAAAAAAAAACTGATGCTTTCTTCCGACTGCCATTTTCACATGATATTCAATTTTTGGTGTTTTGTTTTCATACTAGGTCAATAATCTTTTGTTGACGAAATGTCTACACGTTGCGATATGTGTTTATCGAGAAAGTGATATTTCGTAACAACGTCTCGAGACAAAGAGACCGTAAAACAATAAACTGAAGGAGGCTTCTTTAACGCTTTGCCGTCCACATGTCTCGTAAAAATTTCTTCGCTTGGCGCCGGGTTTGGTCGGCAGCAAAAGTTTTCGTGCAATAGACTAGTTTCTGACCTTCTGTTTTGACTGTGGAATTCTGACAGGAAAACGTCAGAAATTAGTCTAGTGCAGGGATGGGCAAACTACAGCCCGCGGGCCAAATCCGGCCCTCTGGAAGGTTTGATCCGGCCCGCGGATAGAATTGTAATTTGCCGGTCAGCCGGAAATTAAAAGAAAATATATATTTATATATTATATATCCATATTACGAATTATAAAGATGGCTTGCAAATGCTGCATTTTGAGTTCGAACGTAGATTTCAAAATTTCAATGCCATTCAAACAGAACTGGATATTTTTACCATGGCTTTCAATGTAAATTGTGAAGCAGTGAGGTCATATTTGCAGCTTGAAATAATTGAGTTGAAATCTAACAATCATCTCACGCAGTTGTTTCTAAATATGCCAGAGTTTTACAAATCATTATCGAAAGGAAGTTTCCCAAATTTAATAACTCACGCCTAGAAAATCAGTGCTATGTTTGCTTCATCTTATATATGTGAACAAGTGTTTTCAACTATGAACCTTAGAACGAATTCTTTCAGAAGTAGACTGACAGATGAGCATTGAGCCTCGTTCCTTAGAATCAGTACATCGCAGTTCGAACCTCCATATAAGGAACTTTTAAAAATGAAATCGCAATTTCATTCATCTCATTAACCTATTTAAATTGTAATACATGTATATTGTTTTTAAAATTTTAGAAAATTTTATCTTGGCACGCCAAACTTTTCTTTTTTTCGATTTTTGGCCCGCGACCGAAAAAGTTTGCCCACCCCTGGTCTAGTGACTGAATAAATGGAAAATACTAGTATCACGTTACGACACCACTGAGGTGTCCCCGGCCATTTAGCGATACTTTACATACGGGACCACTGTGGTGTCGCTGGACGGCATAGTGTTAAATGCCGATATGCGTGTGACTCGAAACTTGGCTAACACTCCGTTGGTTTGGTTTGGACATGATACATTCGCAAGGTTCGTACGGGTAACTTGAATTTTCAAAAATTCCTAACTTTTGAAAAATTGTCCTAAAACGACCACCTATTTGAGCTACTCGAGAGAACTTCTTCCCGTATTTTATTAGAAAAATCACCACTTTTAAAATATCAGGCCAATTTAGGACAATATTTCAAAACTTTGGAATTTTAGCAAGTCCAGGATCCGTACGAACCCTGATTTGTTTTCAGGCTTTTTTGCTGCTGTTCCTCTGTTTCACGTCTGATAGTTATGTCGCAAACTTCCTATATCTTCTGCAGAGAGTGGCCGCGAGAGCCTTGTTAACCCATTTGTGCCTGGATATTTTTGCGACTTTCTTCGATTTTTACTGATAACAGAAATAATAGATAAATTTCTGATGTCAACTTCTTGAACAAGGAATGATTTATTTTAAAATCATTTTGCATAAAAATCGAAATATCAACATCCTACTTGATTATGTTAAAATATTGTGCGGAGTTGAGGCTCAATACTCATGAATAAAGGCTAGGAAAAAGAAATAACGTTTTCGACTAATAGCGAAAATGCCGTCCCAAAAAAGGGACGCTATGCATAAATGGGTTAAATTCTTACTTTTCACCCCGCCGTCGCACCTTAATCACCTTCCCAGACTGCACAAAGTTGTTCAGAGCATGTCCACACGGATACCCAGACAAGTCATGGACACACTGGCATGACTATGTCTTGCCTATAACTTGTCCGTAACTTGTCCCAATGCCAGAATACGACTTCCATAATGATATCTTCTAAGTAAGTTCTAGATATACACATGGAAAAGGTTTTGGTCAAGTTCAGGTAGACTTTCCCATTATGTAAATCACGGACTTGTATATAAGCCTATCATCGACTAGTTGCAGACAGGCGAAATAGCCTTAGCCTTCTCAAAGAAAAATACGCGACCCTCTTACAATGATTAGCAACATAAGCGTCCTCTAGCGGCGCATAGTGGCGAATCATGATGCAATCTACTACTATCGCACTCATGTGCACAACTTTAACTTAATAATTATGACTTACAGCGCTATCTTACAGGCAAATTTCGTTTAGCTTTTAGTATACGTCTATGATCGTCGCATATTTGTGATGTTAATATAAAGACTTACTAAACGATTTCAGAAAACAAAACCATAATGCATCCAGATAATATTCATAACGTTTCCGTACGCGGAAAGAATTTTATTGTGAATAGTTACGAAAAGGTTGTCACCTTTTGCATGAAGAAAATGTATTATGGAAAGCACTTCACATTTGGTGGGATTCTGAACTGACGCAGACATTATGAAGACTTTGTATTTCGGATTTGTGTGCTTGGCCCTAAGCCCACTTATAAGTCCACGTCAGATGGGCAACACAAGGGAGGTGCCCTCCATGGGGGACTTTCTAAGGGGTCCTAATCCGTATTTAAGCTATGTTTCGGAGAAAAGCACGGAGAACTCCGAACGGTTAGGTCGGTGGACGCGACCTGGTTTTGAACCAGACACCTTCCGTCAACCATTTTGAGTGACTTAACCACTCGGCCATGGTGGGGCTTATGAAGACTTGCTGCTCAAACAAGACTCAGCATAAAAATAACGAATGACCTTTGCGGCCTTATTAACCAAACACTTGACACGCAGATTAAACCCAACTCGAGTGTTAAAGTCATCGGTAAGATATCTTACCGATGACTATAACACGCGCTTCAGGATTAATCCGCGTGTCAAGTGTTTGGTGAATGCGGCCGCAAGAGGGAAAGATTAAAGGTTAGAGTTTACAGTCCATGTTGCCATCAGGTTCACAGAAACTTTTCCTTTTTTGCTATCGGTAAAGTGTCTTTACTTTTCGAAATCGCCTCGTAATTTGGGGTACTTACACGCTTAAACCAAACGAGCTAAATTCGATCAGTCGGAGCGATTTTTGGGCCAGTTTCCAAAAGTGCGCTTCTCCTTTAGGAGCGTTTTTCGATCACAAGAGCGGAGCGAAATATAAAAATAAGCGAGATGGGGAATTCTCAAGAAAAAAGACGAAGCGAGGAGGGGAATTCTCAGAAAAAAGACTACTTAAAGAGCACTTTTGCGGAAATACTGGTAGGTTTCCATGTAAATGGATCGCTCCGCAATGTATCGTTTTTTTTTTTTTTTTTTGCTCTTTGGGTTTAAGCGTGTACATATATCCATTTCATGTCAAGTTATAGTCATTTTATGGATTTTCCCGTTTATGTCCATATAGAGAGGTAATTGGGATATTTACATGTCTATTTAATGTCATGTTATAAACATATTATGGATTTTCCCAAAGATACCAGAATAATTGGGGTCCGGGAAATATCTTGTTGCAGACATGCATACGTTTTGGAGAAGTCTGTCCCGAAATGGACATAAAATAGACAAATGTGCTATATGGGCTTTTGGTTTTGAGCTTTGTATCACCTAGTAGGACCATTAACTCTTTAACGCGCAGTGTTCCCGCTCTGGGAACGCCAAACTTTCACGTTTTGACTGTTGTCAGTCACGAAGAATAGATTGGATTTCTATAAAAATAGTTGAGGGTGACATAGCTCCACGAGAATCCTTTACTTTTCAGCGCGTCATTTCCCGTAAAAAAATGGTCACGATCCTTTTTAACAGCACTGACATCTGCTGAAAAATGGAAGAATGCGAGAACAGCTGGATAGATTGCCCAGTGCTGAAAAAAGGGCAGCCGTTGCCATCACTCGACTTAACGACCAGCAATATGTCGGATGATCGAAACGTTCACAGCCAGCTGTCGTCAAAAAAAGGGTCTCTAGATCTGTGGCACGCGATGAACGTTTCGATCGTCCGCCATCTTGCTGTTAGTTAAGTCGAGCCATGGCAACGGCTGCCCTTTTTTCAGCATTGGGAAAGGGTTGCGCCTCAAAGGGTTAACTCATTTATGCCTAGTGTCCCTTTTTTGGGACGGCATTTTCGCTATTAGTCGAAAACGTTATTTATTTTTCCTAGCCCTTATTCATGAGTATTTATCCTCAACTCTACAAAATATTTTAACATGACCCAGTAGGATATCGATATTTCGTTTTTTATGCATAATGATTTTAAAAGCAATCATCCCTTGTTCAAGAAGTGGACATCAGAAATTTATCTATTATTTCTGTTATCAGTAAAAATGGAAGAAAGTCGCAAAAATATCCAGGCACAAATGGGTTAAAAAGTTTCCTGTCAGAAAACTGTGAAAATGCAACAAATGGAAAGAACACTTGAACTCTTGCATGTAAATTTTGGAAGAAGGTCTTAATTTCGCCAAAGTATTAGAGATCGATAAGTAATTTTCAAAAGAGTACCCGGAATTCCAAAATTCCATCTTCTTTTGTGGAGGGATTATTTGCCAAGATCGCTTCCACAGATCAAGCTCTACTTTCAGGCTTGCTTGCTTGATACCTTTGTTTGCGAGCTGGCAAAATGTGAAAGTCAACTAACAAGCAAATCGGTGGCCTATCTAAGCGCACGATCGTGGGTTCGATCAGTGGCGTAGCCAGAGGGGAGCAAGGAGGGGCATTTGTCCCCGGGCGCAGCACCCAAGGGGAGCGAAATTGTACATAAAAGCCAACCTAACTGCATTTTGACAAACAGAACGGGGCGCAAAATCTTCTGTTGCCCCCGGGAGCAGAAAGCCCTAGCTACGCCTCTGGGTTCGATTCCCACTTACACACTGGTTGCAAAAAATTTCCTTTCTCAGTGCTAGTAAACACTTTCATTGTGTTGTCCACTCTACTCGACGAGGACTTATAAGAGGTTCTTGGAACCAAGCACACAAGTCTGGAGATAAAATGTTCCAAATACAAAAGCAACAAAGAAATCCGTCGAGGGCCTGGTGCAATGTTTCCCAACGTGGGGCCCACGACCCACAGGGGGGGGGGGCAATTTGATTGTTAAAGGGGGGGCGGGGCAATTCGAAAATGGACTCGACACGAGACACGAGTTTAATCCTTTTGCTCCGGACCATTTAAATGCAATGCTAGATTTCGGCGCCAAATTTGAAAGAAAAAAAGCAAATTCTTAAATAATTGCGGCCAATAAATACTATAAATTCGTTTGACGAGAGACCAAAATATTTACTGTGTTTAATAAAAAATATTAAAACATTTATTTACTGTGTTTCGTTAACAATTTACTAGTGATTTCTTCCTAAAACCTATCATTTAAGTTTCTTAGTGGCGCCGACCAGCTTGTATAGTGGATAAAAAAGCACCGTACTACGGTTTCAGGTTCAACTCCCGGCGGTCGAGGTTCAATCCCCAGCTGGGCGTGGCTGTCATTCGTGTTCGTCCCTTCATAGGGGGCGACGTTGGTCCACCTACTAGGTGCCCCCATAATAAAGAGACCAACCAGCATCTCTGGCCTTAGTTGTGGCCAATGCCTACAGGCAAAAGGCCCGCAATTGGAAATAAAAAAAGTTTATTATGTGAACAATTCATTTTTTTTAATATTAAAAATTATGTATATGTTACATAGGGGGGGGGCATAAGAGTTTTAGAAAGGCTTAGGTGGGGCATGGCACAAAAAAGGTTGGGAAAAACTGGCCTGTTGGCTTGGAGGTTAAGGGCCAGTTGCACTCCACGCCGACAGGCCAAGCGCACGGTCGTGGGCTCGATTACCACTCCACCCCCTGGTTGTTTGTGTTCGTCCAAATATTGTTACGTGCTGCCCAGGTGGTGTATTGGCTAATGGCCTTATCACACTAAAGGGAAAATCCGAGCAACTTCGCGCTGGACCAACTTTTCCGACAGACTTGAAGGCGTGGTTATCTTTAAGGGTTGCAAAAGTAAACAAACTCTCTCCGACGCCAAATAGTCATCGCATCGCTGATTTGGCGTGCAGATTCTTATTTTACTGATCGTGCGTTGGTATATTTACATCGGATCGGCAGCATCGGATGGGCAGCAATCTCTAATTCCAAAGTCCACTTAAACGCGGCCATAATTTTATTTACACGTGATTCTGACATCGAGCCAAGCTGCCAAGCTTCGAACATTGTCGCCATTGCTCGAAATTGCTTATGACGTAGCAGGAAGAAGTACTCTGATTGGCCGAAATTTCGTCCGACTCTGATTTTTTCCTTCGGAAAGGAAAAAGTTGGAGTTCGCGGTCGTCAAGGTAACGGCGGAGAAAATCGGCCGGAAACTTGATTTGCAAGGAAAGTTGGTCGATTTTTCTCAGTGTGATAGCCCTACAACGCGCCCTACTACTAAGCCTCTGGGTGCGAGCTCGAATCCTGGTACGGGCTTAGATGTTATTGTTTATCCCATAATTGTCCTGTTTGTTAATAAAATATTATTCGGAATAAAATAAATGTTAAATGGATGTTCAGGGGTATATGACCGTCTTCGAGATTGTAGTCAAAACCTCAAGAAAAAACTCTTAACCCTTTAACGCGCAGTGTTGCCGTTCTGGCAACAATAAATTCTCACGTTTTCACTGTTGCCAGTCGCGAAGAATAGATTGGAATTGTATAAAAATAGTTGCGGGTGACATAGCTCAACGAGAATCCTTTACTTTTTAGCACGTCATTTCCCCGTAAAAAAAAAAGGTCACGATTATTTTGAACAGCACTGACATCTGCTGAAAAATGGAAGAACGCGAGAACAGCTAGACAGATTGCCCAATGCTGAAAAAAACAGCTGCCCTTTTTTCAGCATTGGGAAAGGGTTGCACCTCAAAGGGTTAATAATAGGGAGCGTAAGGCCGGGCCGAGAGCTTGCAGCCAGAAGCTCCGCAACCCCTAGTCGGGACCCAGAACAACAACTCTCAGTAACAAAACAACTAATGTATACTTTGAAATAAATAAAGAACTTTTAATTAGGAACATCTGAGATGACGGACAAAAGAACCATAGATCCCGATAAACTCGCTGTATCAAGTGTATCGGGCAAATCCGCCAAATATGTTTCAGATGTCAGCCATTGTTCTACTTTCTATTTCCACTAGTCGCCCCAAGCATTTTAGTTTTGCTCAGAGTTATCCATTGTCTCGCAATCATGCCTGACTGATCCTCAAAACAAATTGTTAACATCTATGTTTATCTCTCTTTTTCTCTCTCTCACACACGCACAAAAAAAAAAAAAAAAAAAAAAAAAAAAAAAAAAAGTGAAGACAGTACCAAAAGCCTGAAAAATAAAAAGTTTTATCTGGTGAGATCGAACAGAATTAAGTAGCAAAAAATTTATGTGAGACCGACTAAACGATTTATCGTTGTTTAGTAAGCAAGTAAAAGAATTTTCCGTACAAATTAACATTACTCATTAAATTTTAGAGATTTTAAACTAAATTTTAAGAAAGCATCATCTGTTAGATGTATGACCTCGTCTTTTATCTACCATCAGAGACGTAGCCACGAGGATGCAGGCCGTAGCCCCCTCCCCTCTTCCCCCCCCCCAAAAAAAAATTGGGTGGGAGGGATATGTAGTGCCAAAGTTTTTTTTTTTTTTACCTATAATTGATGTCCAGAGTCAAAGCAAATAAGAAACTACTAAGGCACTGACTAAAATTTAGGTGGGGGACGTGCCATGGGGGTATGGGCACCCCTCAAAATTTTGGAATTTTTTAAATTGAATGTCAATAAATCCTGCATCTTTGTGGAAAATTCTACCTTTCCCATCTTTGGTCTTGCCCAATTTTTTTTTTTCTCGTTGCCTCCCTGTCTGTGATATCAATAATTTCTAAATATATCAAACTGAAAGTGTTTACATTTTAATCGTAAACTTATTCAAGGGGTACAATATAATCCATGCTAAGAGAATGTAATGTAACGTTCGGTACAGGTGGCGCCTCTTGGATACACGCATAGCAACTTTCGCCAGCTCGCCAGACGCCTTTGTTTACGCTGGGTTTTTAGTGTCATCACTGAAATTTCCACTGTAACATCTTTAACAAACGCACGCCAAGGCAATGCAAGAAGGTGAACACTGACGTTCCAATAAAGCAACTTTTAAAACTGTTTTAAACGAAAAAAAAACCTTAATTTTTCAGTCCTTGGACGCACCACAGACCCACGTAATCGAGGATATGCGCACACATTCTTCTTCGTCAATATCCAAATCCCCCCGCCAAACACGCACTGTCCCTGAAGTGACGGCATAAAGCGATCCAAGTACGTAATAATCTTGCAACTTTCGAGATGATCCTTCTTGAAAGAAGAAGAGGCCTTCGCCGTTATAATGTGAAATCCAGAGACCGTGTGATTTACGAGAACGAGTTTGGGAGACGGTGAAGTCTGCTGCTCAGAAAATGAATCACACGGCATATATCCGTGCACGCGAAGCATTTAAATTCATTATAACCTCTGCACCTTTGTTTTTGCGCGTGTTCGTCAAGGATTCAATCGACGAATGTTCTTTTCATACTTTTTTTTTCCCTTTCCCTCTGGAAAGCTTGGATGTTCTCCCCGTTAACCCTTTGAAGCGGGGGCATTTTCTCATTAATATACAAGACCAATTGGATAGACTGGCTAACGCTGAAAAAGTGCAGCCGTTGCCATCGATCTGTTTAACTACCAACAGCATGGTGGTCGATCGAATCACCCAACTCGCACCACAGAACTAAGGAAGTTTCCTGGCACAGCTGCCCTACCAGTGGCTGAGAGGTTCTGCTCTCGAAACTGGAAGGCGGGAAGTGCCAGGTTCAAACCCCGGTGGCGCCTGTCGACCTAGCTGTTCGGAGTTTACCGTGGTTTTCTCCGAAACCTCGCGTAAATACGGGCTCGGATCCTTTAGAAAGTCCCCCACGACGGGCATGCCCTCTATAGGCCTAGGAACCTAGTGCAGTCAATCGGCCTTAATCCACAAACGCAATTCCTGGCTCAAGATGGATGTGCCAGAAAACTTGGCTGTGCTGCCTCGCAGCTAGCTGTTTCAGAAAACATCTTGAGCTCTGTGCCGCCAGATTCGATCGACAGCCATGTTGTTGGTAGTTAAATGGATCGAAGGCAACGGTTGCACTTTTTCAGCGTTGGAATCATTTAACCCTATTTTGTGCGACCGGCAGTGAAAACGCTGAAATAAGGTGGTTTCACGGCGCAACCACCGCTTGTCAAAATGGTTAAGTTCGGCCCGGGAGTCCTTAACGTACGAACATAAATTTTAACCCTATGAAACAGCGGTTCCCAACCTGGATTACGTGGAAAGATAGTCTATGTAATAGAGGAAAGCGCAGAAAAATGGGTCAACTGAAAATACATTAAGTAAGTTGTACAGTTTTAGCTCTACGTTTATGTCCGCCACTGAAATTACCATCTATGTATAGGTATCTGGCTGAAAAAGCGTGTCTTAAATTCACTTTCCTCGATACGTGAAACTGAAACATACGGAAGTTCGCTTTGAAATTTTAAAAGTTTGTTTTCTCTTCGACCTCCACTATCTAATACCTCCACAAATCATGACACCTGTCCAGGAAAAGCACTCATTTTCAAGCACCTCTGGAGGCTTGGTGACATCTCCGGTCATCCCATGCACCCATTTTCTATAAATATCCCCCCCAAGATTAATGACTTTTAAGCACAAAAACCAAAAAGAGATTCCAGGAAACAGCAAGAAATCTTCTCCTTTTCGGTGACTTTTAGCTTACATATTTACTTGTTGATTCATTTGCGATGTATTACTTATACTATATTAGTTTACCTTTTATCTCTTTCTCAAACAAGCAAGATAATTTTTTTTCAATCGCATGGATTATGAAACGCTTTTTTTTTTTTTCATCACAATCTTAACCGCTATCATAAAAAGTGCATAAGGAGCCATCTCCATATTAATATTCGCACCAGCTTTTTTTTTTTTTTTTTTTTTTTTTTTCCAATGGAAACCACTGGATTTCACTTCATATTTCAAAATTTTAGCTCATTTTAAACCCGGATACCGATTTTCAATAAATTTCAACTGAAAATGAGCGATTTATGAGCTACCCAAATCCCCTTCTCCTTATGTTAAAATATTTTTTCATACTTTATATCATATCTCATATAATATTGATAATAAGAAACTTATTTTCTTACTATTAGAACTAAAAAAAAACAAACATAATTAGCTATTATTATAATTTTTAATAAAATATTAATATGAGCTATGCATTATTAAATTAATATTCAAAAAAATTATGAATAGCGACCTAGCCAAATTTCGATGGAAATAGATGCAGAAAGCAATATCACATGGCTGTGCAAAATTTCAAATTTTTACGTTCGGTAGTTTAATTTATATTAAATAAAATATGTTATTTTCATAAGTGAAGGGACCATACATAAATTTATTAAGTGACTTTTTGTTTTAATTGCTTAAAATAAACTTAAATTAGATTTCTTTTGCTCAAAAAAATTGCAAGTTAGCGTATTAAAAAATAGCAAATTTTGAAGCAATTGAATTCGAGGCTTTAACAGTTTGGTGGTGATTCTATAAATCGTCTATTGTTGCGTCCGCTACTCCCCAAATAAAATATTTTCCATGTACAGAATTAGATGCAGTAAATTTATGTCTTCCAATACAAAGTCCTACTTCTGAAAAACTAACATCTCCAACATTTCCAGGCATGAATTTGACCTTTTTTAATAACCGAAACATCAGGTGTTTGGTCTTTCAAATACTTTATGAAATGTTCAAGAAAAATTCAAAATCACATTTTTCTGTCTAAATTTTCATCGAAATACAAATTAAAATACCACAAAAAAATTTCTAAAAATGTTGCACACTGCAGACGATAATATTAAATGAAAAAGGTGAAGTAACAAACATATTGATAATATTGGGTAGGCAAAAATAATTGCGTTTTTTACATGAAATTAGAACATATAAATTTTCAACCAAGAAACCATTCTTGAAGTTCGACCGTAGCTGAGTAACATTCATGGTTGTAATCAGAATAGCAAAGAACAGATTCGCACTCCTGGCAACATTTCACCTGTCTAAGAGAACCTTCAAATACTCAATAGCAATTTCAAAATTAGAAAGATTTTCAAAATCTTAAGCAGTCGTTCTGCATTTTTAATTTAAATCAAGTATATGGAACCAGGAAGGTTTGGAGTCACGGTTCATTTGGACTACTGACTAAATATTCTAATTTCTACCCCTGATATTCTCAGTACAAAAAACTTCCAAGACTAGAAACAGTATTTTCCCTATAAATAATATTTATTCCTTTTAACTATTGCAAGCGAAATTAACGAAAGGCGAAAAGTTCTGAGCGTACAAATAGCGTTTTACAATTTGCCGAAAGTCCCTTAAAATCCCCAAAAAAAGAATTCGCAGTATCTCCGGAAGTTATCGTAGAAAATCAGTGAACATTTATATTTAGGGTAATTTGAAGATTTTCTTACGTTTAATAAAGTCAAAATGGAGTGTTGCCATTGAGAAGACCAAAGTTGATGCACAAATAAATATGAAGGTGGTACCTTATGCAAATTCAATTACTAGTAAATTAAAGTATACGTTATTTGCAAACGAATGGTGCATGTAACTTTGCTGTACGACGAACGACGGCCAAATAAAGAACAAGTGGGCGTTTTTATTTTTCCGCAGCTGTACAATATAAATTATCTTTCTATAGAATTAGTACCTTGTTCATAGCTTTATTATAGAACAATTTAATGAAATGGGACCTGTTTGCAAGGTACGCTCTCTAGGCTGTAATCTAACAAACTGTACTTCAACCTGATACTTAGAATCTCTTTCTTCTAACTTTTTGTTCAGATAATTTCGAAATTACGACATCAAAATCGATACTTTTAGCAGCACTGTTTTCAATTGACGAAATGGCTAAGGTGGAGAATTGTGAGTGGTACATGGTGTATCTGAGGAAATTTTTTTAATTAATTTGAGTTTCAAAAAACTCCTCTCACATAATGCAACAGAAGTACATAAAGTTTCTGACTGCTAGAGATTCGGAGCACAGAGGAAAAGTTCATATTCAACCACAAAATCTAAGAATCTCAAGGAAGTCCAAACTGACTGACTGAAGTTGATGTTAAACGGAGCACCTTGGCAAAAGTGCCTTTTTCCCCAGTATGCAAAGGACAATTTTCCAAAGGAAAAAAGTCCAAAAGTCCAAAGGAAAATTGTCTATTTCGTAACTTTGGTGGCTTTTAGATATCTTTCCAGGCGACGAATTTCTGTAAGGATAACATCTGCAGAAAGCTCGTAGTAATTTGTGATCAAACTTGGGAAGTTTAATTCCTGAGGCTTGAGTTCTGAGATTTCTGAGGTTTAACCCATTCGTGCCTGGATATTTTTGCGACTTTCTTCGATTTTTGCTAACACCAGCAGTAATTGATAAATTTCTGATGTCAAATTTTTGAACAAGGGATGATTTCATTTAAATCATTATGTATAAAAATTGAAATGTCAACATCCCACTTGACCATATTAAAATGTTTTGTGGAATTGAGGTTCGATACTCGCGAATAAAGGCTCTGAAAAATAAATAACGTTTTCGAATGATAGCGAAAATGCCGTCCCAAAAAAGGGACGCTAGGCATAAATGGGTTAAAACGTTAATGCATTGTAACGTTGAGCTTCCCAAAGTCAGCGGCTTGTCTGTAGCCTTCTCTCAGGGCATAATTTTAACCCACCTAACAGTTCTTTCGACTACAAGAATTAAATGGATTAATTGGAATTAAACTTCCCAAGTTTGATTGAAAATTACGATGAGCTTTCTGCAGATTTTATCCTTACAGAAATTCGTCGCCTGAAACGATATCTAAAAGCCACCAAAGTTACGAAAGAGACAATTTTCCTTTGGACTTCCCTTTACATACTGGGGAAAAGGCACTTTTGCCATCTCTTCACATGTGTTTTCTTGCAGATTGCAGTACTTCATCAACAAGGCCATTTCTTTTGTCTTTTTAAAAAGACCTTTAACCCTTTAACGCGCAGTGTTCCCGCTCTGGGATCACCAAACTCTGACGTTTTGACTGTTGCCAATCACGAAGAGTAAATTTGATTTCTATAAAAATAGTTGCGGGTGGCATAGCTCTCACGAGAATCCTTTACTTTTTAGCACGTCATTTCCCGTAAAAAAAAATGGTCACGATCATAGGCGCACCCACGGAGGGGGCTATTGGGGCTGAAGCCCCCCGTAAAGGTAGAAAGTTAGAAGTGAGAAGCGTTAAAAAATGAAAATTGTCGCTAATGAATTAATTTTTTTAGTTTTTTCTTTTTTTAATTGTCTTCAAATTATTTCTAAACAAAAAACACAATGTAACTGTAAATAAGCATTTATTTAAAAAAATTTTTAAATAAATGCTTATTTACAGTTAGTTGAAACACTGTTACACACGGTTACAACGTCGCTCAAAAGATCCGATAATTATTTATGACTCTATAATGAGTTACATTGCTTGTGTTCTACGGACAGTCAAGTGGTACCGAATATTTTGACGTTATAAGAGAGTTTTAACTAACCGAGGTCACGATGACCGACTTCAGCATAATTTGTATGTAGCCCAGCCCCCCCCTAAACTAAAATCCTGGGTGCGCCACTGGTCACGATTATAACAGCACTGGCATCTGCTGGAAAATGGAAGCATGCGAAAACAGCTGGATCGATTGCCCAATGCTGAAAAAAGGGCAGCCGTTGCCATCGCTCGACTTAACGACCAGCAAGAGGGCGGACGATAAGCGATTTTGACGACAGCTGCTGTGCCGCACAGCCAGCTGTCGTCAAAAAAAGCAGTCTCTAGATCTGTGGCACGCGATGAACGTTTCGATCGTCCGTCCTCTTGCTGGTCGTTAAGTCGAGCGATGGCAACGGCTGCCCTTTTTTCAGGCATTGGGAAAGGGTTGCGGCTCAAAGGGTTAACAGCTTCGTAGTGTGCGCTCTGTTTCGTTTCTGCATGTAGCATAAGCGATTACTTCAACAAGTGTCGCATTGATCAACCATTTGTGTGGAAGCTGAGAAAAACACTTACAGCCTTTCTAAGGTCCCATATGAAAAGTCACGCATAATGGAAATGTTGCGAAGAGAGTACTCCACACAGGTTGAAAGAGTGGTCTGTACAAAAGGGATTAAGTTCCCAAAAATATCTTGGCAGTAAATATCTCGCTTCGTGGTCATTTCATTTTGGTTGCCTGGTTCGAAACCAGGTCGTGTCCTACGTGGTTTTCTCCAAAACTTCGGGTAAATACGGGTTAGGGCCCCTTAGAAAATCCCCGACGGAGGGCAATCCCACCCCCGGCCTAGATCGCTAGCGTAGATAATTGTTTAATTAATAACCCCCCCACACACACACACACACACGCACACATCTCCATTTTCTTAAGCAACGTTTATGAAATAATAATAACAAATAAATAAATAAATGCCGTGGATGGTAATAAAATAGGAAAGAGTTGAAAAAAGGAAGGTTTATAAAAATTGGAAGAAAAAAAGAGCTCTGTTACCTTTGCAGTCAATTGTTCCCCCCTCTCAGTGCCCACCTCCCCGCCTTCTACATCACTGGTTTCCATCTATAATTTGATTTTAAAATATTCTTTAGCCCTGTTATTTTTGCAATTTTTCTTTTCATTTCTTCGGTGATCTCCTGAAAGGAGTCAGAAGCGGCTTGCATATTTCCATTAAAAACATCATTAAAAAATGCATACAAAAATGTTTTTCCACCATTATTAAAATGAACATCCCTAAACTGAAGCATTAGGGGTTGAAACATGAAAGTAAAAGTCTAAAGTATGCAAAAAGTGCGTATGAAATGAGATGAATTTTGGTGTGATCGGGATTGTTTTCATTCCAACCCTGTAAGGGAAAAAAAAATAAAAGCAAAACTGGAATTTTAGTGCTGCCATCTATTGACAAGATTTTAAGTATGGCGAATGTCAACTGTTGAATGTTGAATCAGTGAGTCGGAAAAAACAATTGGAACTGACTCATCGGAATATTCGCACATATTCGGGAAAAGCTTTTAATACAGCTGTAAAGCCATTTCTCGGAGAGAATTCAGTAAGGGTAATCTACCATCTACCAAACCAACCTGAAGCTGAATTTAAAAAGGAAAATACCAACACCTAAAAAAATCTTATAAAAGAATAAATAAAATTTTTAATCATCGATTTGGAGTGATGGGCATAATTTACTTTTAGATTCAACCAGAAGAAAAAGCGCATTTGCTTTTTGAGAGTCGTAGTTATTCTCACCGTTTTAAGTCCTTTTTTTATCCGATTTTTTTTTTTTTATTAATAGCTGTAACACACGTTCTTCCTACGGGAGAAATCGTTAATGAAAGCACTGACGTATATAAGTGGTGGTGGGGGGGTTAGGTGGTCTGGACACTCCTCCCTCTTAGTCTACTCAAAAATACTAATTTCGGCTGAACATCCAACATAAGGAAAGACACATTCGCGGGGACAAAGAAGTTTTAGACTGAGTGTTTACTTTTGATGAATCACGTTTTTTTTTGTTTTGTTTTTTTATTTTCTTTCCCCTTTTTTTCATTCAAGGTCAAATCCGAGCTTAAAAAGACAGTATTTGACAGTGTGGAAAAGATTAAAGCAACAGCGGCAGAGTTTCTCTAAAAGCTAATGGAAATGGACTCTAGCATAACTATTTTGAACAGTGAAAAATTCGTATGAAACACTTTAGTGATCGGCAAAGAGAGTACATTGAAGGTGATAAAATTTCTAATGTCATTGGTGATCAATCAAAAAGTTCATAGCACCAGTCCGATTATTTAATTGTCACACCACGTACGTATGGTTTTTGTCGGAGACCTTTTTGAAACAAGATAAGTCACGTCGAACATAATAAGTATGAAACACTCTCCAACATCATCTTATTGCGCATATACTACTTATAAGTGCCAAGATTACGGAATATAATTAACCACATTTTTTAAACAGTAATGTTTTTGAATAATTTTCCAAAATAGTTACCACGCCATGCCTTAAACTCTGAAATTTTGCTATATTTTAAACAGAAAATTACCGTTCACAAAAAGTGGTTAATTATATTCCGTAATACTTGGCACCTATGACTACTAGTCCAGTCATTTGGTCAAAAAAAAGGGGGTTACCTGGAAAGTTTTCCGGGAGTTTTGAAAATGGGCAATTTTATAGATTTCGATGTGCTCTTTCTGAATTTCAACTTTGCCCCCTCGTATCTTTGCCGCTCGCGCCGCTATATTCGAAAAATGGCGCCCAAAAGCAGTTTTTTGGCAATATCTCCTTTCCGACTCATTTCACGAAAAAAAAAATATTATAAAAAAAGAAACTAGGGAAAATATCCTACAATTTATGTAATTACCTTTTTTTCGTAAAATCAATAATTTCGGCGTACGAGCGCCACAAAGTGTACTTCAGTATGCGTTTTGGTCCAAAAAACGTATTTCCACACCACCTTGTGAGGTAGAGTAAGCGGCGTTGTTTTTTTTTTTTTTTTTTTTTCCCAGTAGACCTAATCTACGTGCATTTAACTCAGGGATGGGCAAACTAAGGCCCGCGGGCCAAATCCGGCCCGCAGATAGAATTTTGCAGGATGAGTTTTTGAGTGAGTTTGGCAGCCGAAAGACGACATTGTGTCGTTTTTCCATGAGAGATAGTGTTTGTTCTGCGGAGTGCGAAATGTAAGAAGATACAGAATGGCTTTCGGACTTCTCATTTTTCACAGATCTTCTTCGTCATATGAGCAACTTGAATGTCAAGATGCAAGGAAAAAATCAATGAACCTTAATCTGAAAAATCTATGAACCTTAGAAAGAATTCTTTCAGAAGTAGACCGGCAGATGAGCATTTAGCCTCGGTCCTTAGAATGAGTACATTTCACTTCGAACCTCAATATAAGGAACTTTTAAAAAAGAAATAGCAATTTCATTCATCTCATTAACATATTTAAATTGTAATACAGTAGAACTCCAGTTATCCGAATCAATCGGGACCGGACCCCATTCGGATAATCAAAAATGCGGACAGTTGAATTTTTTCTGAAAAAAGTGTCTAGTATGTATTTTAATTAATTACTGTGTGCATGTATGTTGAAAATGCGAGAAAAAACTAGTCTGAAAGAAACAGAGCTTTTAATTAATTGAATGAAAAGGCAACACGTTTACATGTTAAGCTTACTTACAAGAGCTGTACGTAAGTACAGTATGTACAGACAACATACCGTAAAGTAATTGAAAGTCATTGCTCGGGATGCGCCTACACTAGCTTCGCGGAGGAAAAGACAATAGCGCGCTTAGACAGAAGCATTATTTTGCGAATCACAGTACGTTTCCGTCTTTTCTTCTGAAATTCTGAAAGCGATCCGGATAATTAGTGATTCGGATAGTTGGAGTTCGGATAATTGGAGTTCTACTGTACTTGTACATTGTTTTTAAAATTTTAGAAAAATTTATCTTGGCCCGCCAAACTTTTTTTTCGATTTTTAGCCCGCGACCGAAAAGTTTGCCCATCCCTGATTTAACTAATCCAAAATTTAGCGCATTCTCCTTCGCTTCGCTGTTCTTGATGGACCAGGTGTTGCAAGTTCATTGTCCTAATACCGATCGAAATGTCACAGCCCGAAATTTCTTCCACATCAGCCGCGATGGGATTATCAGTTTCATCGCAATCTTCTTCGTTCTCGATTTCATCATAGGTTTGCTCGAAAATAGTCTCCGATTCTTCCTCTTCATCACTATCTTTAATGGAACTTGCGAGTTATCACAGGTACCATTGCAATTCGTGCATATAACCAACACCTCCTAGATATAGAGAGCCTAACAACTGGTACGTCCCCAAGCTTTCACGTCATCAGTAGGTCTTCAAGAATGATGTCATCATAATTTAACTCTCATAAAGTAAAACTATTTAAAATTTCTGGTGAATTTACTAACGCACAACAGCATTTTACTGATTTGAGATAGAAAATTTTAATTTTACGGCAAAAGGCAAGTTTTTAACTGTAACTAATTATGTAGTGTAGTAAGGAAATAGATCATAATGAATTGTTTTGTATCGCAAAGGTATTTTATTTTTTATCTTTAACTTATTTTCTAATATTTGTAGCATTCACCAAAAAATTTAAATAGTTTTACTTTATGAAAGTAAAACTGTGATGACGTCACTCTTGAAGGCCTAGTGGTGACGTCAAAGCTTCAGTTGTTAGGCTTTCTATATGTAGGAGGTGTTGATATAACGGGGCACTTTAACCCAACCCAGTCTTTCTGCATCCACAGGCTTTCTGATATCTCTTTCTGCGTTTGCAAGAAATAATTTTTCACAAGCTTTCAGGAGCGGGGGGCTCGAGTGTGGTGACAGGCATTAGCCCGTCCTTTTTTCTTTTCCACCCCCATTGCTCTGCATTTTGTTCATTCCCATACCACTGCTGAACCTGATGATAGGTTCGGAGCGAATGTTGTCTTGTTCCTTCTGTTGGTGGTAGCGACGCCATACTAAATTTACTTTTATATGCTGATATTGTGAAGCATGCATATCTATAGTTATTTAAAGACATACTTTTCTTATTTTTCACATTACTGTCACTGTATAATTCAAGAAGGAAGCGTTCTCCAGCTTTAGCAATGCTCTCTGGATCAGCATTCGGATTTTTGAATACCTGGATGACCCCGTTTAAATCTGGATTTTTTCGGAATACATCGATAAATTTCATTTTTCCTTGATTAAATAATGCTGATGTTGTATCACAGACGCTGAAGGCATGCAAGAATAAAATATGATCTGCGGCTGGTTTATCTATTACTTTTGTTGTATATATTTGTTGGGATTTTTTTCCTTTTCCTCGTTTGAGAATATATATGAATTACGCGTAGATACAGCCGTCAAAAGAATAAGAAGATCTACATCTTCGCCAACAACTAATGGGGCCTACTGGGGATACCACGAAAAAAAAAAAAAAAAAAAAAAAAAAAAAAAAAAAAAAAACGCCGCTTACTCTACCTCACAAGGTGGTATGGAAATGCGTTGTTTGGCCCAAACGCATTCTGAACTACACTTTGCGGCGATCGTACGCCGAAACTACTGATTTTACGAAAAAAAAGGTAGTTACATAAATTGTAGGAATTTTTTCCAAGTTTCTTTTTTTATAATATTTTTTTTTTTTCGTGAAATGAGTCGGAATGGAGATATTGCCAAAAAACTGATTTTGGGCGCCATTTTTCGAATATGGCGGCGCGAGCGGCAAAGATACGAGGGGGCAAAGTTGAAATTCGGAAAGAGCACATCGAAATCTATAAAATTGACCATTTTCAAAACTCCCGGAAAACTTTCCAGGTAAAACTACCAAATGACTGGACTATACTGTATAAAGAACTTACCTGATTTCTCCCTTCATAGCAAAAGCACGAAAGCAGAAATTTCCTCTCTGTGCCCATCTTTGCTTCCCAAGCTGAATTTTTGAATGATCATATGATTATTCATATCGAAATTATATGGTTTACCGTTTGCGCAACTCCAGACTGGGCCGGCCTAATGCGTGTGCACACGTTCGATTTTGGGAGAGACGCCAAAATGGGAAAAATACGAGGATCACTTAGAAATTTTTGAGATACGCTAAATGGTACAAGGTTAAACTTACCAAATTTTAGAAGTATTCCAAAATAATCCTTTCTAGCATCAATGCACATTTGTTAGGCGAATTTTCCAAAGTTTAAAAGCCTCGAGCCACCCATTTCTGGGAATCGATGCAAAATATGCTTTTACAGCCCCATCAATCTCATCTTCGAAGTGAAAACAGCGACCACGTAAATGTTTCTTAAGATAGCCAAAAGTCACAGGATAACAAGATCAGGGGAATTGGGTGGATATTCTACCACTTTGAAATGTTTTCATTGAAGAAATTCCACTGTCAATCTTGTCGTATGAGAAGATGCATTGTCATGATAAAGCATGAGTCCCCTTCATTAAACCTTAGAGACGCAACCCTTTCCCAATGCTGAGAAAAAAGGCAGCCGTTGCCATCGCTCGACTTAACTACCAACAAGATGGCGGATGATCGAAACGTTCATCGCGTGCCACAGATCTAGAGACCCTTTTTGACGACAGCTGGCTGTGCCGCACAGCCAGCACAGTAAAAAGTTTCATGAAAAATTATCACAAAAGGAGTCAATATGAAAAGCAATGTCTTCTTAAAAATACAAATACTATACCAGAGTTAAATTTTGAATATATTGCAATATTTCAACATAATGTTACTTTCGTATTTCTGGTTTAAATAAATATTTATAAATGAATGAAATACTGCTATTAATTTATTAGAAATAAGAATGCTCAATTGATATACAGAGCTATTAGAGTTCATTTTTAAGTATCAAAGTCAGTCAAGATTTAAAGTATGGGTATATTGGTGGTATACACCCTCCAAAAAAAGTATTCGAGTAAGAGATAAATTTCCTACGTTGGTTTCATATATTAAAAAATATTTATCATAGAATATTAATTAGGCTATGTATAAATATGACTTTCTATATTTATGCCAAGTTGTACGTTTTCAAAAACTCAATTATTACTCGCAAATCCAAAATAGGAAATTTACCTCTTACTCGAATACATTTTTTGGAAGGTGTACATCGTAATATATTGTGTAAGGTGACCAAACGTCCCCATTTTCCGGGGGCAGTCCCCAGTTTCAGGCCGTTTTTCAAATTTTCCCCAAAATATAAAACAGGAAATGGGGACAATTTTTAATTATTTTATTGTTTTTTTTATTAAATTACTGTTAATTATTTCATAAATTTTAAATGTTCCCAGTTTTGTTTCAAAATAGGGGACATGTCCCCGATTCTATGTTCAAAAATCTGGTAACCTTAATGTTGTGTCCTCGAATAAGTCCCCAAAAATATTTTCTAGTGTCCCCAAGTTTTCCATGGATTCCAGGATTTGTCCCCAAAATACTGTTGCTGTTGTTGCTTATCCTCTTTAGAAGATCTGACATAAGTCAGATCAACTCCAATAGATTGTTGACCGACAGAAAATCAATAACCGAAAGGGGAGCAGATGTTAAGTCCTCCTTAGAAAGTCCGACGCAACTCAGTGTGTGCTCTGGAGAGGCTGGATGATCACAGCATTTCTTGCAAGTGGGGTGGATATTCTTGCCATGTTCATACGAAAGACACTTAACTTAAGGTGGCCACTTTTAAGTCTAGCAAGTGCAGTCTGGGGGCCACGATCACATTTACCCAGACAGCACAAACTTGTCCAGAACATGTCCATATGATATCATGGACAAGTTCGGGACATAACTGAAATTCCCAAATTTGTCTATATCTTGTCCATAATATCCCCCAAACTTGTCCATATGGCACAATACGGCGTCCATAATGATACCCTCTGGACAAAATATAGCCATCCATATGGACATGTTATGGACACCCAAAGCTAATCTATATGGGCATGTTATGGACATCCATATGGACATGTTATGGACATTCATAATTTGTCCATAAAAAGACATTCTGTGGATATTTGTCTCATAGCCACAGTTTATTTTTATGCTATGGATAAGTTGCTACCATTAAGGAATAGAAGTATCTGTTTCATCAGTAATTTCTGAAATGAAGCTATTACAAGAACTGCTTCCCAGACAGCACAAACTTGTCCAGAACATGTCCATATGATATCATGGACAAGTTCGGGACATAACTGAAATTCCCAAATTTGTCTATATCTTGTCCATAATACCCCCCAAACTTGTCCATATGGCACAATACGGCGTCCATAATGATATCCTCTGTACAAAATATAGACATCCATATGGACATGTTATGGACATCCAGAACTTATCCATATGGGCATGTTATGGACATCCATAATTTGTCCATAAAAAGACATTCTGTGGATATTTATCTCATATCCACAGTTTATTTTTATGCTATGGATAAGTTACTACCATAAAGGAATAGAAGTACCTGTTTCATCAGTAATTTCTGAAATGAAATGAAGCTATTACAAGAACTGCTTGTAGGATCACACATATTTGAATCTTCAAAAATATTTTCATCGATCCTATTTTCAAATTCATTACGAAAATAATTATAATCGTGCTCATTAATAGGCTTTGATTCAATATCATTCACATTACATTCAGCTTCAATAAGGAATAATTCATCATTAACTTCTTATTCAACATTTCGCCATTCCTGACGAGTCGACTTAATTTTTTTATTAAAATACACATTAAGTCAAAAAGTTGTACATTACCCCGTATTGTAAAGAACAGTGATATAGGCAAGCAATACGCAAGAAGTGCGCATAAAAATGTTATAATTAGCTGACAAGGAAACTTCAAATATATGGGTACTATCTACCACAACCACCACAGATTATTAAAAACAACGTGCATACAAAAATGTTACTGCGCATGATCAAACAAATTGAGCCAATCAGAGTTTGTCGCCGATAGATTTTCCCATTTATGTCGTAAAATAGACATGATTGGGGTGTTTAGATGTCCAATGCATGTCATATAACAGACATAATATGGATTTTCCCGTTTTTGTCGTAATAAGACTTAATTGGGGTGTTACATGCCCCAATCATGTCTTATTCTAGACATATTATGGACTTTCCCAAAGATATCGCTAAAATGATGTCCAGGAGATATCTTATCATAGACATGTTTTGGACAAGTTTGTCCAGATATGGACATAAATTGGGCAAGTGTGCTGTCAGGGTTGTAGGATCACACATATTTGAATCTTCAAAAATATTTTCATCAATCCTATTTTCAAATTCATTATGAAAATAAGTATAATCGTGCGCATTAATAGGCTTTGATTCAATATCATTCGCATTACATTCAGCTTCAATGAGGAATAATTCATCATTAACTTCTTATTCAACATTTCGCCATTCCTGACGAGTCGACTTAATTTTTTTTTATTAAAATACACATTAAGTCAAAAAGTTGTACATTACCCCGTATTGTAAAGAACAGTGATATAGGCAAGCAATATGCAAGAAGTGCGCATAAAAATGTTATAATTAGCTGACAAGGAAACTTCAAATATATGGGTACTATCTACCACAACCACCACAGATTATTAAAAGCAACGTGCATACAAAAATGTTACTGCGCATGATCAAACAAATTGAGCCAATCAGAGTTTGTCGCCGATAGATTTTCCCATTTATGTCATAAAATAGACATGATTGGGGTGTTTAGATGTCCAATTCATGTCATATAACAGACATAATATGGATTTTCCCGTTTTTGTCGTAATAAGACTTAATTGGGGTGTTACCCAGATAGCACAAACTTGTCCAGAACACGTCTAGAAGACGTCATATAGACAAGCTGACATGTCCATTAAACATCTAGGATTCGCCAATTCTCGTCCATTTTACGTCAATATGGCACTATAGGACGCACATATGACGTCTTATAGACATGTATATGGACGTAATAATGGACGTGTTTGTCTATTTATAGACATTTTACGGTCGAATCCTGGACATCAACAAAAACCATTTAATGATTTTTACCTAATTGTATGTAATGATTAATTTAAATTTATCGTTACATCTTAATAACGAATTTTGTAAAAATATTCGAACCAATTTTTTTTTCTAAACCAACCTTTAAGTACCCCCGCTTCAGATTCGAACCCTTAACCATGGTCTTCACAGTAGAGTGTGCTAGCCACTATACGCAGCGAGACTTGCTCTGATGGGTCAAAATGCTGAAGTAAAGATTTTTTAGTTTCGGACTGGGAACTTAGAAAAAAATATGCAGCTTTTTGTTTTTGGATGTTGAGTCGCTAGAGAATTTTCTTTTTTTTTTTTTTTGCATGTGGATATGAGTTTCTTTTTACACAATACCGCTTTTATAGGAAATAATAATACATAAAAAGTATTTTAAATTTCAAAAGTTCCTCGACAAAAAAAAAAAACTCTTGAATGTAAAAAGTTTTTAACCCATTTGTGCCTGGATATTTTTGCGACTTTCCTCGATTTTTACTGATAACAGAAATAATAGATATATTTCTGATGTCAACTTCTTGAACAAGGGATGATTTCTTTAAAAATCATTATGCATAAAAATCGAAATATCAACATCCTACTGGGTCATGTTAAAATATTTTGTAGAGTTGAGGCTCAATACTCATGAATAAAGGTTAGGAAAAATAAATAACGTTTTCGACTAATAGCGAAATTGCCGTCCCAAAAAAGGGACACTAGGCATAAATGGGTTAAAATTTTTTGGGGTAAAATTTAACATCAATAAAAACATAAAGTATAATAAATTCATGCGTCGTAAGTACAGTATTGGTTAAAATGTAAATCAATGACAAAAAAGTAACTTTTCCATATTTTGTCCATTTCTGGACCTATACACACATCCATTTTATGTCGTATCACTGACATAGTGTGTATCATCTGGAATACGTCCATTAATGGACATATTCTGGATAAAGTCTAGTTTTGGTCTATTCATGGACGTATTCTGGATTTTCCAGATTATGTCCATAAATAGATGTCTTATGGATGTCTATGTATAGACATGGATGTATTATGGATGAGTTGGACCAGAAATTGACATAAAATGGACAAGTGTGTTATCTGGGTACATGCCCCAATCATGTCTTATTCTAGACATATTATGGACTTTCCTTAAGATGTCGCTAAAATGATGTCCAGGAGATATCTTATCATAGACATAGACATGTTTCGGACAAGTTTGTCCAGATATGGACATAAATTGGGCAAGTGTGTTGTCAGGGTAACTTCCAGAAGAGAGCCATGGGATGTTCCGGTGTACCATTGGTGCGCAGGTAGAATACGTCAAATTGAATTTAATTTAGATTTTTAATTTGAATACAGTTCTTGGTGAGTAAGCGAAACACCAGTAAAACATTATTAAAAATACTGTTTAGAAATATGATCGCCTTAGATTTACTCAAAAGTCGTTCTCTGAATACACCCAATGAATTGGGGACATGGGGCATTTTATAAATTCATTCAGTGCTCTTTGCACAACTGCTCATGCTTATTCAAGCATGATTATCATTCATAAAATATAGAAAACATAATTGATTTTTTAATTGGTAAGAAATAATGGTACTTAAGTATTATCGTCGGCCAAGACGAGCGATTTTTCGCCAAGATAATGCCGGACACAGATAATTATTGATGGTTTGGAATACGATCGGAAACAGTTTGCCGCACATTTATCGAAAGTTTGACGAGACTGACAGTCGGGATAATCCGTAAGTACCGGAATAATTACTAGAATTAAAATTTTGTCTCCAATTGCTGTTTTACATTTTAGATCAGACCTGTCAGATCAATCACAATCAGTTGGCAGAAAGGAGTGAAACATGTCGTGATTAGTCCGTCCACTAAAAACAGTTTCGAGAAGCTTTTATTTTTTGTGAGTTTTTCCCAACCTGCAAAAATTTCCTACTTTCTGAATTTTTATTTGTGGTGAATGCATTCCTCTGAAAATTTTATACTGCTCTCTAACATTTTGCGAAATCACGATGTGCCTGCTGCATTGCGATCGAAAATTTCAAAAGTACTTCTACTTAGACCTTTTGTTTATTAACACGCTGAATCACAAGCTTGCAAATTCAAATTCAGACGAGCAGACAATAGTTTAAAAGAAAGTGACATAACTTCCTAAAGAAGTCTACGACATTGGTAAACCGTCTACGACAATGTGACGTAACTTCTTGGGTTATGCTTCTATTTTCTACCTAGAATTTGTTTCGATAATAACAGACATGCAGTATTTTAAAAGTGGGAGGATTTTGATAATTTTTTCCTGGAGGACTACGATGAAAAGATCATTATTTCCTTATCATTCAATCATCTGCAGTGCGAAGTAAGGATAAGCGAAAATGATACCTTATCGTCTGTTGCATGTATGAATTTTATTTTATCCCCTGGCGTTTCTCCACCCAGTGTTTAAACTGCTATTTAACATCTCTTATTAGCTTAATAAGAACTGTCTGGGAATGTGATTGAAGAAGTGTTTTTGTTTGAATTATGAACTGGACAGTTACTTATGTGAAAAATGTAATGATCTGCCTCCTTAAAAACAAATACTTAAGCTACAGTTAACAGTAAATATTTAAATTAGCCTTGCCATTTAAAAAATATATATATATTCAGTATGGATACTGAAACAAAGGTTGGATTTTTGGATCCCAATGAATCCAGTAAAGACAAGAACCATGGTTTTGGAATCTTCACTCTCCGATGCCTTGGAAAACTACTTAAAATTATTTTTTCCAAAAGGATTTGCGTCGTATTTGTAATTTTGGTCTGCTTGATGGCCTTACTTGAACAGTATCTTGTTTACAATGTAGGCATGCTTCCTAGTGGTTTTTATAAGGTTCTTGGCGATAAAAACTGGCAAGCATTTTGGGTTCAAGTTGTAAAAGCAATATTAGTGATAATCGCAATATGTTCTGTATTGGGATGTAAAAATTACATCACAAAAGTATTTTATGTGGCATCAAGAGAGATTTTAACAGATAAGCTTCATTCTCTGTATTTCTGCAACAATAAGTTTTACTATTTGAACACCATCCGATACGCATTCACCGATAATCCCGATCAGCGAATCACTCAGGATGTAGACAAATTTTGCGACAAGTTCAGTTCCCTGATAGGTCCTTTTGTTATCGCGCCATTTACGATTTCCTATTACTCATACAAGTGCTACGACATGACGGGCTGGATCGGTCCCGTATCGGCCTTCGTCGTTTTTTTACTGTCTGCTGCCGTCAATAAAATAATCATGAAGCCGATTGTCACGAGAGTGATGCAACAGGAAAAATGCGAAGGTTTCTTCAGGTTCAAGCACATGCACGTCAGGACCAACGCGGAGTCCATAGCCTTCCAGGATGCGAGTTTCGCAGAGTTGTCTCGAGCCAACTCGCGTCTCTCCACGCTCATCCGAACGCAGCAGTCGCTGTACTTGCGAGAGTTTCCTTTGAATTTTGCAGTGAACATCTTTAGTTACACGGGAAGCATCGTGAGCTACCTTATTTTGGCGTATCCCATCTTTGACGGCAAGTACAACGATCTCTCCAGCGTCGACCTCAGCCAGATAATTAGCCAGAATGCTTTCGTGTCGATATATCTGATATCTTGCTTCTCGAGTCTCATAAATTTGTCGTCGACCATCAGTGAAATAGGAGGTCTGACTCACCGAGTTTGTGAAATATTGAATGTGCTGAATGTACACAACCGAGATGACGATGAGTGTGAACCTTGTAGTAAATTTAAGTTAAAGCCAGCTCTTTATTCAGGTAAGGCTTCGGTAGGGTGCGCCTGTCACTGGCATATTGCTTGATAAATCGTTATATAATAAGCTTTTATTTCAAAACCTTTACAGGGTTAACACTAGGAAAAAAACTGGGTGAGATTCTCCTCCTTAAGCTTCAAAATTAAGTGGAATTTTTTTTAAATCTGTGTGAGAATTAGAGAATTTTGTTTATTTTCAAAAATTTATTTTTCAAATTTACAAGCAAAATTTATATCATTACAAAAATACAGTGCAACTAAGATTATAAATATCAAAATTAACAATATAATCTACAAATGAATTTGATAACAATTCAATTTAATGATATCTTTTGATTCTTTACCCCCTTCAAAGTCGAACAACTCTGCATGGTGGAAAAATCCCATGAGTGTCATTCTTTTTAGTGGGATTTAGTGTGGTATTGCAGGAACCATGCAGTCCCGCAGTCTAGTGCGAACCCTGCCTTTATCAAATGATGCCATCTAGTGATAATTTAGGCATCTAAATCGCCCAGGAGCAGAATTATATTCAGTGTTCTGCAACATAACTTCGAACAGTTACAAATATTCTGCAGGCGTTTTGTCCAAGTCTGACTGCCCACGGTAATATGCAAATTAGGTATAAAAATTGTGCAAAAAGTGAAGAGAGAAGGCATAGCATAAAGGGCACGTCGCTTTAATTACTCTGCAGAACATATCATTCTAAATATTCTTTCTTTTAAAAGATGTAATGTTCTGCAAAGATTGTGATTGTTCTCGTACGTTGCACTTCTACCTACATTCTGCTTCTGGGGCTTTTATTTCAAAACCTTTGCAGGGTTAACACTAAGAAAAAAAAATTAGGTGAGATTCTCCCCCTTTAGCTTCAAAAATTAAGTGGGATTTTTTAAAATCTGTGTGAGAATTAGAGAATTTTGTTTATTTTCAAAAATTTATTTATTTATTTTTCACAGTTTACAAGCAAAATTTATATCATTACAAAAATACAGTGCAACTAAGATTATAAATATCAAAATTAACAATATAATATACAAATGAATTTGATAACAATACAATTAAATGATATCTTTTGATTCTTTACCCCATCAAAATTCATGCGGGAAAATTCCATGTGTGTCATTTTTTTTAGTGGGATTTAATGTGGTATTGCGGGAATCATGCAATCCCATGGTCTAGTGTGAACCCTGCCTTTATCAAATGATGCCATCAAGTGACAATTTAGGCATCTAAGTCGTCACTAGATGGCATCATTTGATGATGGCAAGTTTTGACATGAAAACCTATCATAATGAATTATCAAGCGAAGTGTCAGTAGGTGCACCTACTTTATTATTTATTTTTGACACTTTCCAGGAAAATTGTGTGGGGAAAAAGTGTTTATTATTTTGGAATATCTGTTTGTCCATCCATAGTGAATGCCATAAATATGCATCGGTTACTACAAAATTTTCTATTTTTCCATTACAAATACTACTTTGTGTTATTTATAACTTATTGCATTTTTAGTTTTGTGTACGGCAACTCACAGATACTACACATTTCATTGGCAAGTACAAAAACTCTGAATGCTAAGCAAATGTTTGGAGATATTTTATTTGTCAATTCATTGCAATGTATCAGTGCAACAACAAGATCAAAAAAAGGCATATTGACAACAAATAATGAAGTATAGTACCTCAGTGACAGATCAAATAAAAATGCCCTAATTTTTATTTTAGGTAACGCGTTTGGAAAAAAAAGCATCTTCCTACCAGAGACCGATTTGGAGAGATGGGGACCCAGGGCAAAGGCTGTATTGAAGGTCCCCTCTTACAAAAACTTTCTTATACTCTATAAAGTAACTTGCATATCGCAGCATACAAAAAAAAAGGATGTTGTAACAGCATAAAATTGATTATTTAATTGAGATTAAAAGTGAAATGCGATAGTTTGATGATAATAATAATATTATGTAGAATAATATTTCAATCATTAATTTCATTCTATATTTTTCAAGTAACATGTTCCTCAATATTTTAAAATTTATTTTCCTAATGTTTATATCACAGCATTTATTTATAAAGCAGTGTATCTTCAAAGCTATTTCCCTGCTCTGAATAAACATCAGCTCTGTGGTTTCCTTCCAATCAACATACATCACCAGATAGGCCACACTTAAATGATTAGTTTGTGCTGAACATTTGCCAGAGACTACTCTATTTAGCTAATAAAAATGTGCATACAGGGGCGTAGCCAAGGGGGGGGTTATGGGGGTCATAACCCTCCCCTCATGAGAAATTTTTGCCATACAAAATGTATATTCTTCACTACATTATCACACGCACGTATACATATATATATGAGTTGTAGTAGTCATAACCCCCCCCCATGAAAAATTTCTGGCTACGCCCCTGTGTGCATATAATGCTAGGGCTATGATATAGTAATAGAATAATTATTATTAGTTTTCATAAAGTTAGTTTCTCTCTCACTTATATTAAATTTAAATCAAAATTTGCAAATTTTTAAACTTAAAATATTATTTGGGGGAGGGGGGGCTTGTCTCAAATGCCTTGCTGAAAATCCGTCCCTGGTTCCTACACATCTTTAAGTAATTTCCACTGAAATCCATTACATAAAAATACAGTGCAATTTTCTGATCAATTTTAAATTAATTACAAACTAAAGAGCATTCAGATATGGCATTTCATATTGTCTCCATTATCTTCTTGACAACAACAATCATTAGTGTGATTATATCACACTAATGATTAACTGCAGTATGAGGTAATAAAATATTAAACCTATTCTCAAAAGGAAATGATCTATTACTTTTAAACAATTCCTTTTTCATAAAATCAATTTAATTAATAATAGTTACTGAACATATTTGAATTTCCTGATAACTAGTTTTCTAAAATAACAGATCATATTTATTTTTCTCTTGCTGCAATGATTTTTGAAAATGTGCCTAAATGAACAACAATTAAAATTTATGCAACAACAGTACAATTGTGAAAACAGTTGTAATTCTTATAATGGAAAATAATCCCAAATTTATATCTTATTCATATGCACTGTACCATGCATTCTATTAAAAATAATACATGCAGCATTTGTTGTTCTTACAGGAGCACCCAAAAGAATTCGAATACATTGTGCTGTATGGACTGTCATTATTTAAAGCATATTGAACAAAACCAAGTTGATATGTGTTAAGGGTTACAAAATAACGCTCTCCATTAAAAATAGTGTATGCAGCGTTTGTAGTTGTTCTCTACAGGAGCTCTCAAAAGAATTCTAATACATTTTCATTTATGCATTTATGTCATTCTCTTGGCTGTCTAGAGATAATTATCCTTTTCAAGCATCATGAATAAGTACATAGACTTTTACGATAGCTTATTCTTCATTTAAAAGGATGGCAGTTTAATCTTTAAAGGGTTTTTTACAGGGTCTCACAAAATTTAAATTATTACTGCATTTTTAGTGTTTGATGATGTTGCATTATCAAATTTGGCACACACATGCAAAAAAAAAGAAAATTGTTTAAAGTGTTTTATAATTGATCAGTTTAGCATGATTTATCTTTCTCTTTTAAAATCATTACATGACCGACCAGTGGCAGAGCGCTTAGCACTCTCAGGGGTCAATGCAGAGAAGAATTTTGCCTGTTTTGTGGCCCCTTCACAAAATTACAGTTAATTAAAACGATCTCTTCACAGAATTACAATCAATTAAAACAGCTTCTTAAAAAAAAAAAAAAAAAAAAAAAAAAGCAATCGATTAAAACAGCCCCTTCACAAAAATACATTCAATTAAAATGGCCCTTCTTCATTGGTATTTTATCCTACAGTGTAATCTGTTTTATCAATTATTTTAACAAAAAATTTTAATTAAAAAAAATGGTATGAAAATCCACAAAAATAAGCAATTTTCACAAAAATGGGACCCTGGAAAAAATTCCTGGATAGGCTCCTGGCTCTCAACTGGGAGACAGGAAGTGCCTGGTTCAAATCCAGGTTGCACCCGTCAACCTTGCCATTCAAAGTTTTTCTGAAACTTTGTGTAAATATCAGTTAGGACACCTTAGAAAGACCACCGCAAAGGGTACCCCCTTTGGCCTAGATCCTTAGTGTAGATAATCAGCTGCATTCAAAAAATCAAATCAATTTTAAAATGTAGAGAGATTTAACAAGATCACTAAGTAGTCCCAGACAACTCAGGTGATCTTCTATGTGAAGGGAAACCAACAACTCCATGGGCAAACAAGGAAACCTTGTTTTCAGCATTAATGACACATGTCCCAAATCTCTATCCCTGATACGTTTACTTATTTCTCATTTTTCTTCTTCAGAAAATATAGGAGTTCTCCTATTCGAGCTACAGGACGTAACGATTTGTCCACCCAACGACACAAAGCCATTACTGACGAATTTATCCCTGAAGATAAGCTTTGGCTCAAATTTACTGATCTCGGGAAAGAGCAGCAGTGGCAAGACATCAGTGTTTCGAGTCATCAAGGGACTGTGGCCAGCACAGTCGGGGAACATAATCCGACTGTTACCTTTCACACCGAGTGAAGTATTCTTCCTGCCTCAGCGTCCATTACTGTCCGATGGAACTCTGTTAGAGCAAATTGTCTATCCGTTGGAGCTACCGAAATTTCTGAAATTGAGAGAAGATGATATGAACACAATTCTTAGGTAAGGAATTTTCAACCCTCCTCGTGGCTCTAAACAAAGGACAGAACAGATGAACTTTATTAATGGTCTCTAGCCTTTGGAAGTTTAGTGTCCCACCCCCTTTTTTGGGGGAGGGTCAAAAGTACTAGATTATAAATTTATAAATAATGAAGAATTAAAAATTATTCTATAAGCTCACAGAAATAAGGTGAGGACATATAAGACATAATTTATAACTGTAAAGTTCACAGTTATAAACTATGCAGCACTATGGAAAATTATAAATTATTTAAGCACTATGAAAAATGCATCTTTTTAAAATAAGTACATTTTAAATTTAATATATATTTATGTTGGCATGGAAGTGTCTAACCAGCATAACTTGCAGCATTGGACTGGTTGAATTCATTTAATTTGTACTTGAAAGGTTTTTAGTCTAATCAGAGTTCTTTCATCTAAAATACTGCTAAAGCTACTTCATACTCATTCTACTTTTCTTATTGTAAAAATATTCAAAAATAGCCAAAACAAAATAAAATTTATATGTTAAACTTCTCTCACATAGCTGGCTGGTGCCTTTAAATCAACAGGAAACACAATGCCATTGTTTCAGGCACAATGGCAGACATTTCTCTTCAGTATTGCATATAGCGGTTAGGCTTGCATTCAAGCCATGCATCTTTGTGATGATGAAAGTGAATAAAGTTATCCTGTACCTCTGTAAAAAGAAATTGCTTTTTTTTTTTTTTTTTTGAAGGACATTTCCATAACATTTTTTTTTTTTTTTCAATGTATTGAAAGAATTTTACATCATCTCCCAACCAAGGTATCATAAGCATTAGAAAATGGGGAGAGTTCCTTGCTCATCTAATTATTTTGTCTGCAAATCATTATGACTCACACTTTCTAACTAAGCAACTATCCTATGTATAATAATCCCGAAATTGAGATGCCCTGGATTTTGGAATAATTTGGTGAAAAGTTTTAAAATGTAGCACATTACTAAAGTTTTTTCACCCAGCTAGTGTCAGGCAGTTCTGTAGTACCTAGAATGCATTTCTCTGAGAAAAGTGATTTAATTAATATTTTATTGCCATTTTGTCAAATAGAAAAGCTATATTTGAAACTTAAATGTTTCCTCTACATTAGTAAGAATTCATATTCACATTAGTTAAAGTTGTTCTTTTAACAAATCAAGCAGATTTTGAACAGTTTTTAAAAGAAAACAGTTGCAATAGAGACTCGAAAATAATTTTAGACTGTGTCTCTACAATCTGTAGTTTTTCTTTTTCTTCTTTCTTTCTTTCTTTTTTTTTTAACTATGTCCACCTAAACTCTCTTGAGAATGTGATGCCTAATTGTCCAGTATATAAAAGAAATTGCCCCAGTAGTAAGGAGAGTCTTAAAAAAGTCAAAAGAAGGAACATCTTACATGCCAGGACAAGAAAAAAGTTACTCTCCATACATTGAAGCAGATGTGCAAGACAACACAATCTGGGGAATCAGCAAGACCAAATCTAAATAGGTGGGTTTGCAAATTATCATAGTCGGTTTTGAATCTGAAGTAAGCCACACTAATAACTCTTGGTAAAGAAACACAGATCTGTCTTTTCAATAAAGAACAATCTGTAGTCTGCGCTCGGTGAATTTGTAACAGTTACAAAATATTCAGGAAAAGATGTTCAGGGTTTCTACAGACCTGGAAAGTCAGGGAAATGAGTTTTGATCAGGGAAAGTCAGGGAAATTAGCAGAAATTGAAGAAAGGTCAGGGAAATGCAAGAAAAATTGAATTTTGCGGTAAAATCAAGAAAACATTTGCTGTTTGAACCTAAGTATAGAAATTGTTTTATTTTCATTTTCTCATTCAACCTTACAAATAATTTTAAAATGTGTTCTTTATGAGCCTATCTTGTGCAGTTGAAATATGCTTAATTTTATCCTAAATTATTATCAAACATGGTTTTTGTTAGAATCCAGTGATGTCAAATAAGATTCTTGTATATATTAATTTTATTATTATTATTTGTAAAAAAAAAAAGGGCAAAATATATAAAAAAATTATTAACTATAGGATGTACTGTTAAAAATAGAAACGCAAAATTCGGGAAAGCACGCTAGATAAAGTCAGGGAAGAGCGTGATAGATGCCAGGGGAACGTCAGGGGGGATAGAAGGGTCAGAGCGGGATAGAAGTCAGGGAAATAAAAACTGTGAAATCTGTAGAAACCCTGATGTTAAACATGAGGTATTTTACAATATTTCCTTAAAAGGATCACTTTTCTGTCTACTTTTGAAGGTAACTGTCATACTTAAGAATTTTTTCTTAAAGTTGCATGAGTGAGACATAGGTTTACTGTCAGTATAAGTGCATAGTGTATTTGCTGAAAAAAACATGAATAATTTTTTTGAATGTTTAACATCATTAGTTTGTTCTTTACCTCTTCGTTCCAGAGGTCCACATATGTGGACCTTTTTTGTTTCCACTGTTAAAATGATACTTTAAGATTTTTTTTAGTTCCGAATTGAAGTACAAATTGCATCGATGCTTTAATTTTGAATAAATGATTTTAACATGTGTGAATGTGTAAATCCTACACACTGGCACACACACTTTGTTTTTGTTTGCCATTATTTTATCTTTGTTTGTCATTACACAAAAGAATATTTGAATGTTGTTAAAATTTCCTACGATGAATTTGTGTATATTTTTTTTTTCCCGAAATTTATATAGCTGAAAAGAACTTGCATGACATAATTTACCTTTAAACTTGACAGTCTTGTTTATGGATGATAGTAACTATTTTACTACTGTAACATAGATTAAGAATTAGGCATTTATTCGAAAAATTATTTGAAAATAGGCTTGCTACTTGTCGTTTTTAAGGTTAATAGGTTTTTTTAAAAAACAATTATGAGATTGCTCTTTAATTTGAGATAGGAGAGTTTTGCCGGGTCTGAAGAGGATAAAGCTGTTTCAAAGTCCTGTGACACTTAATGCTTTGTAAACGGAACAGCCTTAAGGTTTTTGAGAAAAATTATATCTGTGGCTGGGATCAATTAATATTTCTGCATTTCTCATGTTAACCCACGTACTGCTTCTAACGAATAACTGCAATAATGCTCTCTCCTTTTCTACAGGTTCTTGAAGTTTGTCGACTTGCAGCACATAGTGGACAGAGCAGGGCTCCATTCCGAAGTGGACTGGAACTGGTTTGACGTCCTCTCACCGGGAGAGGCGCAGAGATTGTGCTTTGTCCGCCTTTTTTATCACAGGCCCAAGGTGGCATTCGTAGATGAGGCAACCAGTGCTCTGGGACTGGACATGGAGGAAAAAGTGTACAGGAAGTGCAAGGAATTAAAAATAACCATGGTTAGCATAGGACACCGCGAGAGCCTTATGAAGTACCATGACGAATTGTTACATTTGGATGGTGAAGGAGGATGGACTGTATCTCCGCTCAAAACTACTAATTTATAACTAACACATAAGTTGAAGTGTCTGCTACAGCAGGCTGAAAGGTTTACTGTTTGTTATACTACTATCTGAAAAACAAATTGTTATTAAATATAGTTAAAGGATTTGTTAATTGCAGCTTTAACAAAATGAAATTCTTATAGTAGCATATATATATGTATGCACATATATGCAGCAAGTTAATGAGAAATTTCTAAAAATAAGTTATAGATTTTATATTTAAAGATATTTTAGTCTTCCCACCCCTCTCAGTCATGACCAAACTAACTCTTAAAATTTAGTTTCAGCTGGGCACTCTGCTAGTATATTATGTCTATAAGTTGTGCCAATTTATGTATATTTTTTTATTATTAACCCTTTCTGTCACAGTGTTGCAGATCTATAACATAACACTAACGGGTGTCCACCAGTAACTAAATTTTAAGAGTTAATTTGTGCATGGCTGTGAGGGGGGAGGGGGGCTATAAAATATTACCTTTGTAAATAAGATCAGAAATTTATTTTTAGAATGTTCTCACTAACTTGCTGCAAATGTTGACAAGTACGGTTTTATCTAAAGAAATATTTCTCTATAGATATATACAGCTTTATTTCATATTAATAATGTATTAAGTTGTGTAAAATAAGTATCTTGGGAAAATACAGTCAGATGTTCTTTTTTAGAATTTTTTACTGTTTTTCTCAGGTATATTACATTTTTGGCTTAAAGAGCATTTCATATTTAGCTTGCGTTTTGCATCATACAGTCTGTATTTGATGTTAAATTTTTTTAATGTTTACACAGATATATATATTGAAAGTCAGAAAATATTTTCACCCTAAGCTTTCTTACTGTTTCTAAAATTTAACTTTTGCTTAGAATATCCAATTTGAAAAGTGCTTCTGTTTGTATTTTGATGGTTTTTTGAAATCCATTATTGATTTAAGTCGAACAAGTTAAAAATGAAAAATAAATTTTAGTACACAAAATATTTTGGATTGTACTTTTTAATTTATATCAGCTCATGTTGTTGACAATACTTTCTGGGCTGTGACATACTTTATCATTTTATTGACCCTATAGCTGAGAACAAACACCCTGTTTTATAACAAAAACTCTTAAAAATCTGAGGTTAAAGTCAATAAAGAACTTTGTAATAAACGCGCATATGTAAAAAATAGTACAGAACATAAGTTTTGGGTGGTACAAAAGCTCCATCTTTCATCGCTGATGGTGAATCTCTTCATGAAGAATGTTTATGAAAGTTATTAATGTTGAACTTTCTTATGTATTAGTTATGCTCCACTAACATTCCTTATAAAACAGTTTTTCAAAATTAAAAGCTTATAATTGTTGGAAGGTTACTCTTGGCACACAGGAGTGTTTCTTTGATTCTTTTTTTAAAATAAAATTTACCTTTTCATGGTGCTTTAATTTGTCATGCAAGGAAGCCGATTCTGCTGATTTGCAGGTCAGCCAGAAGGCTAATAACTGTTATTGTAGATATTCTACTGTTATGAAATGGCATTATATCTATAAATTGCCACTTTATGTACAATTTTTGTTGTTAACCCTTTCTGTCACAGTGTTTCATATCCATAGCATAACACTAGTCGCATCATTTCATAAATACTCCCTGATTGAATGTTTAATCCCTATAACAATAATAATGTGGCTATAGCTAAACATAAAATTAAAAACTGTTGCCACCATGTTAATTTTTTTTTCTCCAAAATGCCATTTAGTCTTTTAGCAGGAACACACAATTGTTGATAGTGTTTTTTATTTCAGTTATAATAAACTAATGACTGTTTGACAAAAAAAATCCCTTGACCCAAATTATTACACAAAAGTTTGAATAATGCTTTCATTGTTGGAAGTACTGAAGAAAAATATAAAACAAATGCATATTTTACTGCAACAAACCCTTAAATATGATGCATCCTTTTGAAAGTATTTTTTTCTTTAAAGAATTTTATTCAAAAATATTATAAATTGTATGTTTGGGTTTAAAATAGCACTAATAAATGACAGCACCATAATTCCTTAAAAATAAATTTAAAAAATTTTATATTTTATATACTATTTCTTTTGAAAAACCATAAAGTATTCTTATGTGTTGAAAGTTTTCTGAGCAAGCACACATAATTGTGAAAATTAGGTAGTAAGAAAACAATTTTTTTTTACTTACTACCTAATAATGTAAATATAAAAAATGCCACAAAAGAACAATAACTTGATCTAAAAAAAAAAAAATTAAAGAACTTTTCAGACTATATGACATCTAGTTAAAATAAAATTTACAAAAAATTAAGCTTAAACATTGTGAAGTACTAACTTAATTAAATTTGAACTGAAAACATTTTGAATCAAAAATGAATAAAATCAGATATTCATTTGCATGTCTATACAATTCCCTTTCCTTTTTTAGTGTTTAAAATAACAGTTCCACATCTCAATCGATTATTGTTAAAAGCAAAGTTACTGTGATACAAAGGGTTAAAATTTGTTGTTACTTGTTACAAGTGTAAATAATGTTGTATAAGTATATATTTTTACTATTTACAAAAGATATTTTATGAAGAACTAGAAGTTCCTTTTATGATATTTATTTTACAGAATTCTGCCATATTTAGAAAGTTTATCTACAGTTTCTAACAGATTTATGTCCCATATTTGAGTAATACATCATTTTATACTGCTAGAAGTAAGACTCAAGATGTGCATTATGATTAGTCATGCTGTAGTTATTTTACTTAACATGTTTATAGCTTAATGAATGTAATTCTGTGCAGCAACACTATGTGCTATTAAAAAAAAAAATGTATGAAACCAATATTGGTATGGTTAGAGCTTCTACAATATAAGATTAAGAGCCAATGTAATAGCCATACCTTAAAAATACCATATTCCCCTAGTTGATGAGTTAAGCTTTCTTTTTTGGCAATTTCTATGATATGAACTGAAAAGATAACTAATTGTATCCAGCTAGCTGACACACATGTTGCCTGGGGTTATGCTGCATTATCTCCACAAGAAACCAATGTTTTAAGTTTTCTAATAATTATAGTTTTAAAATTGTTTTTATAGGATATAAGAAAATGATATTTATAATTTGTTAAAATATCACAGTGTAATGCAATATATATATTTTTTATTTTGTATATTACCTTTTTTTAAAAATTACAACTTAATTCACAGTGCATTAACAATGCTAAGTCACTGGATACAAATGGCTCTGCTTATCATACAATGTACATAAATATGTCAGCTGGTGTATATGTATAGGAGCCCTAACCATGACCAATGTTTCATTTGTTGATGTTTTGTTGTGTAATTTTTATGTGTTTAAAGTATTTTTACCAGTATGTTTACATATTCTTTATACGAAAGATTTTTTAAGAAAACATTTAGCTAAAATATCTGTATTCTAACATTTTTATACAATTTATGTAATATTTAAAGATATTTTGAAAATTAAATGATCCAAATAAATAAGATTACTTAAACATTTTATAAAGTATTTTTACTTTTTATAGCAAATAATATATATATCAATACCTGTTCAGTTTGTATTCTATTCTGAATACTGCTATTTTTCTATAACTGTGTCCCTTTTTTATGTTACAATTTCTGCGAAATTTAAATACTTGTTAGAAATTTTACTTTGAAAGACAAACATCTAATAAAAATCTGGAAATCAAGAGTTTCCAACTTACAAATGTTTGCGGGCCACAATTGAATACATCTGTTTAGTGGCAGGCCATAACGTAGTTAGATTCTTAGTCAAGTTATTTGAGAGTTTTGGGAGATTAACCCCTTCCCTGTTTTGCCCGTATGCCGTACGGGCGCGGCTATCGGGCCTTTACTGATTTGCCCGTACGGCGTACGGGCAATCTGATTTCTATTTGGATTTCACTGTTTCGCCCGTATCTTTCCTATTTTTAGTAACAAATTATTCGTGTAGATGTTTTGTAAGAAAACAATTGAATTGTAATCGAAAGTAAAGTAATTGTACTATTTTACTTGTAAATGTGACTTCCTTGTTTATCGTTCATGTAGGGAAGAAACAACTTGCAGGGTTGTTGTGTGTGATTATGGCAACGCTACACTAGGGCGATCTGCCAGGGGGGGTGCCTTGGTAGCAGGACTTTCTATGGGGTTCTAACGCGTATTCACGTTACATCTGGAGAAAACCTACCCAAACTCCAGACCGTTCGATTGACAGCCGCGCGATGGGACCCGATTCCGGGACCTTCACACTTCGGCCATCTACCATTTTCAGTGGCATAACCACTGTGCCATGGTGAGGCCAACTTGCATCGAAAATAGATTATTTTCATTCAAGAAAAAAAGTTGTAATAAATTCTTAAAAATATTAGAAATGTTAATTTTAGTAGCATATCTTTATTTAAAAATGTAAAATGAACAAAAAAAATGCAATAAAAAAATGTGACAGTTTTGGGACCGAATTCTGGAAAAAAATGAAACTGTTAAGGGGTTAAAGTCACTGATCAATAACTGGCTAACTTCCACCAGATTATAAAAAACAAAAATTAAATTACAATTCAAGAAAAAGTGGATAATTTTAAACATCGTCATCTATGATGGGATGGAGGAATTAACAACCAAACCAAAATCAGAGTCAAAATCATAACCAGAAATAGAGGTGTGCTAAATCAAATTTATTTGCCAGTGAAAAATGTTTGAAACTGACATGGATTTTCATAAAACTTCTTTTCCTTAAATAAGAGCGTCTAATATGATGTTGCAAATTACTCTATAACAAATAAATCGACGCACCAAGAAGGAGGTGTCCGATTGAGACGAAAATTGGTGGATAGGAAGACAATGTACAGAATAGTAAATGATTAAAATTTCAGAACAATTGAATAATTTATTTCAGAGTTACAGTAACAAGTTCAATAAGGTTTTAACCCACCACTAACCTGGATACAAGCTGCCACACAGTGTGACATAGACCGATAAAGCTCCCGGATGGTCTCCTGCGGTATTTCCAGCTAAATTCGCTCCAATTGTCGAACGAGGTCATCAACAGTCCGTGCCAGATGCAATCGCCTTCCCATCATATCCCAGACATGCTCGATGGGAGAGAGATCTGGCAGGCCAAGGAAGAGTTTGACAAGCTTGCAGACAGTTTAGAGCAACACGAGCCGTATGTGGTATGGCATTGTCCTGCTGAAAAACTAGCCCGGGGCACTGCAAAAGGAACGGTAGCAAAACAGGTCTTAGGTTGTCGTCCACGTACCGCTGTGCAGTAAGTGTACCTCTAATGACGACCAAAGGGGTCCGGCTGTCAAAGGAAATGGCACCCCAGACCATAATGCCTTGTTGAGGGCCAGTGTGGCATGCAATAGTGAAAGTAGGATCCCCCCTTTGTCCTGTGGGTCTCCAAACACGTCTTCGATGATCGTCAGGACACAGTTGGAAGTGGGATTCGTCGCTAAAGACTATACGTCCCCAGTCGGCATCATTCCAACCTGATCGAGCCCTGCACCACTCTAATCTGGCTCGTGAGTGGCAGGTGGTGTATAACGATCGGCACGAGCGTAGATTACGCTCTCTCAACCGTCTGTGAATGGTCATGATGGACACTGGTATTTGGGTTGAACGTCTGATGGTTGATAGAGATGAAGAAGGTGCTGTGACAGCTGATCGGACCATCACTCTGTCCTCACGATCTGTTGTAGCCCTAGGTCGACCGCTACCATCCTGATGCTGCACTCTGCCATTTTCCACCCATCCTTGCCAGCATCTTCGAATCGTCGCATCGCTTTGACTCAAATGACGAGCGATTCTCCGATTAGTCCAACCGGCCTCTTTCAATCCAATGATACGACCTCTGTCAAACTCTGACAGTTGCTCGTAATGAGCACGAATCCTGCAGCGAGGCATTTTTTAAGTTGTTGAAAGGTCATCTGAATCGTAATCCAACTGAAAGTTTTAACAACCGTTGAAGAACTGCTCCTTATATACGTCTGCTGGATGTGCAGTTCCGATGCGCTAGAGATCAAACTATTCATTCATTGGACACCAAATTTGAATCATTTGCATATCTGTTCAAAACATCCATGCATACGAAATTTCAAAGCAATCGGATGATTGTTTCTTGGTGCGTCGATTTTTTTTTGTTATAGAGTGCATTTTCCCAGAAAGCTTAACAGGCTACAAAAAAGACACCGAGAGCCGCATGCTGCCAGTTGGAAACCCCTGATCTAACTCATCATTAAATATGATACCTTTACAAGTGAAGCTTCAAACATATTTGGGAGGGGGGGGGGAGGGCTTTTTTTTTTTTTTTTTTTTTTTTTTACAAACTCCCTTGCACACTCTTACAAATAATAAACCTACCTACAGAAAGTGCAAACAGAAAAATTTTTAAATGCAGATCACACTGCAAATTTTTGTTAAGGTGGCATATTAACAAAATATTGCATCTCTCTATTCTAAAAAAAAGTAACGGCCGCTGTCAAGAGCTTGTAGGACTATCTTCTCCTAAACCGTGGGGATTTGAATTTCAAGAAACATGTCCACAGATTCGGGAAATTTCGAGGAACCTGATAAGCTGACTTAAATTTTGAAAATCGAATTATTTTAGAAGATATTAATAAAAAACTGAAAAAATAAAAGATAATGGTTGCCAGATTTGGCATAAAATCATTCATTCCTTTGCAACAAAGCAATTCCAAGTATGTAGAATTGCGTGAAATTGACAAACATGAAATAGAATTACACCCATTTTATGCCAAATTAAAAAGTATATGAAATAACTAACTCAAAGTGTTACTATTTGAAAATTGTTAACATTATGTAAGTTCGCTTAGACAACAGGAGTTTAGAAAAATAAGCGATTATTTGTTTTTCCAAAACAGAATAATTGTAACTGATTTTAAAAGCACCATCTTGGCATTAGATACGATCTGGCAAAATGGTATCTTTCCAAGCAGGGTGAATCTAAACAGCGAGTTCAAAAATATTAGAACCCAATATCTTGAAAATGAAAAATAATTAAAATGTAGATTATTTTAAAGCTGGTTTGGTCCAGCTGGAGTATTTGCTACCAGAAGAAATATTTGGGGGCGTTAACTTAGCATTTATAGTATAGTTTGGATATTTGTCAGCCTGGCGAGATGATATAATTCGTGGTGCTAAATATGCCAATCTGCAAAGGATTATGTATATGAAAATATGGATAATAGTTTTTCAGGAATCTTACCTGAGCAGTCATTATAGGTTGTGAGCATGTGTAAATCGCCAAATAATGAAAAGTCGCCATTGGTGGCAAGTTATCCCATCTGTTTCATAGTTTTTATCAAAGAAAACATATAAAGTACTGTTTTCTTAGAGCTAATTATTAACTATACATGTACGCAAGTCGCCAAGTAATGAAAAATCGCCATATGTGGCAAAAAAAAGGAAGGTGTCCAATAGGTTTTACATATTTAAAAATACAGTTGAAACAGATGTTCTGATTTTATTACGCTTTAGCTAATTAATATGACTTTTGAATGGCAACATTAAATATCATTGTGTTTCTGAAGAGTGCAAATAATTTTTCCAGCGATTATTATATGTGGAGTCCGCACTCCAGGTGGAGTATAGCTAAGGACCCATAGAATACTGATTCCTAAACAAAATATCTACCGTAATATGGAGGGGCTCAGTAACATTCTATCGGACCCAATATTTGGGTTTTGTCTTTTGAGATTGTCTTTTTTTGCGAATAAACCTTATTAGGGCCGAATGCCTCATACGAAAAGCAAGCATAGCGAGTCTGGGGCCTTGGGCCCCTAGTGATAAAAACAATAGATAGTAATACATGCATTTAAAACTCATCACTATATATTTTGGGGGGGTTTATAATTCGCTTTGGTCTGGTAGACTTTATTGTGAAGTATCAGAATTAGAAATTGGAGTGCTTTCTGAGCTAGAGGTTGACAATTCTACATTAGGCAATGTTTTTCACTAGTCTTTTAAAAACTGGTATCAGTTACTGTTTATAAGAATACAGCACAGAGTTTGCTCAAGGAGAGACACTTTTCTTTTTTTTTTTTTTAAACTATAAATAAGTAACATGCACATACACAACTTTTTAAAGAAAAAAAAATAATCAGTAATATGTATTTTTTCTACCAACAATTTAGTTAGTAAACATCAATAAAGCTTCCTGATGCTGACAACTTAAGAAAAACAAAACTTGCTACTAAATGATATAAACACATTCATTAAAAACATTAATTTAATTTAATTTATATCATTAATGGATTAAAAACAATACATATAAATGAATGATTACATACCATGCAATTTGCATACAAAACATTTATCACAGAATCATACAAATAGTAAACATTGAATGTAATACTATAATTTAACTTATTAAGTTTGAAATCTATGCAATTAATTTTTTTAGATCCCCTAGACAATCTAAATAATAATCAGGAATTTGTAATTGGTGAATTTCCTCTGTGCTCTTTTCAAACTTCCGAACATCTTCAATAGAATTAATACCTGTTAATACTAATAGTGTACGGATGCCATGTTTAGTGCCAAGCATTATGTCTGTGTTTAATCTGGAAAAAGAAATGAGATTATTATGAGATAGGAATGAGAAATCTGTATTTTTTAAAAACACAATATAGTTATGGATTTAAAATCCATATGAAAACTAGAACTTTTGGGAGCCTCATCCTTTCTCCCGTACTCACTTTTGTTCTATTATCTCTTCTTTAACACTGTGTTTCATCTGTCTTCCATGAATGAAACCAGTGTCATTTATAGCACCATCTGAAGGGCTTTCGTTTGCATTGCGTACTTTCTGTTTAAACAATCAGCTAGTTTCTTTTAATTTTTGAAATTAATATTTATATTTTTTCCACATTTTCAAAATTATTAGGTTAATGGGAATTAATGTCTTTTTTTTTTATGCCAAAAACTACTAAAGCTAAAAGAAAAGAGATATGCATAAAATTCTTGATGTAAAATACTACTACGGATGCACCGAATATTCGGTTGGTATTTGATATAATGCAGATTTGGCAGACAAAACAAATATTTGGTTCGGCCAAATACTTAAATATTCAGCAACCGATAGTAAACAAATTTAAATATTTGACAATTGGTAAACAAATACATATTTTTAAATCATGAATGAAAGATATAGTACCATAATACTAAATTATTTCAAGTTGTTACTTACTAATATTGCAATCAAATTCGTTTTAAAGTAAGAGAAAGCACTCAGAATTTAAATTTTGTTGCTTTTCAATCTTTAAAAAATCTTATGACACATTACATTAACCGTACTCAACCGTACCGTACCGTAAATAACTCATTTAAATATGAAACAGTAACGGGGGGAGGGGGACACACTCATAATATTAAGTGTACATAAATATGTAAAGTCAATTAACTGCTAATTTTTTTTATAAAATATGCAGGTAAAAAAATTATCATTTCACTAATATTTGAAAAAAGTTATTAATAATATATAAAGGAAAAACTTTGATATTAAATTTTGCAGCATTTTAATTTCTGAAGTTTTACACCATATGAAATATTCAATATTGCTTAAAAACAAACTAAACAAATGAATCATTGAAATCAAAGTTTAATAACAATTAAATAAATTTTAACTGAATATTCGGTATTTGTTATTTGGCAAAATATGGTATTTGGTGCATCCCTAAATACTATACACACAAATACCTAAAAATCAATTTCAGATTATTCAGAATATAAGCCTCCAATGAGGGTAGACATGAAAAAAGGGGAAAGGTGGCCCTTTTTCTTGAAAGAAAAAATGTTATCTATAAAATTGCTCTTTAAAATTTTTAAAAATATGAATACCATACTTAAGAATAGCTTATTTTTCATTCAATACTAGTTGAAAATTTATCTGTTTGAATTCTATGTAAAAAAAGGACATCACATTACTAACTAATAAGGTACAACTTTCTATAATATTGATTTCAATAGTATAGAAAGACAAGCAGAAAATTGCACAATGCAAATGGAAGCCCTTCAAATCTTGACTGTATATAGTGCTATGAATAGTCTAACCATACGTTCCAGGTTAACCAAGATTGGACTCAAACCATGCCAACCAGGACACTGAGACCAATGTTTGAAACCAAGATTGGTTTCAAACATTGGTCTCAGTGTCCTGGTTGGCATGGTAATTTGTTCCAGTTGTTGTTGCTTGACAAAAAATTAGTAGTACTTATAATCTTTTCATTAAGTTGTCACCAGCAAAAATATTTTTGCTTTAAAGAATGGAGAGTTCAATGACAACACCATACCTGCCAACTTGTACGGTTTGGCCGTACAATGTACGGATTTTAGCTTAGTTGTACGGTTATACGGCCGCAAGGCAAAATTGTACGATTTTTTGGCAAAGTTTAGGCTAATGTGATTTTATTTATTATATATGTTTCAAATTTTAATGGTTTTGTGGAGTATTTTAAAATTTAAATCACCAATTGACGTTACGTCGAACATAAAAACACTAGATCGTTTTATTTCCCATATTTATGCTAACACCCCCCCCCCCCTCCCATACCTTTCTGCCTTCTTCCACTGATACGCTGTAGACAGGAATTCCCTCCGATCTCCTCCAATGCTGCGAAAGCTATGATTGGCTCACGGATTTTTTTTCTCCCTCCCATCCGCGGCTTGGCTTGTGACGTGTTAGGAGAAGTGGGATGGGAGCGTTCGTAATCGATATACTGAGTGTCCATGCTTTGACAAATTTTGCTGCTGCGCATGCACGGAGGTGGATGCGTATTCGTTTAGAAATATTCCCTCCCAATACCGCTTGGCTCCCATCCGTAAGCGCAAGAACAACTTTCAATCACAAACAAATGCTGCTCATGCACGTGTTGATGAAATTGTCCAGTGTAGATTGAAGTTGTGAAATATTAATTTGAAATGTCAAAAATTAAACATAACCAATATAATAAAGTTCTCCTTGATTCTTTTACAAAGGAATATCCGTGTATCGTCAAATCGCGAAGGGGATGCCATTTTGCTTTTTGCTCAGTGTATAGGACCGACATCAAAATTGCATATCAAACATGAATAATCTTGCTAAGTATCAAACATAAATATTCTTGCAGACAAATAATTTTCAGTTGTTGTTGTTATGTGTGATTATGACAATGCTAGACTAGGGCGATCTGCCAGGGGGCGTGCCTTGGTAGGAGGACTTTCTAAGGGGTTCTAACACGTATTCACGTTACATCTGGAGAAAACCTACCAAAACTTTGGATCGACAGCCGCACGATGGGACCCGAACATGGGACCTTCACACTTCAGCCATCTACCATTTTCAGTGGCAGAACCACTTGTGCCATGGTGAGGCCAAATCATTTTCAGATATAGTTTATTTTTTAAATTTATATTTCCAAATATGTGCTCACATGAAGTATATGGAAATGATGCTTGCAAGCCAGTAGATGAAGTCAGGGATGAGCTTCAATTTCAATTTTGTAATTTGCAAATTGATAATGTGCCCGAGGAAGTTCAATCAGCAGAAAGAATGGACAAAAAATGGGCTAAAAATTGAGATTGAGAAAATTAACAGCTGCTAGTGGGAAATTTAAATATGATCGAATGTTATGCTAAGCATATTGACTATACCGCACAGTAATGCTGCTTGTGAACGTTTGTTTAGCAGTGTTAAGAAAAATAGAACACAATTTCGTAGTTTTTTGTCTAATGAAACTTTGGAAGACATTTTAATTGCAAAAAGTAAACTCAAAGGCCATTGCTATGAGCAAGACTTTGATAAGGATTTTTTAAAAGCAGCCAAATCAGCTACGTATGAACATTTGCACTCTAAAGATACCAAATAAATGCCCCTCCTTTCCTATATGTGCATATGTATTAAAAATAGTGTACTAAATCTGAATAGTAATTTTAAAAATTGTGTTTGATTACATTTTATCTTTAGTAGGCATATTTATTGTGTTACTGTGTGACACCGTGGTATTGTAAGATTTTCAAAAATTGCATGTTGGCAGGTATGCAACACAAACTAACTAATAAACAAGTGGGTCCAATTACTTAATCGCTTCCAAGTGCAACACGAGGATGCACCTGATATTGTTAAAATGGCATGATACATTTTGTGTCGGCCAGGAACCTTCACACTTTCAAGTGTGTTTTCCCAGTGATGGAACAAACACATTTGGTAGGACGATTGGGGCTGCATGCTGGATTCTACTGTGGGAACGTTAATTTACTGTAAGATAAACTTTGTCTTTACACGCAACGATTTCTACAGAAAGTTTTTTAAAAAATTACAATACAGTGGAGTCTTCACTGATGCATTCTAGGAATTCTTGCGCAAGGGAAAATTTCATGTACACAACTTTTTCAAAGCATATACACAAATAACACACAAAAGAACTGGTGTTCAAAGCATAAAAATAAAATCTTTGTAAAATAACACCATAAAAGTTAATTGTCTGGCTATACACGTTTTGATCAAAACCTTTTTTATCTTGATCAGTAGTGATCCAAGTCATTCAGACTGGGACAGGGAACTCAGTTCAGAGTAAGGAGTAAAGGAAAAGTAAAGTTGCCAGATCAGAGGCGTAGCCAAGGGGGGTTAGGGGGTCATAACCCCCCCCCCCCATGAGAAATTTTTTGCCATACAAAATGTATATTTTTCACTACATTATCACACACACGTATACATATATATGAGTTGTAGTAGTCGTAACCCCCCCCATGAAAAATTTCTGGCTACGCCCCTGTGCCAGATATTTGAAAATAGTATACAAATAGCATATTTTTAACCCAAAAAGTATCCCAAATTTGCCTAATCATAATTTAGTAGCAAAAATCTAGTGTAGCTAAAACAAACTAGAAAACTAATAAACTAATGTAATGCAAGATTATAAAGGATCTCATTTTAAATCAGTTTTATGAAAATCAATATAAAATTGGAAAAAAATTCAGATTCAAAACTTATTTTACCAACTCACCTATCTCCTATCATGATGCACCTCTTAAAATCAACGTCCGGATGTACTTCTTTAATACAATCCAGCATGAAACATTCAGGTTTTCCCAGAATCGTGGCTTTTCTACCAGTCACAACTTCAACAGCAGTTACAAAAGTGCCAGCACCTAAAAAACAAAAAAGATAAATCATGACAGCCATTTAAATTAGACAATAGCTACCAATACTTACTTGCACACTGTACATATGAGTGATTCTCCAAAAATGCCTGGATTTGCTGACCTAAGATTGAAAAAAAAACATAATTTTTTTTCTTAATGTTTGGAGAGTTTCTCAACTGTCTAATAGGGGCATTAAATTATATTATATCATTAACCATCCCTGGTCCTTTTTTACATTTCTCGTTTTGTGGTCTATCTAGGTAGTATAAAAATTAAAATAAATTGTGAAATTAAAATATATATATAATATTTCAAGTAAAAATATATAACACTTCACTTAACTGCATTAAAGATTATATTTTATGACTTGTTAAATATGTCCCTTACATTTTGTGTCATTAGCAACCAGTAAATCTTACACCTTTATAACCAAACCCCTAGACTACATGATGAACACAAATAACATTTTCTAATATTAGCAGCCTCACCATGGCACAGTGGTTATATCACTGAAAATGGCAGATGGCCGAAGTGTGAAGGTCCCGGGCTCGGGTCCCATCGTGCAGTCGTCGATCTAACGGTCTGGAGTTTTGGTAGGTTTTCTGCAGATGAAACGTGAATGCGCGTTAGAACCCCTTAGAAAGTCCTCCTACCAAGGAATCCCTCATCTTAGGCAGATGCCCCTCGCGCAGGTTTGCCTTAATCACACACAATCTAATAGGAGCAACTACCATAACTCTGTTTATAAAATAAATGTTCTACTTTCTAAATTCTTTATAAAACACATTTTAAATTTAGATGAATATTGATAAAATATTTTTATTTTTGTCATTACCATCTTTCATCTTGATTTTTTGTTTTATCCAGTTTATAATGATCTATATTTGGAGTATCTTTGTTAAAAATAAGCAAAACTTTCAGGGTAGTATTAAAGATTTATTCCCTGTTAAATGATAAACAATAAAAAGCTATCCCCCATTCAGTCTGAAATTCGAATGATAATTACATGCATGTAATTACTGTTTATAATATCTACAGTTTATTTAAAGTTAATTTAACAACTTAATTTTTGGTGTCATGGCAAGCCTGCATTTGGGGTAATAAGGAAGATCTTTGATCGGCTATTGTGTAATTATTAATTGTGTTGTGACGGTTAGAAATCCAGGTTTGATACACTTAGTTGCAATAAAGACATTAAAATGCTTAGAACTATTTTATTTAGAAGAAACTATTGAGGCATAAACTTATTACAACGGATGGTGGTGGCTAGCAAAGCAATAAGTACGTCCTATAAGGACATTGATAATAAGATGGAATGAATTATAAATTATGCCAGCAGAGAATTACATATTAGCGAGAATTGTGAGCAAATAATTTTAAAGATGAGGCAGGCCAACAGAAAAATAATGCCAACACTATGCCAAAGAAGGGGATAAACAAAAGGGCGTTGCTTTTGCAAATGGACGCAATGTAATCTATTTTTAGCACAGCGGCTCCACAGGTCTCATGAAGCAAATAAACAATTAAGAATAATGCATATGGGGAAAAGGGATCTTACAGATTTAAAAGACAGAGTGACCGACAAATGAGAACAAAAGATTTAGAATTCTTGATTTTAAATAGATTACATTAAAGAAAGCCTTATTAAATTAGATATGTGATCTCCATCACAGGGGCATCTGCCTGAATGTGGAGGGAAGTGCCTTTGTCAGAGGACTTTTTCAATTAGTTCTAATGCCTATTCACGTTACATTGGAAGAAAACCAACCAAAACACCAGACCATTGGATCAACAGCCGATGAAGGAAGGCTCAAACACAGACCTTCACACTTAAGCCATTTACTATGTTCAGTATCTTATTTTAAATTTAAAAATTAGCAGATTTGTCATAAATCGTATAGTGCTGATGGCAGAATTTTTAGCTTTCTATGTCACAAATCATAAAATTATGAGAAAATGAAAATAGAAAGTCCAAAATCGAACATTTCTAGAGAATCACTCAGATGCTAGTTTCATTCAATAATTTTGACCATTCAACTTCATTAACAGAAATTCTTTTGTGTATCCCTATAAAAAAGCTGCAAATGCTATGCACAATATTCTCCATAGGAAATGTCTCTAGCCAGTATCAATGACAAACTTAAATTGTGTGAATATACATGCATATTTATACACAATAAAGCACATATAGACAAACCGAAGCTGAAAATTCTTTGCATACTTTAAAAGTGTAAATAAATAGCATATTATTAAAACATACTTTAAATCAGTGGTTCTCAACTTTTATGAATCCATGGCACAGTATCAACAATTAAAACCCATGATTATGTTTCTAAAAAAAATTTACAGAGCATATATATTACTAAAATGAATAATAAAGTACACATTTAATTTATTTTCTATTTAACTTATGAATTAATAACTGTTGGTACAATTATATAGTTAGTGTTTCATTTATTTATTTTTCTTAATGTACTTGCTTATGCCTTGCGATGTTCAAGGGTAGAATCTTGTGATTTTTTTTTTTAATTGGGCAATCACTGAAATTATTTTGGTTCAAGTTTCTTGCTCATAAAATATTTGCTACACCAACTTTGTTAAAATGTAAATAAGCTGACAAGCATTTATTCATAAATTGCCATTATTAGGAAATGAAAATAGAAATAGAAATTTCAGATTGAAAATAGGAATAGGGAACTGTATTTTCAATTTAAGGAATAAAAATAAGCATAGTTGTTTTTCTTGATTGCCCGAGGGGCAACAGAATTTCTTGTTTTACTAACCCTTAAAATTTTGATAGGCCCATACAAGTGGGCAACTGCAAATTTCGACCCCTGATGATGTTTCTGTACTGTTAAGAGAGAAAAAAAATCCATGCAGTTGATGCTTGATTAAAATTTCAGATGATCAATGTAATTAAAAGCAGACATGAAGTGTGAAAAAAAGGACAAATTTGAACTTAAGAGTAAAAATATGCACCACAATGAACTTGAGGGGAGGGTGGGGTGTTAAAAAATGAGCCACCTTTTTCATACTATGCTCTTTATTATTCAAAGTCAAACATTGGAGCAACAGCCCCTCTTTGGGACCAAGGCCTATGCTGCCCAAATGCGCCTTTGCAACCATGGGCTCTGGGGTATGGATGCATATGTTTCGGCCAGGTGGTCAGCCTGACATGAAGCCCCCAGTGTTTGACCCCAAGCAAGCTTGGTCCTCATTTTATCGATCCACTCAAGGGATGAAACGCTGAGTCGACCTTGCCCAGCCCAGGATTCAAACCCCAGACCTGTGGAACAGCAGAATGGTGCGCTAACCATTACACCACTGGGCTTCACTCTTTATTATTAGAGAACCTTTATTTATTCTATATAAGTTTAAATCATTAAAGTTTTATGATTCAACTGTTAGACTGCAGACACTTCAAATAGTGCTGTTCTGACAGATCACAAACTTTGTGAATAACAGCTTGGTCCTGCTTGATTATTCTGTGTGTATGTGGTAACAGTGTGCATGAAGCATGCTGGAGCTGGAAATCTTAATTCTGCCTATTGGTAGCATGGACCTAAATGTGGCCCTGATTATTAATGAAAGAATGAGTAGTTTCAAGTTCAATGCTTAAAAAAAAAAATGTGACTTTCAGATTAAAAAATCTACGATGGAAGAGGGATGGTTTTCAGAGATGCAGAATTAAAAGCATTACTTAATGAAGACACATGTCAAACTCAAGTAGAATTGGAACCAGTTTTTTTACAATAAGACCTCGAAATTTGAAAAAAAAAAAAAAAAAAATCGGAAGCAAAGTCGTACACCTTTTAAATTTATAAATAAGCTGTGCATAGTATTTTATTTTTTCTCTACATTGTCCGTCATAATATTATTAGATATTATTAAATTAGATAATATGCAAAAGCACTAGTAATATTTTTTCTATACCTGGTATAATTAAGTTTCCTTCAGCAGGGAATTGTTCATCTTTATTCGTAGCAATAAATAGTGTATCAGGGTCTTTTAAATAGCTAGCAGCTTTAGTAAGCTTAGGATAGCTAATATAATGATCAAAACCGACAATAACTGCACCAACCTAGAAAAGAAAAACACTTAATATATATATATATTCGTTTAAGATTAAAGGATTGTGTAACAAGTAAAGCAAAATTAAAACTATGATAAGAACAGTTTTTAGACATATATAATGTATGCATGCACATTATTAATTAAATTACTAACACAAAAGAAATATAAAAATATCTCTGATTTTATCAATACAGTATATATTTTTCGAATAACACATATCAGACTTTTTTAAGCACAGTGTAACCTCAATATCTTGAAAACCTTGATATCTAGAATAAATGTTTCCCATTACAAACATTTCCCACTATCACGAATTTTTTCAGTGTACCTTCCACGTCGAGATATCGAGGTTATACTGTAAAGTAATTTTACTCTCTTATTATTTCATAAACTCTAAAGTTATGTATCTATTTTGATCATTTCATGTATACTGCTTTTTTACAATTCTGCAGCCAATATTTCTAATATAAAAAAAATGTTTATATAAACCGCTGATGAAAATATCAGCATATTTATTTTATAAAAATAAAAGAGGCTCAAATGCACTCACACCAAATAAAAGTGCCCTAAAATTTTCTTTTTTAATACAGAAATTTAATTCTGTAACAAATCTTTCTCAATCTCATCCCTTTTTTAATATTCTAACTGTATATATAATTTAGGTTAAAATATAATTATAAAATCCCAACTCACAGTTACAATGATAAAAAGATATTATATATTTGAAGAGATTTACCAAACGGGGCCAAAATATTTACAACTAAATTTGGAAAATGGGTTACTTTGGAAGCAAAACCATGGTGAATTATTTCAAAGTGTAAATATTTTTAAATACATTTCATTACTGCAACCTCAAAAAGGGTTTTTTAAATCACTTTTAATAGGTGTATTATTCATTATTTAACTGGCTAAGAGATGAAAATCATTCATGCTTGAGAAGTTTAAAGTATATTTTTATGAGTTACATCAATAAATGGATAGAATGACCTGGGGCTTCGTCAATGTGAACTTCTGCGCCTCTCTTTTTATTTTTGAAAAGGGAAAGGGGGTAAAAAAAAAAAAAAATCAACTTGTAGTCAGCATGAGCTTTCATATGCTTATATTGTATATAAATGTCATTGACACAAATGTACATTTAAATAAGAATTAATTTTATTATATACTTTTTAAAAATTACCTCAGGATCCAATTTAAGTTCACTTAACCAATGAATCCAGTTATCAGGTACAGGATCAGGCTAAAAATATTTTAGATATTTAAATTTATTTATATTAAATGAGAAATCAAACCAGAAAAAAATTGCAAACATAGAATGATTTATATAAAAAAAAATAAATTATCAAGCAGACAAAATTTTCAGCACAAATTTATGTAGATTTCAGATTTCATCTATACATTTTCGAAAATGTTTTATACTAAGAAATACTGTAATTTTCAAGAGTTATAAAGAAATGTTCATAAATTGTGATGTATATAAAATTCGAAATGTAACTTTATTCTTTCATTAAACTCCAAAATCACCTATCTTTTGCCATTCCAAAAAACATTCAATAAAGCAATGCCAAAAAATTCATGTGCATGAACTCATGCAAGTAACTTACCTGTCCCCATTTCTCACAGGCAATCTTTTTTACCAAAATGAAACTATAAATAAACCATTACGAAAAATAATTACATACCCCATCTAACATGAATCAAAAACTTTTCAATAGTTCCAGCTATTGCTAGAATAAAAGTAGTATAATTGTTGTTGTTTTTAGTCATTTTATATTTTGTCACTTTTTTTGATAATTTTTGTGCAGTTTATGTTCTACCAAACTCAGTTTTTCATCTGACATTTCTTTTATCATTGGAACAGAATGTTTTTTCAAATGAGCTCTGTTTGAACATCGTACCTGAATTTGTTTAATAATTTTTTTAATGCTGCAAAAAAACGGTTATTTTTAGCATAATCTCCATTAAGTGACTACAAATTTATTTCTTGACATACTGTTTTAAAAAAAAAAAATGATGATTATCCTGAATGAAGATTTCACCTGCTATTTTAAATAGAAATTTTAAAAATGATATTTATTATTTTTAAGAAGCATACTTCGAAATTCATCCTCTGGGTTCTCTGCATTCTTTCCCCATTCCAGCACTGAAACCTTGCAAAACATTTAGCTTTCAGAAACATGCGCTGCCCACCTCCCCCCCCCACCTTCTCCCTTCACAGATACACAGAAGCAGACTGGTTGATTTCATAGTTTAATTAACAGACGTCTGCTGAGTCTTTTTTAAATCAGTCAGTTATGTCTTAGCAATTATAATATATCCATACAATGCAAGGATTTCTTTTCTTTTTTACAAAATTACTTTAATAAAAGTTATTTTGAAATTGTTTCATTAGTTACAGTCAGGGGCATAAAAATCTCAAAAATTTGCACGCCTGGTTGGGCATGTAACCTAAAATAATATATGCTTTAACCAAAAATTTTCATGCCCTACATTTTATTGCTCTGTAAAAATATTCATTATTCAGGCTGTTTCCACTGGAAGTTGACCTATTGAGATTGCCGCTAGGGCATTGATAAAATCACAAATAAAAATGGAAATTTATATTTCTCATACCAAATTTTGAAAAATCAGTTGCATTTTTAAAAAAGTATATAATTTTTTTAAAAGTAATTTCTGAATATCTTATGGTGGTTTTTTTTTACATACCTGATTGGGCATGTGGGAAAAAAAAAAAAAAAAAAAAAAAAAAAGCCTAACTGAAAATTTTACGTGAACCAGGCATAACGGGCAATAGATTTTTCCCACTCTGATTATGGACCAGAAATTGTGTTTTGTTTTATTTAATTATTAATTCTAAACAGCAGGATTTAATGATTATTATTAGTATTAATACTTTAATTTTAGGGTTTTGGCAAAGTTTGTATATATATATATATATATATATATATATATATGTAAAGAATGGGCCTTACGCCATTCCTTGTTGGAATGATTGACGCAAATCCATTGGGGTTCTAGGTTAAATAGTTTATTTCAAAGTTCGGGCAGAGGGCAGGAGTCAGGCCGGCGACCTTTTAGCTCCGGGGCTATCTTCGTACATCGCAGTCTAACAGCTAAAGCTGGAAGCTCTTGCAAAAGCTTCACGTTCCAAACTCCTAAAAGCTAAGCTAAAACTCTAAAAGCTCCCAAAATTTCCACGCTCTTGTTTAAATACTCCTTAGTTACCACACCTGCTGGCAGGGTGTAGCACGATTGCGAAGGCGTTACTCTCAAACTTAATTAGTTAACTAGCTTGTCAATCAAGACATGAGAAACACCAGCTTACACAGGAGTTATAAAAGCACGTAGTAGCAAAGCCACAGAAAACTGAAACTACTGCAGAATCAACAATTTTACTTCTTATGGAACTTCAAAAAACGTCTCTGAGCATAATATTTTTGTGGCCGAGAAACAAACTTTACAGTGAGAGTAACCGAGATTAAAGAAGGCTTTTCAAATAACATTAAATTAAATTAGGTTAAATTAGCAAAGTTTATTTTATTATTACATATATATATTTTTTTATTAAAAGATTTAGCATTATTTTTAGTGAATTACATGATTTTTCAGAAGCTGCATCACATACAGAGTTTGAAGAATTACACATATATACAGACTTATGTTTTTAAAATTGATTTTTGTTTAATGCATTAGTGGTTGTGAAAATATTCCACAAGTAAGCAAATATTTTTTTGTTTTTTAAATTTTCAGGGGACTTTTTATTCTGTAAGTTATGCCCCTTAGCAACACATCTTATGCAGTCAGTGCACCTAAATTGGTCCAGCAATGACAAATCATCTAAGCACCTGTAGTTAACACCCACAGACACCAAAGCTCTTTCATATAATTGATAAAATTCATATCAGTATGAAAATTTAAATAAAGTAACTTGATCAAAAATAAATTCATATTGTAGCAGAAAAAAATACCAACCCCTACAGGCAAGAAGTTAATATTTGCACATTTTAGTTCTTCGGTAATACCTGTACTGCCTAATACATAAACTTTCTTCTGAAATTTCCTTGATTTCAAGAAAGCAGCAGCACAAAAGGAAGTGGAGATAATGTTTTCCTAAATTCAAACAGATAATCTAATATTAACATACATATTCAAAAGATATACAAAATTCATTCATATTAAATATTTTAAGATTTTATATAAGAAAATGGTAACTAAATAAAACTAAAACTAAGTAGGAACATGCATTCAGGTATGGAAAAAGAAAATAACTCTTTCAATTCTTATCTAGAATTTCAAGAAAATTATCTACACCCGAATTAGGAAAAAGAACAAATACTAGAAAGGACTACTTATATTTATTTATATAAAATTTTCTTACATGTAATCTTATTTTTGTCCATTAATCTGTCAAGATTATGAAAGAAACTTATAAACATTTTGTTACTAGTTTTGAACTTAGTACATTATTATTTTTTACACACAAAATATTTTATGAAATTTAATACAAAATTCTATAAGTAGAAATTTGTAAAGAAAATTAATTAAAATTCCTTGAATTGGATAACACACTATTTTTACAAAAATTTATACTTTGATGGAGAACTAGAAGCTATTTTCATTGACTTGAAACAAGTTGTAATCTTAAAACGAAAATTCACTAAATGCCTTTATGACTGCAGGTCACTTTTAAAATCACTTGGTGATTTTTTGGTGTTGCAGTGGGTTCTCTCCCACTGTAGAGTGGAAGGTAATGAAAAAGCTGATGACCTTGCAAAAAAAGGCACATTTTGCAGAGACCAAATCTTCCTTTGTCTTTTCATTCTGCTTAACTTCAGGTCAAAATGGAATTTGAGAAAAGATTTAAATTGGATTTGACTGCATTGGCTAGGAGAAAGGCCTGCAAACATCTCTGTGATAGTGGAACGTCTATTACCGATCTCCCATGAAGTTCTGCTATTTCAACTTTCCGTCTTATAACCCTTTGAGGCGCAACCCTTTCCCAATGCTGAAAAAAGGGCAGCCGTTGCCATCGCTCGACTTAACTACCAGCAGGAGGGCGGACGATCGAAACGTTCATCGCGTGCCACAGATCTAGAGACCCTTTTTTTGACGACAGCTGGCTGTGGGCCTCACAGCCATCTCACACTGGGCCGGCTGTGTTTTGCCCTTAAAAGTATTAACTGTATTGTTCAAAACTATTGGGAAGCCAGAAGGCTAATGACTTGATTCTTAAAGTCTGGTGTTTGTCATAAATAATAAACAAAAATTTATGCAAACACAGCAAATATCTTATAAAAGTTGGAAATCATTTTCTGACTTACATGATGCAGAATGATAAAAGAAAAAAAATGTTTACCTTTCCCAATATATGTTAGACTTCTCAATGCACCAAAAAAAAAAAAAAAAAAAAAAAAAAAAAAACCTTCGCTGGTTATGGATCACATTTTCACACTGGGAACTAGGGCTCACTTCTTTGAACAAAAAATATTTAAGTTTAATTATTGTCGGAATTTAAAAGTATTTTGTATACGAATATTTACGTAATACATCCTTTTCTAGAATTAAAAAAAAAAGAAAATGTAACATATTTGAATGTAGAACTGCCATTTTTTAAAACATGATTAAATACTACTGTTCAGCATTACCAATATGTAGCGACATAAAAAGTCCACAGAGAAAAAAAAAGTTTAGCTTTGAAAGGGGTCATTTCAAATATGGTTTTTGCAAGGCCAATATTATAAAGCAATTAAGTAACTAGTTTTTATTTTTAAAAATTTGTCAAATCATCTAAGATCTAAAGCAGGGGTGTTGCAATGCAAGTTTGAAGATGTAGCATTTTTGATATCAGATTTTCAAACTTAAAGATGAGTGTTACATAACACTATGATTTCTTGACCTTTATAGTAAAAAATATTATCAAAAATATTCTATATTGTTGCCATTACATTAAAAAAATTATAAATTAATAAAGTTTAAATTGGTTTACTTATTTATTTTTTACATTTTATTTTGCTTATATGACATCATGAACGATAGAAAATAGTGTCTTGTCATATAAATACAGTGAAGCACCAATTTGCTTAAAATTTTTCTATATGGATTTTCTTATACAGGGTGCCCCATCAAGACTACACAAACTCTGCACAGCCGGATTTCTTGTTTGGAATATGTAGAAAATGCCAAAAGACCTGCACCTCCATAGTTTTTGAGAAAAGTGAAAAAAAAAAAAAAAAAGTAATGATGTTGCATCCAGTACAAGAAAAAAACTAATGGAAAAATGAACTTTTTTAAAATGTAGATAGGGCTACTAAACACAAATCCTCAGACAAATATAATCAGCAGTTAAAATACAAACAAACAAATGAAAGAGGACTGAGTACATAGAAATGATACAAAAAACAGACAAATAAATAAAATTAGGGTAAAAGTTGGATGTAGTCATGAGCCTCCCAGTAAGTCCTACAGAAAGAGATACCAGATGGAAACATGAGTAAGTGGGTATGACTAAGCAGTCTATCAGCATCACAGGAAACCTGAACATTGGTTGCTAGATTACATATGGAAGGGCCCAGATTTATGACTACTACGATCACCCAATCTGATACCTTTGGATTTCTTCCTATGAGGACATCTGAAGGAACTAGTCTATAAAGACTTAAATACTTTAAAAAGTGACCGAGCTTCTCCCCTTCATGCTGCATATACCTTTGTGGACACTAGATTGATTCAATGTGAGCAGCCAGCCATGACACAGTGCATGCATACATGCCTGGATAGGCAGGCCCTGATTATCGCACAGGCCAACTAGGCCTTGGGCCCCAAAATGAATAGTTTTAAGCTCTTAAAAAAATTAGCCCAAAAACACAAATGACAATAAATAAATCAATGCAATTTTTACAACATATTCCGCTGTGATAAAGTGCTTGTTTACACTGTATTCAGGGATGGAAAAAAAGTCACATGTTAAGGTCCAAAGCATTCTACAATGGAGCATTCAGAGGGACGCGACCTTATCCGAGGAATAATTTCTCAGCATTAGAATTTTATGGACTTTTAAGTTAAAAATTTATTGAATAAAGGGGCCCCTACCTTATTTACAACAAAAATCTGCACCCTGTAACAAAGGTATGATCGTATAGGGGCCTCCGAATGTCTTAGTCAGGCTCTGTCTATAGACATAATGGACATTTTTGAACACCATTTTATATAAAGATAAGCAAAAACCTATGTTCGTGCTTCCTATAAAGATTTTTCTTATGCACCATATAGAATATTTCTACTATTTTTTCTCAGAACTATGGGTCATACAATGTACTCTAAGCAAGAATCTGGTTAGAACAGATTTTACATGGTCTTACGCTGTAACTTATACAGAATATATATGCTGAGCCGTTATGAGAGCTAATGGAGTCTTACTCACGCAGTTCTCTTCTATAGTTAAAATCCCAGTTGCAGAATCTTCTGTACTAGTCTGCAACGCAGATTTAAAAATACAAAAATAGTCTGCAAGGTAAACTGCTGGTACATGGCAGGTTAGCCATAAAATGCATATTAAATCAGCACATTCATCTTATATGTCAAATATGGCAGCGTTTGCTCAATTTAGAGCATTCATTTTGCCTACAATTTCAAGTTGCGTAGATTTTTCTTGTTCAGTTATATAATTTTGATAACCAGTTTTAGAATTACCTCCCTTTTTTTTGTAAAAATTTCCTGTGAAGTACTGGCCAACAAATCTCTTCTGCCAATTCACTTTTTTCAAATAGCATTTTAATGAATTTTATGAACAGGTTTTATATTTTAATGCAACAAAATTTTAAAAATTTGTTGAAAAATAAAAATTTATCCAAAAGATTAAGAAATATTTTGGCAAAATAATCATTATTTATCAAAAATATGTAGTAATTTTAACTGTTGATACAAAAGTTAGCATAATGGCTTGCAATGAACGAAAATATAATTATTCACAAAAAGGATGGAGAAGGATTTGATATTAAATCATTGGGTGCAGTCGGCGATATCGTTCGATATGAACTCTTGAAATAGTCTGCAGACCTTCTCAAGAATCTGCGACGGATGTCGCCACGTCGCACGGTTTCTGCGACCAGGGTTAAAAAAAAAAAATCAGCTGTAAAACTTTACAAAACTGGAAATGTTTTGATAAAACCGAATACAATCTTGCTTTAATTTGGAGGTCACAATCTGCAATGGGCATTCGAAATAATTTTCACTGATTGAAATATTTCTCTTCCACTGTGGCCCAAGGAAGCTAAAAGGTTCATCTAAAGCAGAATTACTCAAACTGGCTGTTTCATAAAAAAAATATCACAGCCTTAGCCTATAATACACTAGATTCAGATTCATACAAGAAGCTCCATAAAACTGTTCATGGTGCTCTGCCAAATTTCAAGAAATCTTGATCTAAAGTGTCTGAATACCTTTGGTAATATAATGCTATCATAATGCTGTTTGAAACAAAGAAAATTAAAGCAACTTATTATGGACACCACTAAATTTAAAAGAAGAAAGTGACATTATTAACTACAACAGCTAGGCAGTTAATGGAAATTGATAAAACAAGTGAAAATCAAGTACCTCTTTTGCTGGAAGCCCCATATTTTCACATTTTACTAAATATTCACTGCGTGCTTTTGTGCTGTTATTTGTGACGTATATTATCTGCTTACCCTGCAAGAAAAACTAAATTAATCACATTTCATGCTACAAATTATAGCTATTGTGTACAAAAAGAAATTAAATGAATTATTTCATTTAAACTTTAGTAAGATTAGTCATCAGCCTCACATAAAAGCAGCTACCAGTCTCACCCAAGATGGCAGGTTGTGAAATTATTATATGGGACTAAAATAGGGTTTTAAACAGGTAGAAAATCCATTTTTTTTTTTCTATAAAACTGTACTAATTGCTAAAATCAGGGTTGGGGGGGAAAAATCCTGTAAACCAGGTGTTTTTTTTTTTTTTTTTTTTTTTTTTTTTTTTTTTTGAGGGGGGGGGGTTATATTCAATTTTAAGCAAGAAATAATGTTGCAGTCACTGATTTTTACCAATCTCTTTTTTACAATAACCTGTGATTTTACAAACTAGTCAGTAGTCCCGAATATACATCCATAGATGAATTTACTACTAACTCTCAATTTCACAAATTATTTAAGTGGTCCCTATGGATTCATGCTAAAGAGCATCAATTGTATGAGACATGTAAATATTAACTAAAAATTTAAAATAAATATTAAACTTATATAAGTAATAATTTTTCAAATACAAAAACCAAATAATACAATCATTTGTAAGACAATGTTTTATTCGTAAAAAAGATGTATTCATTACTTAAAATATTAAATATTTACATTACACTCTCTATTTCAATAATGTTGATGATTTCATTATATTCATTAAATCATGATATTAATTAGTTCATTAAAAAAGCCCATTAAATTTAATATTTTTCTATTTTGAAAAATTATTAAAATCAAATACTATGATACCTTTCAATTCTTTGGTAAAAAATGTTTATTTTTGTGAATTTTCATACGAATTTTTGTAAATGTCACCTTTTCCCCCTTTTAAGGGGGAAAAAGTGGTAAAATGCCAATGAAAGGTTGTTTTAAACAACTGTATTTTTCAGAAGAGGCCATTTTAATTGACTGTAATTCTGTGATGGGGCTGTTTTAATCGATTGTAATTTTGTGAAGGGCCATTAAAATTTTGTCTGTCAATCCCTGGTTAAAGCTTAGAAAATTCATAAAATTTGTGAAAGTGGCCTTAACAAGGGCAATGTCTTAAGACTGGGGACACCACCCTACTTATACATACATTTTTATTCTCATTTTATTTTTCAAACAGTAACAGAAATTGAATTTGAACTTGCCAACTTCTTGAGTGCTTGAATTGCTTCAACAGATCCTGGTATGGCAGTGTTTCCCATCCACAATACACCTGAAAATGTATTACAAAACCATATAAGAAAATGCCATCCCTCAACGATATTGAGAGAAAGTCCTAATTATCACTGAAAAAAGAAAGTGTGGCCTTCAAACAAAGCATAAGTTACACTAGTTTACCAGTACGCTTAAACAGAACCAGAAACCAACATACACAAGCAAATGCTGCATTTCTAACAAGGCAAACATTTCTGTTGCCATCAGAGTTCACTATACAATTAAATCATAGTTACATTTGCCTTTTGGGAGTGAGTCTGCTTTTGATGATTTTTTTAGATTAATGATTCAAACAAAACTGTGTGCATATCTTAGGAACCACTTAGTACTTATGCATTATACCGTCAACACCATCATTTTGATGGTCAAAAAACTTACAGCTGGAGAGATGACAAATCATGATATATTAAATAAGCAAAAGATGATCTAACATATACGGTTATCAATACTAGTAATAATGAGTTAGTGTAATTATTTTGCATTATTGGCACTCATTGCACAGATACAAAGAAAATAATTATTGGCAAATATGATGAACAGTATAATCAAAAGTGCCAGGTGCACATAAGAGTATTTTAAGAGGGGACTCTTGCATTTGTAGGAGGAGTGGGGGGGGGGCAGCATCCGTCCGTATTCGTGGTTTAAATTGAAAAGCAACATTGCTTATTCACACAACCACTTATTTCACTATCTGTAAGTAAGAAAACTATTCTCTTCTTTCTATGCCAAAACGACAAAAAAAAGATTGCTTAAATTTTCAAAAATAACTAAAATTTAACCTGCCTAATTTCGTAGAAAAATTATAATCCATTTTGAGAAGTCACCTCCCTCCTCTCATAAAAAAAAAAAAAAAAAAAAAAAAAAAAAAAGTCTAGATATGTATATTTTGCGTTAAACCTTTTTACTAGTGATAAGTTTTGAAATCAAGGTTTGAATACCATATCTCATTTGTGTTATATGGCCCTGCAGCTGAAAACTGTTTCTTAAATAAATGAGTTGGGTTATATACTGCAATTTTACGATGAATTAATGTATGACAACGAATTTATTTACCGTCACAATCCGTTAAAACATAGTCAAAGGAGTCCAAAAACCCTGCAGCTATCACACTTTCATCAAGCTTGATACAACTTCTAGAAGACATTTTTTATAGAATATAAAAAAATACAAGATCAAAAACGAAAGCAAAACTCTTTTTGATGATTGTTTTGACAGAAGGCACTTGCCGCGTGAAAAGACAGGTTATTCAAAAAATAATAATGCATGCGTGCAGCTTCAACAGCTACACGGTTAGCATAAATTCGGTAAATCTAAAACAATTAACATTCAATGAGTCATCATTCCGTGAATAAGAACTCCCGACGACAAGTTCAAATCACAAGGACAAGTTGCCGGAACCGGATAGTAAACAGAAGCTTGTGTTGCCATTTTTCAATCAAAGTAATGAAATAAAGGAAGTGAAGCCATGCTCAAAAACTTACGGGGAAAAAAATATATCTTCCGGAAGATAGAAACGGTAACTGCGAAAACAAAAAATTTTAATATAATAGGGCTGTAGCTTCTGACGTCACTGGTAGGCAAAACAAGGCAGACTAACCAATAGGCAGGTTTGTTCTACAGGATGACTGGTAGGCAAAACTGGATGTCTTTTATAGGGCTGTAGCATGTTTACTAACACGACGTGACGTCGTGTTAGTAAACATGCTACAGTCCTATAAAAGACATCCCAAATTATGGTTGTTTAAACAGAGACTGATTCACGCAGAAAAATTTGTACGTTGGCAACTGAATGACATAGGGGAACGACCACTAATAAGTGACAAATGCCTGTCGCTTTCGTAATCCTAGACTCACCTCAATGGACGATATCCATGTGACGTCATTTTTCCACCAACACGTGACCTTTCGGCTGTGTTGATAAGTAATCTTGTAACCTGATTGGCTGAAGTGCATATTTTTTATCGACACGTGACTGAAATAGCCTCGTCTCAGTATAAGTTGTAATGTGCTAGGGTTTTTTCATGGGAATCTGGGAAAAGTTATCTTTTAGTTGTCATGCACAGGTTCCTGAGAATTATTGAAACATCAATAGGCAGCACAATGCAGAGGCATAATTATTATTTTTTTAATTTTGCACTCATTACCAAGAGTTCAGCACATAAACCTATGGAGAAAAGGTTGTTTGTTTTCCACCGTCACGTGACTTTTATAGCCTAGAACCCAAGGAGTCGATATCCTCCATTCTGCCGTATAAAGTAACTTTATTTTATAAAATTCAATTCCAAGAAAAATATTTAGATTCGAGTGCTTTTCTAAATACAGATTTTGCTTAATGGCTTACGTTGGTTAACTTTCCTTAACCCATTTGTGCCTGGATATTTTTGCGACTTTCTTCGATTTTTACTGATAACAGAAATAATAGATAAATTTCTGATGTCAACTTCTTGAACAAGGGATGATTTCTTTTAAAATCATTATGCATAAAAATCGAAATATCAACATCCTACTTGGTCATGTTAAAATATTGTGCGGAGTTAAGGCTCAATACTCATGAATAAAGTCTAGGAAAAATAAATAACGTTTTCGACTAATAGCGAAAATGCCGTCCCAAAAAAGGGACGCTAGGCATAAATGGGTTAAGAGAGGCGGAAAGCTTCACTACAAAAATCTGTTTTACATAAATTTGCACATGCAAAAATCTGTTTTACATAAATTTACATAATTTTTTCTTATATAACTCTAATTTTGATTCTGTTTATGTGTATACCTAGAAGAAGTATCAAAGATTCAGATGATAAATTTTTTAATGTTTTAAAAATTAGTATCATTTAATATTTCAATAAAATACGAAATTCGTCCACTTGATGGCAGCTCTTTACCAAATATGTTTTATCGGACTATAAAATTGTTCCAAACAGGTTTGGTGTTTTATTACAAATTTTAATGACAAACTAGCTGCTTACCCGTTCTCCGCACGGTAGGAGACGAATATTTTCCTTACACATATAATTCGAATTAAACCCAGTGATAGGAATCTCTAATAGTGAAAAATTGCTGGAATTCTGACGTAAAGCTGACTCCATGAGTGGAAATTTGAGACGATTGCAACATGATGATACAAAAACTACGTCATTGTCACTGGCGATCAGAAAAGTAAGAACTTTACAGTATGCAGACGAAACTTTTCTCTTTCGAAAAATGCCTTATAATTACATCATATAATTATCTTTTTTAGGTTTAATTTATAGCATTCATACATACCATATGAATAACATTGCATGATGTTGAATACTATTTTATCTTATCTTGCATTTCGTAAAGCGTGGACAATGCATTAGCACAGTTATGTTGCAGATGACTTTATTAAATTTTACCCAAATTTAAAAAACCTACACGGAACAATCGATGCACATTGTACGTTCAGAAACCAAAAATGCATCCTGTTTCCGTGAAGATCTTGTCGCTTTCGTAAATGAAAACATTTGTGACGTAACTTAAGCGGAAGAGCTTATTACCCTTACTGAACTCTTAATACAGTAGCACACTTGTTACATAAAACTAACGTTGATCTCACTGCCAATTCATAATAAATAAATAACTAATTTCATATTTTATTTTTAACATAGATTAATTGCATAGTGTCAAATTCAATATTAAACAAAATCTGAAATCGTTTCTAGAGCTCTTGGTCTTGTAACTGGAGTAACTGGAATATATATGAAAAAATAAATAGAACTTTAACATATACAGGGTGTCTACCAAATTTCAGAAAGTCAATTTCCGGACTTTTTCATGACTTTTGGGAGGTCCCGGGAAAGAAATTCCTGACCAGTGTATTTTACTTTGAGAAATTGCACAATGCCCCCTCCCTTGTCTTTATATTTGCATATTTTGTACAACTTCTTGAAATCAATTTTAACTGAAGTATACAGGATTAAGCTTTCATCCATTGAGAAACAGAAGTAGTCGCACTTTCTGATAGAATTAACTAACTGTTCTTGGAAATACGGTCCTAAGCCATGAGTTACAAAGTAAGCTAATTTGTCTTTTACACTCCCGTCACGATTGATGAGCACCAATTTTCTCCACTTTTACAAACACATCGTTAGATGCTTTCGCGGTCCGAAAAATGTGTTACAGTTGCTTTTGATTTCCAGTCTGACAATTAGAGAGAAAGCGTAAAAAAAAGGACACGAAACAAAAAAAAAAAAAAAAATTCTTTGTGTGAATTTTCCGGACCTATTATCCAATTTCCAGGCTTTCCGGACCCATTTTCTAATTTCCCGGCTTTTTCCAGACTTTCCGGATTTTCCGGAGCGGTAGACACCCTGATATAAGTAATTTATATGAAATATTCTAAGCACATCGGATCCCGTTATTCGGAAAGATTCCGCAAAAGCCATGGGAAGAAAGAGCAATTAATTTCATATTATATTTTGTATTCCTTGCAAGCGCCTTTGTTATGTACATTGGAATGATTGCAATATCATTCTCGTACACGATGCTTATCCTATAGTCTCTGGTGATTTATTTTGGATTTTCATTTCATATTCCTGACTTTTCATACTTTCGAAATTTTGTTGCTTTGCCCATGTGAATAATCGATTATCATTTCACATTACGGCTACCAATTAAATAGTTTTCCATATCGCTTCTTCCTCTTAACGACGTTAATCTGCCTTTTTCTAGTTTAAAAAAAAAACGCCTACAAAGTTTCATTGCTTCAATTTAGACACACAGAGGGGTTAGGCAAATACGCAACCGACAAATTGCTTCCTTTTGTCCGCCGAAGTAGCACATACGTTAGCGTGTAATGTGCTTCTCCGGATAATCTGACAGGAAAACAGAAAACAATGGCGTGAAAATGACGTGACACGCGAAGGAAATAAAATGAAAAATATGCAGAATCGCCTGAAAAAATTTCGATTATTTTTAATGCGCAAATATGTTAAAATTCTATTTGTTTCATATTTAATGCGTTTACACTTTTTTGGGTCTTAAGAGCTGTAGAAATGAGTGGTTTCACTTAATTATTAAATTGAACAACTTAAGTGGCAACAATGGATTCCGTTGCTACGGAAACTGTAGCAGTGTTAAAAATAGAATATGAAATGATTTATTATGTTTAATTTGCTAGAACTGCCATTTTGGCGTAATTAACGTCGGCAGTCGATGGCAAATAGCCAAAACGAATCACACATTAAACTTGACAATAAATGCAATAATTTAAAGGCATTACCAGCTAGTCTTACTGGGTTTAAAAAATATTCTCATTCATCTCAAACAGCATTCATATTTATAAAGACTTCCTATTTTATTACACCTTGTTTGGCGGGATTAAAAAATATTATCTATTCATACGCTCGTAACACCAACTCATTTCAATCGGAGCATAGAATTAGCAATACAAATGAAAAAGTTTAATTTTCTGAAATTTGGCGGGGTTTCCCTAACTTAAACCAATTTATTTAACTTGATGAAAATCATTTAAAATTGCCTTAATAACTGCATTATTTCTAGGGATGGACGCGAGACGAAAAATAAGCGTCTCGCGTCTCGCAAAATACCCTAAAAGCTTTGTCTCGTCTCGCAAAAATCCCTATATCGTAATGTTAAAAATGTGTGTCTCGTCTCGCAAAAAACTGTAAATCTCTGTCTCGTCTCGCAAAAAAGTCGTCTCGCATCCATCCCTAATTATTTCTGGACAGAAAATTAAAATTTCAGGCTAAATTCTAGTAAAACCTACACTTGTTTTTAAAAATACTATTTCTTTACGCTCTCAGTAAATTGCGCCAAGCCTAAAATTGTGCAAACCACTAGAATCCACTTTCTCAAAAATCGGCATATAAGCCTTTTTTTTTATCGCCAAATTATAAAGTTATACACTTTAGTCTCTGAAATTTACAAATCCTTTTCCTTTTGCGTATAAAAAATATAGAATTCCTGCTCTGATTTCCCACGCAGACGATATTTTAATTAAAAAATAACCTAGCAAATATTCGAAACAGAAAAAAGTATTATTCCTTTATTTTTAATGCAAGAGTGTAAATCTTTTAATAAATTCGCCAAACATGGCAACCTCGATGCTTATTTCTCACATTTTCACTACAGGGGTTACAATCGCGGAGTTGCAGAGAGCAAAAATTAGTGTTTTTGACGGGGGTTTTTTATCAATATATCCTAAACTAATTCGAATTTCGAAATTTAAATTAGCGGAGGTTCTTTCTCGAAATTTTCCGTATAAGTGGACACCTCGATTGAAACTCAACTCCCAGCCGTTTAGGAGGAGATGATGCTACACACACACACACACACACAGACAGACGCGCACAGATTTTAATAGTATAGATACTGCTAAAACAAAAAACATGATTTTCGTTGAAATGTGTCCAATAATTTGGCCAACACTCTATGTGTCCAATAATTTGGCCAACACACTTTGGCCAACACACTAAGTATAAATAACTGTAAGGTAGGAAGTGGCGAAGCTGGTCACTTTGGCGGGTAGTATTTTAAATGACCATGTAGGATGTAAAATTTTCAGTTTCCATTCATCACTTTTTTAAGACATTGCATCATGATTCGTCGCTAGCTAATCATTAAAAGGGGCTCGAGTATTTTCCTTAGAGATGCTACCGCTAATCGATGTTCGTCCTGTCCAAGGCAAATGGTCTGGGCACTTAAGGGTTAAGGCAGACTGGCATCACAAAAGTTAACACGTTTCAAAATCGTCCAACAGACATTCCTGGATGAAACACATATCGTGAAAACACTGCAAACCACATGCTGATATACTGTATCCAACATGACACGGAACGTTTCACCGTGTACATCAGTGGTTCCCAACTGCTGGTCCGCGGACCACTGGTGGTTTACGAACAAGATTCTAAGTGGTCCGCGAAGCGAGTAAGTATTTAAAAAAATAATTGTGTTTTCACAAGATCATAAAGTAAAAAAACAAAAAACTTAATTGTTTACAGACTTCTTTAGAGAATAAAAAATATTTTTCATAATCACTGCAAAATAAGAATATGGGCAGGCACAATATTAAATACAATTCGATGAACTATGGTAGCACATCAGGCAATCTTTTGTTTTCGTCTGCAAGTATATGTAAGAACGATTGATAACAGTGATGTGGTCTTGAGAAAAAAAGTGGGGGGGACGCTCGTTTTTGACTAATTAAACTTAAATAAGGGTAATTAGTTAAATGTAAGTATTGCTAATTATAATTAATCAAATCATTAATTTTAATTATTTATTAATTGATCTTTAGTTTTTGAAGTAATTAATTACATTTCTGTTGTAAAAGCAATGTAACTATGGGGTGCTCGAAATTATAAAACACCACGTAAATTTTAAAGAAAAGCTTTATTTGGTGTACATAAATTCTCTGGCACAGAAAAAACAATATCACATCTCCGATGAAAATTTTTGAGAGAAGTGAGAAATAGAATAGCAGCACGAGCATGGCAAACTGCGTGTTGCCACAGTACTCCCCCCCAAGAACCAACGGTACGATACCTTAAAGGTACATAGGGTTGAATTTTACTCTTCTTCCCGAACGAGTCACGGTAACCGGTGGAGTTGGCTTAGCTGTTGCGTGTTCACTTGAGTTGACCGTGAAGCGTCTTCGGTTATTTCTTCCTGTTGCACGGTGGAAGAAAGAGGAAGAAAAGTTTCACTTTCGATGAATGCAGGTTTGATACGATCAATACCAATCACCGATTCCTTGCCAGAGATGAGTACGGTGTAAAATTTTTCGTTTCGCGCAAGTACTTGATATGGGCCAGCATATGGTGGCTGAAGAGGTTTTCGCACAGCATCACGACGAACGAATACGTGTGAGCAGGACTTCAATGCAGGGTTTACAAATGTTTTGATGTTGTTGTGCGCAGCGGTTGGAATAGGCGATAAGTTTTTCATGTATTCACGAATTCGAATTAAAAAATCTGTCGTATCTGTGGTACGTGTCGAAGATGATGCAAAAAATTCACCAGGCAAACGAAGTGTGGAACCGTAAACCAATTCGGTTGCTGTACACCTGAGATCGGGTTTAAAAATGGACCTTAGGCCAAAAGAACAAACGGCAACGATTCTGTCCAACGGTTGTTTTCCCTAGCTCGAAGGGCCTGTTTGAGTGATTTGTGAAAACGTTCCACGAGTCCGTTAGAAATTGGATGATATGGTGTCGTCCTGATCCGATGAATGCCTAGCAATTTTGACAGTGAAGAGAATAGGGAAGACTCGAACTGTCTTCCTTTATCTGTAATTATTGTGGACGGAATACCAAAACGTGAGATCCAGCCAGATAGAAATGTACGAGCTACTGTTTCTGCAGTCATGTCAGAAATAGGAAAAGCTTCAGGCCAGCAGGTAAATCGGTCAATACATGTCAGTATATATGACGAACCTTCCGATGGAGGCAAAGGACCAACCAGATCAAGGTGTACGTGGTCGAATCGCTTTTCTGGTACAGGAAATAATTGAAGTGGACTCTTCGTGTGCCGCTGCACTTTTCATCTTTGGCACGGAATGAAAGAACGCGTCCATCGAGTGATGTCACTGAACATCGATGGCCAAACATACCGCTTCTGAATTAGCTTCTTAGTAGCATGGATTCCAGGATGTGCTAAATTGTGAAGTAGCTGGAACGCTTGTCGGCGAAAAGATGCTGGTAAATAAGGACGGATCATTCCTTGAGAAGTGTCGTAGAGTAAAGTAACTTGACTGTCCATCTTCAGGGGTTGAAGTTTGAGTCCGCTGTTAGTAGAGCTTGACTGAAGGGATTTTAGTTCTTCGTCAGTCAGCTGCGTCTCAGCCAGCGATGAGAAGTCGATGTCGGAGGGCATAGAGATATCATTTATCCGAGACAAACTGTCAGCGACGACATTATCTTGACCTTTAACATGCATAACGCTTGTCGAAAATTAAGCTATGAAGTCTAGCTGTCGAAGTTGTCGTGGAGATGCATTAGAGTTCTTAACGAAAGCTTTTTTTTCAGAGGCTTGTGATCAGTAAGGATCGTAAACTCTCTACCTTCCAGCAGGGGTCGAAAATGTTTCAAAGCGGCTTAGATAGCCAGGAGTTTTCGATCGAACGTACTGTATCGAATTTCTGCTGTTGTAAGCTTCCTTGAGAAGAAGGCAAGAGGTCGGCAGCCTTTAAGAGTATACGCTTGCAGCGCAGCACCAATGGCTGTATCCGAAGCGTCAGTTACAAGGGATAGCTTGTCCTCAAGTGCATGATATGCTAAGGTAGCAGCGTTAGCTAGGTCATCCTTGCACTTTTGAAAAGCATGGATAGCTTCTTCAGTCCAAGTAATTAGTTGATTGTCATTTTTTTTTTGCTGTCTTTTAGGTAATGAGTCAGAGGCGTTTGATGTAAAGCTGCTGATGGCAAGAAACGTCTATAGAAGTTTATCATTGCCAGGAAGCGACGAAGTTCAGCTACGGTTGTAGGCTGTGGGAAAGTACGGATAGTTTCGACTTTCTCCGAAAGTGGGCGGACGCCGTCTTCAGTGATAAGGCATCCCAAGAATTTCACCTCTTTCATACCGAAGACACACTTAGAAGGGTTCAAAGTGAGACCAGCATTTTGTAGTCGCGTAAATACTTGCTTCAGATGAGATACATGCTCTATTTCGTCAGCTAAGCATATTAAGATGTCATCGAGATAAGCGATACAAAAATTTAGACCTTGAAGTACGCTATTTATATATCTCTGGAAAGTTTGTCCTGAATTTCGCAATCCAAATGGCATGTAAACGAATTCCCAGAGACCAAATGGCGTAGTCACGGCTGTCTTTGGAATGTCCTCCGGAAAGACGGGAATTTGGTTGTAAGCACGGGTGAGATCTAAAGTAGAAAAAATTATATTCCCAGCAAGCATTTGTGTACAGTCTTGTACATGAGGAACAGGATACCGGTCTGGTACAGTTATTGCGTTCAAACGACGGTAGTCTCCGCAAGGTCTCCAGTCACCAGACTTTTTCGGAACCATGTGTAGGGGGCTCGCCCAAGGACTCTTGGATGAACTAATGATGCCCTGCTGTAACATGAATTCAAACTCAGCTCTCGCAGATTTTAACAATGGTGCACTTAAGCGTTGAGTCTTACAGAAAACTGGTGGACCTGTCGTTTGTATGTGATGATATACTGCAACATCAGAATTTTCCTTAATTCGGCCGGATGAGCTTAGAAGTTGAGGAAATGATGACAAAAGTTTGTGGTAATCCGAGGTACCAGAGAGCAACGAAATATGTCCGATAGACGTTTCGGAAATCTGTCCCGTAGTGGAAATACTTGTCGTGAAATCAAGAAGTTTACGACGGCGAGCATCCACTAGGAGGTTGAAATGGTTCAAAAAATCAATTCCGATGATGGGAGTAGATACATCAGTAACAATAAATGGCCAGGAAAATGATCTTCGCAAGCAAATATCCAGCGTTAACAGTTTTTTACCGTATGTTGCTATAGGTGAATTATTGGCGGCGTAAAGTCAATTGGCCTTTTTCACACTGACGATTCCGAGGGCGAGGAATAGCTGAAACGTCAGCACCCGTATCGATAAGAAACCTTATATTTAAACTATTGTCGGCCACGTAAATTCGATTATTGCCGCAGTCATCCATGGTGGCCACTTGGGACCGCGCGGCTAGTTTTCCTGACTTCGGTAGTTACAGGGCTTCTTACATTTGTAAGCTGCATCACCAAATTTAGCATGGTAAAAACAGATTTCGGGTATGTTTTTAGCCGTTTTATGACGTGAGTTGCTACGCGAGCGTGCAAACTTATCATAATGTCTATGCTGAAACGGTGGTCGAGTCAACTGTTTAGCAATCTGTTCTGAAAGAGCATTAATTTGTTGCTGTAACGAAGCGTAATGCGTTTCTTGATTAACGGATTGAATCTGTAGCGTATTCGGCGACAATTCATGAATTTTATCAGCCATCTGCGCCAAACTGCTTAAGTTTTCAGCCAGGAAAACTTAAGCAGTTCACAAGCTAAGCAGGTTACAAACTTAAGCAACTTAGCCAAATGCAGGCGATCCTGGCGGTCGCCAGGATCGCCTGCATTTGGCTAGGTAAACGGTTAAGCCAGAGAGTTTTTAGCGCCGTTCCTCCAAAGTTGGAACCAGCCAAATCGCGCATTTTGGCGAGTAATTGAGAGGGCTTACAATCTTCTAAATGAGTGTCTTGCAACAAATGATTAAGCCGTGCAGTTTCAGACTCTGCAAACTGTGAAATCAATCTTTCTTTTAATGCGTCATATTTCTGTGCAGCCGGGTGATTCGAAATAATATCGCGGACAGATTGTAATACACTAGTATCAAAATGTCTTGTAGTGTTCAATTCAAAAATATTATCTCTGTTCGTTCAAAAGTAAAATAAAATAATTTTTGCGTCCAGATAAACAAAGTTAAAAAGATTTTACCACAGCAGAGAATACGCGGTGAATAAAGAGTTGGCTGAATATTCAAACGGAGAAGTCCAACTTGAAGAAAGATTCCTTCTTTAAAAAATAATCAACATAAACGGGTCACCATTTTTATGGGGTGCTCGTAATTATAAAACACCACATAAATTATAAAGAAAAGCTTTATTTGGTGTACATAAATTCTCTGGCATAGAAAAAACAATATCACATCTCCGATGAAAATTTTTGAGAGAAGTGAGAAATAGAATAGCAGCACGAGCATGGCAAACTGCGTGTTGCCACATAACTTTTGATCAACAGTCCCTCAAGGAAGACAATTTTTCAATCTACCACTGTCAACAAACCAAATGTCAAAATAACTAGATTATTACATTTTTTTTCATTTATACAGGACCCCTTGCTAGCTAAGTTCCCCCTCCCCGCAAACCATTTGGGGAAGACACTCTTTGACGAAGAGTGCCTTTCACAAGACGACAATTCTATTTCTAAGCATATGATTACACCAGTGTTGTAATCTTAAGAAAAAAAGTGGGGGGACGCTCATTTTTCACGAAGTTTCACCTAAACTTATCGGATTCATTAAATGAAATTATTCCTTAAACAACCAATAAAACTAATTTAACCATCATTTGTTCATTAATTAAAATGAACTCATTGTTAAATTATTGATTACTTGTTAGTAGTCCTAAACTAAGTCTTTTTGGTCAACCGTGTAAGCTACTTAATTTGTTGTTGTGAACATGTATATCGGATTTGTCTGCTTGGTACGAAGCCCTATTATAAATCCTCGTCAGTAGGACAACACAAGGCGAGGGTGGCCTCCGTGGGGGTCTTTCTAAGGGGTCCTAACGCGTATTCACGCAAAGTTTCAAAGGAAACCACGAAAAACTGCGAACTGTTACGGACACTCGATGGTAGCTACTTAATTTTTTCCATTTACATTTGCCAATAATCCAATGTTATTGTTGTTATCGTGAATACGTATAGTGGATTTGTGTGATTCGCTCGAAGCCCGCTTATAAATCCTCGTCAGAAAGACAACACAAGGGGGGTACCCATCGTGGGGGTCTTTCTAAGGGGTCCGAACCCGTATTTACGCTAAGTTTCGGAGAAAACCACGGAAAACTCCGAACGGTTAGGTCGACGGACGCGCGATGGGATCCGAACCCGGGAACTTCACACTTCGCCCGCCTACCATTTCCAGTGACATAACCACTGTGCCATGGTGAGGCAACAATCTAATCTCAGAGTGACAGATTTTCTTTGGGATTGGTACGTCACTGTTCGCTACTCCGATTTTTCTGCCATTCGGAGAGACATTTTCTACCAAGAGTGCGTTCGGGAAGATTATAATCTGTTCTATTCTTATGGATATGTTTTCGCGTCTGAAGTGTCTAAGAATCCTGTACAGTCCTATTTGTAAAGTCTATTCAAACAGTCAAAAGTTTCCATTTGATTTTTATACCGATGGACTAGTTCTCGCGCGAACGAAACGAAAATTTTAATTTCTTCATAGAGTTTTTTAAAAAACCTTGTAAATTACCATCCCCCCTGAGAATAAAAAGTGGGGAGACGTATGGTCTGAAGTGAAAATATTGGCGGACGGCGTCCCCTCGCGTCCCCCTTCGACTACACCACTGATTGATAACCATTATCATCATTGAGTCAATGGAAATTTTGTGCAGTTTTTTTTTTTCATCTTATACTACATTTTGTGTAAAAAATTTTGTACGTTTTTTAAAGATTTTATTTCCCCTCCCCCTTTCCACGCAAAGAATTCTTTTAAATGGTTCGTCCGTAAAATCTTCGCCCATCTAAATTAAATAACTTCATATTCAATTTTTATTATACACCCAAATCGAATTTCATGCTCTTCTGGGAAGGAGCGGAAACTTTTCGCATTCGAACGATTTCGTTTTGTGTATACTGCTCCTCTCATATAAATGCTTCAAGCAGACGATCATTTTAATGAAAAAAAAAACTTATCTGGAAAAACTGTTTAAAATGAACTGAAATCGCAACTTTCCCTTCAGAACCTGATGACCGTGACTTCAAATATGACGTCATTGTCGCTTTCCAGCCTAGTTTTGTCACTCAAATGATTAACTTATTTTGCTCTCGGAAATAAAATGGAGCATAGAATATTTTCACGTGACGTCACTGAAATTTTTTTTAGGTCAACTCGGATATTTAGGGATACAAAGACACGTTTTCAGCCAATGACCATTCTCAAATGAACGAATGTTTGACCAAAAAAGTTAGTTGCTAAGGTGTGACGTAGTCATAATGACGTAGGTGAAACAGCTCTATGGGGTAATGCTGAAAATAGCGAAAAATTGCTTTAAAATGAGGGAATGGGGGATTTTCAGATTTTAAAGTAGCGCAGATTGCTTTTTATATTTTTATATATTGTGGTGTTGGAACATGTATTCGGATTTGCGTGCTTGTTCACGAGAAACCGCTAATAAATCCACCATTTTTATACATAATTATGAATTTTTTTTAAATCTTCTTGGAATAATGGCGGTAAAGCCTCACCAGGGCACAGTGGTTATGTCACTGAAAATGGTAGATGGCCGAAGTGCGACGGTCCCGGGTTCGGGTCCCATCGCACGGCTGCTGACCTAACCATTCGAAGTTTTCTGTGGTTTTCTCCGAAAGTAGCGTAAATACGGGTTAGCAACCCTTAGAAAAACTCTCCACGGAGGGCACCCCCCCCCCCTTGTGTTGTCCTCTTGACGAGGATTTATAAGCGGACTTCGGGTCAAGCACATAAATCCGAAATCCATGTTATACAAACAAATGGCGGTACAAGTTTTATCTTGGAGCAGGTTGCCCGGAACTGTTACAGAGCGAATCGGGGATTAGCGTACCTTTATAGAAGGATTACTTTGATCACCTCAAGATAGTAACAAATGAATAAAAATGAATAAAAATGCAACCACGTAAACAAAAGTTTAAAAAAAAATTAAAATTGAGTGCTCGCGTTCATAACACATGCTAGGTTGGGAAATTAAAAACATGTAAAACCAGTTATCAGTCAGCGAGGCAAATATTTTATTCTTTAATCGCTGCACGTTGCTAGATTTCCAATGCTTACATATTTGAAACTTGCATTAGTTTGGGGACCAAAAATACCAGCTAGCAGATATGCAGAGTGTCCTCCTATATAGTATCCCAGCAAACACACACAGGTTCTCTGAACGTCTATTAACGTTCAGAAAACCTCTTCTGAACGTTAATAGACGTTCAGAGAACCTGTGTGTTTGCTGGGATATCTCCGTGGAAAGAACAGTCTGACCTGGACTAATCATAGGCGTAGAGTTATATGGGCCCGTGGGGCTTGAGCCCCCCAATAAATTGTGAATAGGGGCTGAGCCCACTCAATAATTTATCACTAAATACAGAAAACTAATTTATACTAACATAAAAAAAAGTATTCACGCCATTTACAAATGTTTAAAAAAACCTTAACTTGTACTTTAAAAATTTTCTTCTTTTGATTTCAATCATGATTTAATATACATTGTGACGCCCGGTAACACAAAATGTTACTATAAGCGGGCCTCGCCAGGCTCTGGTTCATTAAAATCAGATTATGCAATGTAAAGTATAAAATGAAGAAAAGTTCAGATGTGTCTAAAATGCACTATCTCATCGAAAATGTTTTTTTTTTCCTCCTTTGGATTTTTTACTTTGCTTCTATTTTTAACTTATAACATGGTAGGGAGATACTAACAAGGATACTTATCTTACATTGGTGTAGAATTCTATGGACCCATAGAGATCGAGCGCTTCCAATAATTTACACTTATATATATAGTAAGTCATAGCTGCCAACTACTACGGAATATAACTAACCACTTTTTGTAAACAGTATATTTTTAAATAATTTTTTTTTTCAAAATAGTAACCACTAGTAACTAGTAGACTTCGAGATTTTGGTGTATTGACACGTTTTGAAGTCTCCTGAATTCATTTATGCTATTTTTACGAGATGTATGTATGTATATTAGAGATGAGTTCGGGCTCATTTTTTGAAGCCCGAGCCCGAAGACTTTTAACCCATTTATGCCTAGTGTCCCTTTTTTGGGACGGCATTTTCACTATTAGTCGAAAACGTTATTTATTTTTCCTAGCCTTTATTCATGAGTATTGAGCCTCAACTCTATAAAATATTTTAACATAACCCAGTAGGATGTTGATATTTCGATTTTTATGCATAATGATTTTAAAAGAAATCATCCCTTGTTCAAGAAGTTGACATCAGAAATTTATCTATTATTTCTGTTATCAGTAAAAATCGAAGAAAGTCGCAAAAATATCCAGGCACAAATGGGTTCGCCCGAGCAATATTATTAAAGTTGGAGCCCGAGCCCGAAATTTCAGCTAAAGACAAATAAAATTAACTACTTCATTAATAGGATACAATACATTTTCGAGATTCACACACCTTCTAGTCCCCGTGCCGCTATTTTTTGAAATAAGTACGTCTATTTATCCCATGAATCACATTTTAAAATCTGTTTCAAGGAGTATGTTCAACAAAGGAGAAATTTTTCACGAGCCCGAGCGCAATCGTGAATTACAGAGCCTGAGCCCGTCTCATATCTAATGTATATGTGTGTGTATGTGAGTGAATAGCGCGCTAAGCTCCTAAAACGAGGCATTCGATTGAGCTCAAGTTGGGTATATATGTTATAAACCACCGTCGCAAGACGGTACTCAGCGGCGTAGCCAGAAATTTTTCATCGGGGGGGGGGGGGGTTACGACTACTGCAAGTCATATATATGTATACGTGGGTGTGACAATGTAGTGAAGAATATACATTTTGTATGGCAAAAAATTCCTCATGGGGGGTGGGGGGGGTATGACCCCCTAACCCCCCCCTTGGCTACGCCCCTGCCGGTACTGATTTTGATGTGTATAGGACTTATCTTTATCGTACCCCTGTAGAAAAACTATATCTTTTACATTATGGCCTATGGGGAGAAATTCTTGAAAGTGAGCTAGCGTTTATTTAAATGCTTTGTTTTGATCTTAATCGTTAGTGTTCGGAGAGCCGAGTGGAGTCACTCCAGATTTTTTTAAGATTGGAGTAAATTAGTTCTGGAAGAAATCATTGTACAATGTTTTTCAATCTTTGTATGAATTTTTCCGCCATAAATTGTCCCTGCTTATGAGAATAGTGTACTTGCTGAAGTACTGCTGAGTGGTGAGAAAATGATATGCCCCAAAAAACATCCCAAAAAAATTTCATCTTGGCTTTCTGCTCAGAAGCTTAGCAAAAAAACTTAAATTTTCATGTGACTTTTCGTATACTGAGTTTTAAAGACCGCATCAAAGTAATGAATACGCAATAATAACTTTATTCGTCATAATAATCGCCATTATTTTTCAGCACCCACCGCCTATGGTCAGGTAGCGCGCAGATGCCAGCAGCATTGAGGGATTCATCTTTTGATGTGATGGAGTCATGAATGGATTTTCGTACTGCGTCCACTGTGGGTAAGTGTACAGAAGACAAGGTATTGTTCATCGACCGAAATAAATGATAGTCCGAAGGGGCTATGCGAGGACTATACGCCGGGTGGTCCAAAACTTCCCAGCCAAACTTTACTAACGTGTCCTTGACCGGTTTTGCAACATGAGGCATTCCATTGTCTGGAGGGATATGAAAGGTGCACTGTATTACAAACTACTGGAGCCCGGTGAAAGTGCAACTGCTGAACACTATAAACAACAGTTGCTGCGAATGTAGCAGGAAGTCGATCGTAAACGTCCGTTTACTGGGAAGGTTTATAAACCCCGTCAATTTGCTCCATGACAATGCAAGGCCTCATGTTGCGGAAACCGTTGAAGCACACGTTAGTTGTGGATCGGTTGGGATATTTTGGAGCACCCGGCATATAGCCCCTTCAGACTATCCTCTATTTCGGTCGATGAACAATACATTGTCTTCTGTACACTTCCCCATAGTGGACGAAGTACGAAAATCCGTTCATGACTTTATCGCATCAAAAGATAAATCCTATGCTGCTGGCACCTGCGTGCAACCTGACCGTTGGCTGTGGGTGCTGGGAAATAATGGAGATTATTTTGACGAATAAAAGGTATTATTGCATATTCATTTCTTGAACACGCAGGGCCGTAACCAGAGGGGGGGGGGGCTACGGGGGCTGAGCCCTACCTAGCCGGCTTTCAGCCCCCTCCCCCCCTAAGATTTTCAAAATTTTTTGTAAATTTACAAATAAATACGAAATTCCAGAAACGACTGATTTAACAATCGCTAAATTTTACATCATAAAAACTACCCATTGTTTTGGCAGAATTTCTCATCACAATGGCCAGATTTCTATACATACGGTTAATTATTTTGCTGCTCTTGGCTGCATGTAGCATCGGCTTTTTCTGAGTACACGAAACTGCCGGTTTCCTTTTAAGTTCCTTACAATTATATATTTAAAATGAAAAATAAATGCAATTTTCAGTAAATTTTTATTATAAAGTTTAATTGTTAACATTTTTTTTTATTTTACAAAGTTATTATTATTATTGGATAGCATTTAATGGTTTGCAAAAGGCACAATTAACCAGTAACTACGTCTTGTGAATTATTGTTGTACAAAAAATTACTCTAACCGATATCCAATACTGCATTCTCTCAAAATATCATTTGAATATTTTTAATGGAATCTCAATGAAAAAATTATTAACATAATGAATGTTAAATATTTTAAAAACACGGTGTTTTTTGAAGCAAATACTCTAGAAGAAAAATGTGAAAATTGAACCCCCCCCCCCAAACTAGATTCAAAGCCCTACCTAACATTTCATCCTGGTTACGGCCCTGTGAACACGGTCCTAATTTATTAGTAGACCCAAAATACGAAAAGTCACTTGAAAATGTAATTTTTTTTTGCTTAGCTTCCGAGCAGGAAAGCCATAGATGAAATTGTTTTGGAATGTAATGGCAAACCATCTTAAATAAAAATTTAAAGCATTTGCTGCCGTCCAAACATGCCGAAAACAATTCGCGATATTTCTTAGCAAATGCAATGCTCATGCATAAACAATACAAATTACGCAAATTTTGATAGCATTTTTGGAATCTGCTTAAAAAGTTACACACAGAAACAAATTTTCACTTCAGTAACTTCTACAGGCAAGTTATTTTTGCAGAAAACTTAAAAATTTGCATAATTAAATTCTCTGAAATTAACTGTGGTAGAACGTTTAAAATTGAGATTTGGGGGGTGGGGTTTCTATTCTGTAAATCATTTACACAAAATTCGAGGAAAATCTGAAATGGCGCTGGTGACCTTTTTCCCAATTTTGCGTTTGATTTGACGTGGAATGACCCATTTGTGCTTGTTAAATTCTAAAGCAGCGGTTCCCAACCTGGGGCAATTACCCCCGAAGGGTATAGTGGGATTATTCGAGAGGTAAAGCTAATCGCAAGAACTGACTCATCCATTTGCAAAAAATTACTATTAACATATTCATCTTTAAATACCAAAATCAAGGAAGAAACAGAACTTCGAGCACGACTTACATTGTCCGAAACTGCACTAAATATTAAATGAAATTTTAAAATTCAAATAGTCTCATCTACTACTTGATTTAACTCAAGTTTGCAGGAAATGGCGTTTTGCATTTTCCTTGAACGATCAAATTTAAAAATACATTTTTTGAGGGGTATTGGCCAATATCCAACTACCTGCTTTATGGATAATATCTTCAAAAAGGTTGGGAACCACTCTTACCACTGTTCCAAAGCAAAATGCTCGCATTATCTATTTTGAGAAGCATTTCATTCAACCGTAGTCTAAGCCCACTTTAACCCTCACCTCGATAACTTAAACAGTTTTACTCTGTGGAGAAACCGATTATAAACATACCGAGAGTTTTTATTTTCCGATTTAGTAAATTCCTGTAAAATTTACTGACCAAATGTTTTTATTGTAGAATTCGATAAAATGGTTATTTTTGTATAACTTTAAAATATACCTCTAATGTACCTAAGTGCTAGTGAACAGTTTAAGCTGAGAACTTTTTAAACAATGTTAACTTTTTTTTTGTAAGGTTAACCCACGAAAAATTACCAAGCGCTGCAATAACCAATAGCGAGATTGCTGAAGGAGGAAATATAGTTCCGTGTAACAATATTAAATACCCCAAACTTTGCAGGATTTTTTAAATGCTTACGTTATTTTAGAAAAAAGTCATTCAAGTACTTTAATACTCCAAGACAAACGTACACAGCTTTAATTATATGTTGCTAGGGAATGCAATCCCGCACTGTTTTAGTGTAGCGGGATTTCTGGGTTGAGATTTATTGATCCCGCAATCCAGCGGGATTGACATTTCATTCAGTTACAACAATTCTATTTGAAAAGAATTGCTGTAAAGATTTTAAGCACTATGAAGTACAACTAATAATTAACACATTAACTTACAGAAATATGAAAATCTGATTAGTATGACAAGTTTTGTTTCTTAGTTGCTATAAAGAAAGATTGCAAAAAAGACACGTAAAGAGTCATTTTACCTTTATCTAATTTTGATAGACTGCAAAAGCACTCGGCAAAAAGTCTTTTTGTGACACAAGACAAATTTTCATCATTAACGAAAGTTCATCTTTAAAGACGTCACTAGCAGGGGCGCCCATATGATTGTGTATGTGGGCGGGGTGGGGGCAAATTAAGAGTCCTGCCCCAGAAAGGTACAATGCTTATATTATTGTTGAAGTACTTTTGCCGTATACCAATTCGCAAATCATGACAATATGGGAGCTTTGGGGGGGAGGGGGACTATGGACTCTCCCTGCCCCATGACCACTGGTTTTTATTCTCCCCCTCCCCTTGAGTATAAGCTAAATTTCCTACTTTAGCTTTGCGAAAAATTAGTTTTGAAGAACTTACATCTCTACAGGAATATGAAAAGCTTTGCGTAAGTTGTTCGTATTTTCCAATAAATTTTAATTTAACAAAATCAACTGGTGATATGACTTCAAATTTTTCAGAGAAGGTGTTCGAACGTCGAAAATATACAGGGGCTGAAAAAGTTAGAAAAGCATTTGCTAATGAAAAATTACTGTCATTTGTTTTAAGTGGATTTTGCAAAAGAGTGAGGCCAAGTTTGCAATCACAGATGCTTCAGACTGACCTTCAATCAAAAAAAGGAAGGGAGCAAGTCAAGCTGTGGTGAAAATGACCATTTTCTGTACATCTCCCTTCGAATAAAAAAGATTTCCATTTAACAAAATTTTTAATTATCAACTAAATTCTTTTAGCTCCATCTAATTCTATGATCTCTTGAGAACCTCCAATGAAATAAATATTCAGTTCAAACATTTATGCAACAGTCTAATTTGTAGAGTTTTGCAAATTAAATTAGAGGTAAATAAGTAGTTCATAAAGACTCGTGTCGCCAATTTTTTTTCAGCCTTTGCATGTCAAGTACTCGTGAAAAAAACTGGTTCAGTTTCAATCCGGTGTTCAGTAGAAGGCTTCAAGGAAAAAAAACAGACATACACCCATACATTTATTGAAGTGGTAGTTAAGACAAGCCATCCTCAGGATAATTAAAAGTACACACAAGTTCCAAGAAATTTTTAAAAATTCGAATAGTCATATCTAAAAAACAGTCAAACGTTACATAAAAAAAATTACAGCGAGCACAACTGCCTCACTGCCATTCAGCATACATAAATAGTCATCTCTGGCATCACATGTTTAACAAGCTGAACCTTCGTCGGGGAAAGAATACGCAGACGATCCAACTGTTCCAAAGAGGAACTTGTCTCCGGAAAGTGGCTTTTTTTTTAAATTACTTTTTTTAGTTTAATTTTTGTGGCATTTACACTTTCTCCACTTTCGAAAACTTCGGAATGTCCGACGACAGTTTCACGAAACAGGGTTCGAAGATCCAAAGAAGTCCCGTGAGGGCTCCGGCAGCGCCGTTCAGGTAAAATATCGTGTCGTACGACCCCATGGTGTCTCTGAAGAAGCCTAGAAAGGGAGGGAAAAAAGAATGAGTATGCAAGGTAGTTCTGAAGTTTGACCCTACGCGGATCTTCGTAAAGGAGGCAGGGGTACGAAATATAAAGTTTTCACTTTACTTATAAGTTCAGACTTATATATGATAGGGGCATCTCTAGTACACAAATCCTGTTAAAGGGTTAAATAGATCGCCGATGCTAAAAAAATATTTTCTTAAGTATAGGTTGTCCTAAATTAAACAACCCTAAAGTTATCTACAAACTGAACTATTCATAAAATTTTGAGTAGGACATAATGAAGTGAAGATTGTGTACTGTATGGAGATTGAGCGAATTGCAAAATTAGTTCAAATGTTCGCCACTAGGAGTTTAACGAATTGCACATTTAGCATATATTTATGATAGTTTAAAAATATTACAACATGTCCAACATGAGGGCCATCACTGCCAACTACCATCTGGAATCTTAAGAGAGCATGTTCCAGGAAATGTTACGAACATGCTGTGAAATGCTGTTTTAGATCGTCGATTTTAGACGATCAGGCAAAGTTCTTGGATTATCACGACTTACCCAATGCGTCAAATTCCCCAAATCCAAAAGTCGCATGGATTGAGGCTATGGAACGTGCCCTGGTGGCGAATATTTGAACTATTTATTTTATTTACTCAAATTCCCATACCAGTCGAAAGTAGGTAGTCGTTTAAGTTTGGGCAACCTGTATTTTGTACGACAACATGTAAATGAGATTGATTTCCCTTCGCTTTGCGGCAGGAAGACTTTATTATAGCGACGATCTGACTTTAGTTGCATAGGTATTGGCGATAAATGACAGAAGACAGACATGTAGAAGGGGACATTTATCAGGTGCGGTCGTTGCACGCGGTCCGCTCGCATATCGAATTTAAATATACGATTACGGACGAACTACTGAGCTTTCACTTTGTCACCGAAGGCGAGCGGTTTTTAGGTTGCAAATTTTTTCGAAGCGGCACGTTGGCGGACCACGTGGTCTCCGAAGGCGGGTAGCCCGTAGGTTGCACTTTTTGGTTGCGAAGAGGCCGTCGGCGGACCAGATGGTCACCGAAACTTAACAGCGTCCCGTACGTTGCATAGGCTGGACGTGAAGAGCTTGGACCAGCTGGTTGCTGAAGGCGGACGGCCCGTAGGTTGGAAATTTCGGTCGCAAAGAGTCCCGTATGCCGTAATTGCACAAGCCAGACGCGAAGCGGCCCGTGTGCTCTAGGTTGCACATTTTGGACGCAAAGAGTCCCGTATGCCGTAATTGCACAAGCCAGACGCGAAGCGGCCCGTGTGCTCTAGGTTGCACATTTTGGACGCAAAGAGTCCCGTATGCCGTAATTGCACAAGCCAGACGCGAAGCGGCCCGTGTGCTCTAGGTTGCACATTTTGGACGCAAAGAGTCCCGTATGCCGTAATTGCACAAGCCAGACGCGAAGCGGCCCGTGTGCTCTAGGTTGCACATTTTGGACGCAAGCGGTCATCAACGGCCAAAACTGGTCGCCGAAGGCGGCTAATTAGCTAATAGTAGGATAACCTGGAAAGACTTCGCCTATATAGTGTTACTTCTCAGCTTGGAACTATAAATGCTCCAACAGAATAATCCAAGCGCAATCCTTGAAGCAACTCTTTTAAAATAGAGATCTTTTTATATAAAAGCGAAGATTCTTGTACTGATTTTTCGGATAATTAAGTTAAGTTTCTTTTAAAATACAAATCAAAGGAAAGTGTGTAAAGCAAATGAGATTGAAGCTATGTAGTAAATTACTTATCCATTATTAAAGAATGAAAATCAGAAAATTAGTTAGCTATTATTGCTTTCTGTAGGCAAGAGATCGTATCCGATAAACATACTTAACGGAGGAATTTTGTTACAGTATTAACATGTTCACTGCCGGACTAAAAAGTATTTGAGTAAAAGCCAAATTATGTCACTTTCTACTGTATATTTTCAATGATTCATATGAATAGAATTCTCAAACTGCGTTGTTTTAAAAAATTCGTTATTCACAAGATTGAAAGAGTAACGCTGGCGCGGGATCGGCAGCAAATGCATCAATAAGTGCGTGTGGATTTAATTTTGAAAGTTGCTTACCAACGTAGCTCGGTACTGCGAATCCAAGAAGTCCAGCGAAGAAATTGACGCAACCTGACGCAATGGACTGCTCATCGCTCCTCATGTACTTTGAGATGAGAACGGAATGCCGCACGAAGACAGACCCCTGAAGCAGCGCGTAGAAGCAGATTGTAGGCAGGAGAGTGGTCATCGTGTTCATCATCGGCAGGGCGGCAGTGGACATTCCCTGGATGACCATCACAACCAGCATGTACCGGGCCAGACTGATGTAGCCTTTGTCCGTCACCCATCCGAAGCACAGCCTGCCCAGCAGGTCGCCGACGGACATGGCCGCCAAGATATACTTGCCGTCCTCCTCCATCATACCTTTGTCCATCGCGTAGTCCACTATGATGGTCACTGCCGGAATGAAGGTAGAAAAGTGCACTGCCCGGCAGAGGGCAATCAGCAGGAACAGAGGCTTTGTGTGGAGCCTCATGGAATTTTTGAAGCTGTCGCAGATACTGTTCTGCGCTGGTGGTGGTACTCTTTGGGGATCCGGGATCAGAGTCTTCGGAGCCATTTTGGGAACAGAATTTCTGGGTATAAGGGGCCTGGACTTTGAGAAGATGTTCCGCTTTATCACCGTTTCGTACATCCTGTGCAACTTCCTCAGCTCCCCGAGTGCTCTCGCGTAGAGGTTCTTTTCGCTCAACGAAAACATGATTTGCTGGTCCGTTTTGTTGTACAGCTCCTTCAGCTTGTAGACTATGAAAGGTTTGCACTTGGACGTTTGCAAGCTCCCCTGGGCCGACTTTACCTTCCGAACCGGGGTGTGCTGGTACTCCCCCGCCGACAGTCTGTTCGGGGACTGGAAGTTCCCATTCGGGTCTCCAAGGGGGACATCGTACGCTTTTATTGCATCGATCTTTGATTGTACCTCTGACAGTATAGGCGAGAACGAAGTCTTCCCAACCAGAGCATACATGTCTTCCATTTCCCTCAGGATATCTTCCTTGGGCGGATACACGACTGCCTTCTCGTCTTTTGATGCACAGCCTATAGTGAACAGCTTCACTACCAAATCGCTGTTGCTGCGTAGGTAGTTCAAGTCCACAGCGTCCGTTCTATTTGCTTCCGGCTGTGCAATACTGCGAGCCAGCGAGGAACAACTCTTCTCAAGCCTCCTTTTCCTCTCGGACTCCTCCGCTTCCCTGTTCGCCTTCTTAATCCACACGGGCTTGTGGAGTATCATGGCAGCCGGCAGAGTGTGCATGATTATGCCGGCGATTATGAGGAAAGAGCCTCCCAGTCCGTAGGCTTCCAAGAGATATTCGATGAGGGGCGGGAAAACGAAGGACCCTATGCAGGCTCCCGAGAAAGATATGCCGGATGCGGTGGTCTTGTATACGTCGAAATACTGGGCTATTACCACTGTCGTGAGGGTAGTCACCAGAGCGGTTCCAGCGCCTGGAAAGAAAAAGAACTCTCAGTTTAGTATTTAACGGTCGTACTTTTTTTTTGGTGGGGGGTTACCGTATTAATTTCCCAGTAAGTTAAACACGAGTTGTGAGGTTAATCATTCAATATACAGTGTGGTTATAATTAAGGTTCCCCTTTAAAACTGTCAGAACATGAAGACTGCTGGACCAAATGTTATCAAACTTTATAATCGTGGAAAGGTGGTCATAGCAATTTATTAGCCGCGGAAAGAAGTTCAAAAATTCACCACCAGGAGAGAAATGGCACTGTATGCAATATTTGAAAACTAAATAAGTCTGGGTTTAAAATCCGAGTAATCGTTTTTGAAATGTGTTGCAAAGTACCACGATGTTCAATGTGGCGTCTATCATTGTCCAAAAACAATTTGAATCTTATTACGGCATTCGAAACAGCAGAGCTTAGCACATCAGGAGGAATGTTACAGACATATCTGTGCACCGCATCTTTCAGTTTCGTCAAATTGCTTAAATCAGCGTTTCTCAACCTGTGGGCGCCCCCCCAAGGGGGGCGCAGAGCGTTTGCAAGGGGGCGCGAGAAAAACCAAAGAGCAAGTAGGGATGCATGTTTTTAAAAAATCATCTTATTTATTCTCATTTTTACTCAAAAATATATCAATTTTCGTTTAAAATGTTCATTTAAATTTTACCGATACATTTTAGAAAATTCGACAAAATGTTCATTGTTAAAGATTAAAACTGAATGTATACTGAAAAATGTGAGGGGGGGGCGCGCCACAGTAAGTTAGCCTTTGTTTGGGGGGGGGCGACGTTAAAAGGTTGAGAACCGCTGGGTAAGATTATCACCATAAACAGTGCTTTTAAGATAATGCCACACCCAGTTTCGTTTTAGAAATGATTACAAAACATTTAAAATTGATGTCAGCATGTCATTTCGTTTACCAAGATTGCATACAGCGCCATTTTCCACCTGTTAGTGAGTTTTTTGAACTTTTTTTTTCGCGGATAATAAATTCCCATGACCTTTACACGCTCACTAAGTTTTATAACTTTTGGTCCTGTAGTTATCCTTTTCTGACCTTTTCAAAGTGGAACTTTAATTATAACCACCATGTGTATATACAGTGAAATACGTTTGACACGAAAACGCTTAACATGAAAAATCAGTTAATACTAAATGACACAATGGTCCGGAATCAAAATATGCAATTTAATGCATTTTTGTTCTTTTAACACGAAACAAAATCGTTTAACACTAAAAGTTAGTTTTTAATCTTCAGTGGCATGTTTGCGACGAGTCACTAGAACGTTTTAGTGGAAAATAAATTTTATTTAAATTATGGGAAATTGTTTTTCTACCTCTTGTCATCCTAGAAGTATTAATAGCATCATCCATCAGGTCTCTCCCCCTAATGACTAGAATTTATCTACATCCAAGAATCTGCGATTGGTGGGAATGCACTTTAGTTGTTCCCATAGGGCCCGTTTACATGCACACAAATGCGGAGTAAATGCCGGAACTTTCGCCGCTTTCTACCCAGCTTCCCCTACGTAGGGAAAAAATGCGGTAATGATGCAACTACAGCATCGATTATGACAGAAAAAGATATTTTGGATATTGTTCAAAATCCAAAAGATTCCGTTGATTCCGACGACGAATCTGACAACGGATTCAACAATGCAGTTCCCGTCCCCTCTACTTCAGAAGTGCGAAAAATGATGAACAGTGTACGCAGTTATTTAGATGCGCATTCTAATGGAGAAATGAATAAACTATGGACGATCTTTCACAATTTGTGGACAATATGGCTCTGAAAAATACGTTTAAAAAGAAGAACCGATTTTTTCTCCAAAATAATATTTTTTGTAATTGCTTTTCATCCCAATGAATGCAAATTTCTATGTTTAACAGGAAATCGATATGAAATATAACATCGAAAATATGGCGAGTTTTTTTTTTACGAACCTTAACACGAAATTCTTGTAACACGAAAAAATATTTTGTTCCCTTCGGTTTCGTGTTAAACGTTTTTCACTGTACTCTGAAAATTCCAGTTAAACTGGCTTTTATAAGAGGAACAATCTAATCTACTCATTTTTTCGAAGTTTCAATGCCTCCAAGCCCGTATTTATAAGTGAGGTTTCAATAAAACCACCCATCCCAGTTGGGAGAGGTATTGTTCTCGCAGCCGAAAGGTTGTGGGTTCGATCCTAGGACCAATCGACCGCCAAGATCCTGTGACCAATCGACCAAAGACCGCCATGCTCGCTAATGGTGTCTCTGGTGCACGTTATATACGTTGTGATTGCAGTGTCCTCCAAGTTCCCATACAAAAGCAATACTTTTGGGGGGTGGTAAAATTAAACCTTCGGTCTTTGTTTTTGTTCAAAATTAAGAAGCCCCCGCTAAAGATCGCTAGTGCTGCCATCTATGTACTCCCGAATGAGGTAGGAATGAACTCTCCGGGAGTTTCTAGTAGAAATAAACACCCATGGCCGGTACTGCCGCTATCTAATCTGGATTTGGGGTTGGTATAAAATGCTGTAAAAGCAGAAGTGCCCAAGCCCCCATAATCCATGAAGACAAGACCAAGTATGTTCAGTGTGGAGAAGACTTCCCATTCCCCGACCAGAAATAAAGTTATTCTTCTTGCACACTTACTCCTCCCCTAACCAAAACATACGTTAATTACAACTATTTAAGTTATTTGAATAGCTACATTGAACATGACATTTTAATGTAAAACTAAGAGTAGTTTCCAGTAGCAGTACTTCAGATATTAACTAGGAGTGCATATTCCGAAAGATTTCGATTTTCGAGGTACATTCAAATTCTGTTTCATGAAAACCAAAACTAAAGGAGGAAACTAAAACCTTACCATTAAGTCCTCCCCATATAATCGTTATCCACACGATGTCATCTGCAAAGAAGCATCCGGCGGCACTGAGGACTCCAAGAACACCCCCGATGACACTCACTTTACGGACTCCGTACTTTTGTCCAAGGATTCCCACAACGGGACCTGCAATTGGAAAAAAGAATTCAAGCTGCATGACAAACACTTTTGGTAACTTACGTTAACCCTTTAACGTGCAGTGTTCCCGCTCTGGGAACACAAAACTCTGACTTTTGACTGTTGCCAGTCACGAAGAATAGATTTGATTTCCATAAAAATTTTTGCGGGTGACATAGCTCCACGAGAATCCTTCACTTTTTAGCACGTCATTTCCCGTAAAAAGTCACGATTATTTTTAACAGCACTGGCATCTGTTGAAAAATGGAAGAATGCGAGAACAGCTGGACAGATTGCTCAAGGCTGAAAAAAGGACAGCCGTTGCCATTGCTCGACTTAACGAAAAGCAAGATGGCGGACGATCGAAACGTTCATCGCGTGCCACAGATCTAGAGACCCTTTTTTGACGACAGCTGGCTGTGCGGCACAGCCCCCCCCCCTTGACTTCGGAATGCTAAGAGAATTTTTCTAAGGAAGGATTACCCGAGCTGGCGAGGTGGAAGTCTATAGAATTTTTTTTTTTTTAAATCCTGAAAATATTCCTCTATTTAACCGGGCTTTGCTCGTTAAAAGCGAGTTATACTCCCATGACTTAATATTGTACCAGCCCAGTATTTCCGATTACCTCGTTAAATCCAGGTTCTTAAATAAGGTCTCGTTATAAACGAGTTAGGCTCATTTAAAAAGGAGCGCTGGAAGTAAGCTCGTCTGGAGCGTCAACTAGCTTTGAGCCAGTCGCTGCATAGACCTCCCGACTTGCCCCTTCCCTCCAAAAAAAAAAAATTACGATTAGACAATATTTCCGATTATTTTCGATATTAACTAGCACTGCTGTTCTACTGGGGGACGAGAAAAACGCTTATTTGTCTTCGAAGTGCCACATGTATCATACATACAATTACTTACCGAGCAAATTCATGGTGGAAGACCGGACCGAGAAAGGCATGGAGGCGCCCTGCCTGTCGATATCGAACATGTGTATGAATTCCACGTACAGAATGCCGGACATCCGGCTCAGTCCGGCCATGATGAAGTTGATCATGAAGGCAGCGAAAGCGACCACCCACGACACTGCGCTATCGGGGCCAGGTTCTTTCTGCACCCGCCTCTTGGTCTCTGGACATTTGGATGGCGTGCCCCTGAAAGATTTCAGAATGATTAAATCTATTGCAATGTTAAACCATCATATAAACTTCGTTAAATTGGCATTCAAGGAACTGGTATATTTGACTTAAGATTACCTTTTAGGCAAATTAAATAGTGTAGTAACTAACCGCAATTTTCAAAAACTGAAAAATCAATCTGCAGTAATTCTTTTAATATATTGCATACAGCTGTGTAACTGTCCAATGTCTGAGGAATACCTGGGGATGAGCTACAGCATGGTCACAGAAACGGGGCACTGGCAAGACTTTTTTTTGGGGGAGGGGTGCAGAAAACAAGTCAAGTAACTGTTTTTACCAACTTTATTTTTTTAATCAAATATTACCAATTTCTTTTTATCAACTGGGATTGTGTAAACTTGCCAAGTATGACAGAAATAGGAAGTCAATTGCAGTTTTTGTTAATTTTTTTAAAACCAAGTTGGCCAACTAGGCATTAAATTTTGCCAAATTTAACAGAATTTGTGAATGCTGAGAGGGAGGGGGGGCTTTGGCAATTGCCCCGACAGATTACCCGCTGCCTCCAAATGGTAGCTTTAGTTATGATACATGCTCACAGTATGAGGCAGTTATCTTTATGAAAAAATTTTTTTTTTCAATATTTTAGCAAAACCTGTAAAGTACTAAATATTTTCCGCACAAGAGTTCATTTTACATTAACGGCAATCATCGTAGCAGAAATAGGGGAGAGGTGCGTTTCCATCAAATAAAAAAAAAAAAAAACATTAAACGCTCCATCCAAGACAGATACCACCAATTTAGATACTTGTTTGTCCAATTGATGCAGTAATCAATAACGGGACTGCTAAAGGCAAAAATATAGTAGACTACGCATCACAAACTTCAGATTAAAATAGATTACTTCCATTATTATAAAAAAACAGTCATCGAAATTACGTATTGGATATGTTGAAAATTTGCAACACTAAGAGTCAACTCAATGAGAAAGAAAGTTTCGATAGAAGTAAGTAATCTGAAGTAATCGGAGAAGATCTTTGTACCTATCAAGTTTTAATGAAGGGAAGGGCTACGAGAGTATGTCATTAGGGATGGACGCGAGACGACTTTTTGCGAGACGAGACAGATTTACAATTTTTTTGCGAGACGAGACAAACATTTTTAACATTATGATATAGGGATTTTTGCGAGACGAGACAAGCTTTTCGGCTGTTTTGAGAGACGCGAGACGCCAATTTTTCGTCTCGCTTCCATCCCTATATGTCATTGATAAAAATAAGTTATGCTGCAGTGAAAATTGAGGGTCCGTGAACGGGAATTCGTGACTCTGCCGCTCAGAAGCAAAACTAAGAATTTCATGGAATTATGATCAGACAAGAAAAGAATTCTAGAATTACACAATTAAGGCATTTTTACAAACTGAACATTGGAGTTTTAGAATGTTCAGGTAAAACGCCAATACGCAGTATTTTGCAATATACTCCTAAAATGAATAGTGTGCGAGCCAGTTTTGTAAAATGGCTTCCGTATTTAAAATTTCTCTTCATCCAAGAAGGTTGTGCAAAACTAGTACGTTCATTTTTTGCTGGGTAGCAAAGCATAGTTTGATTTGAAGGAACATTTTTATTCCTTTTAATACTTTAACAGTTAACAGTTTTAAATATTAAAACTTAAATTCAAAACTAAAATCTCGGCTAACAATGAGCATTTTCTTCAGATCTTGCACGAACAGGGCCAAATTGCCCATTAGGCTTGCAAGGCTTTAGCCTATTTGGCCCCAATCGTTTTAGCGGCCCTGAGGCAGATAAAAAGAAGTTAAATGTTTAAAGTAGTTCTAATTTTCATTAACTTTCATAATAAAGAAATAAATTCTTATAATGTGCGGCCATGTACCCGAGAAGATTGTTGGCATTGTTAACTTTTAAACAGATAGATGCTGGAAATTTTCAGGTTTATTTTATGAGTGAAGGTTCGTGCGTACCTTCATGAAGTGCATTTGCCGAATTTTATGCATTCTGAAAAATTCAGTTAAGTAATCATCCTGTCCTGCAATAAAACTCCCCAAGTGACTAATTAACACAAGTCTTTTACAAACATTCCCTCCGAGCTTCATCTTTAAGTTTTAGCTTCGTGTAAAAAAGGTAAAAGTACAAAACTTGCGTCTGGTTCAAATTGAATAGCCAGAGGACCTTCACAAGATTTAATTCTGCTCCGTTTAAGATGGCATAAAATTTTAAATTAAGGTATACTTCCAGCACATTTTCATTTCGCTACTATTGAATAAGGACGAACGAGTTAAAAACCAACAATATACTTTTGGACTGCCAGATGACTGCAGACTTTCATTGACATGACCTCGTGCTGGTGAAATCTAGTGTGTTGTGGGATTAAGGCCAATTATCTCCACGAGGAATCTAGGCCTATGGGTGCGATGCCCTCCGTGTGGTCTTTCTAAGGGGTCCCAACGCGTATTTACGCCAAGTTTCGGAGAAAACCACTGAAAACACCGAACGGTTAAGGTCGGCGGACGCGCGATGTGAACCGAACTCGGGACCTTCATACTTCACCCGTCTACCATTTCCAGTGACTTATGCACTCTGCCATGGTGAGGCCCCTGGTAAAACCTAGAGATGTAACGAATAATGATTTGGCGTAATGGCCGAATGGCGAGGTTACGTTAGTCTAAAGGACTTGTAAATTCAGTTTAAAATTTTATATGTAAAGGGTCAAAAAGGTTAGATATAACTGGGAGTGTCTCCGACGGATAGAAAGGCCGAGAAATAAATGGATTATTGGAAAGCAGGGGGCGTAGCTTACACCCCCCCCCCTCCCCATGAGGAATTTTTTTTCATGCAAAATGTTTTCTTCGCTCTGCAATCACTCTCACGTATTGTATACGATAAGAGTTGCAGTAGTCTTAACCCCAGAGCCTTATTATCGCCATGGGCAAATCGGGACTTTGCCCAGCCCCCCCCCCCCAATTTTAAATATTGTTCCGAAATACACTTTTTATATCAAAATTTTATGAAAAATAACAAATCTCACAGATTGGGCCCCCCCATTGGTCATAATCAGGCTCTACGTAACCCCCCCCCCCCACACCCACCAACACCATGAAAAATTTCTCGCTATGACACTGTTAAAGAGGCTTAGTTTACTTGGTTATTCATACGTGCGCAGTCGGACAGTATATTTAAAGACGTTGATGTAAACAGGACTTTCAATACGTATAAATATTTGCACCGTAGCAATATAAGCGGAAAAAAACTACTTACAAAGGTGTAGAACACTGTTCACACTTCATCGTGAAATTTTGAAATACAGTCAAACTAAAAAAAAAATTAAAAAAATTCCCGAAAAAAAATAAGAAAATTGGAAGCAAGACTTTTCAAGAATCCTTACATAGCTTGCACGAAGAACCGTATACAGACGGTCGGTGTATCGAAGATGCTTTATTTAAGATATTTTTCTAGGGTGTGTCATAATCGCCAAAGTATCGCTTTGAAGCATTTTCAGTAAAGTATAAAAAAGCATTCTATATGAGATTATTCTAGCTGGATATTCGTCATTTCTAAACAAATATCACAAAAAAACGTACTTTCAAGTTTTTTTTTTTCGTCCAATATCCGAAACAAAAAAAACTCTAAACAAAATGTAACATTTATTGAATTGGGTTTGGCGATTTAAACTTTCGCTTTTTGGCTGATAATTTAGATTTGGCGATAATTATCAGAACTCTGAAAGCAACCTAATAAGTTGCGTTTGATTTGAACTTATAGTACAAAGGGCACATTTGTAAGCACTCAATTAGTACCATTCGTGCAAATTCTTTTAAGCGTTCTTAAACGCTCAGTTTTTAAATCTAAGCTGGTTGACTGCTGTTCTTAAAGTCAACTTAGTGCAGTTAGCTGAAAAACTAAATCAACTGAGACAGGAGCCAGTTGACTCAGTTTACGATTCTTTATTCGCAGTTCCTGCGAGGACGTTCTGATAAACATGCGCTTCGCCCAGGCAACGAAAATGAACAAACTGTGAAGTCATTCTTAAACTCGAGAGACACTAAGACCACTAATCCCACTTGTTCCAGTTTTTGCACGAAAGCTAGTGGCACGCGTTGATGAGTTTACGAACACAAGGAAGGCTGACACTATAATCGGCGATAAAAATCTTTGGCATAGAACTGGATAGACTGGCCAACACTGAAAAAGTACAGCTATTTTTATCATTCGATTTAACTACCAGCAACATAGAGGTCGAAGGAATAGCCGAACGCATGTCATCTAGCCAAAGAACTACTCTGGGACAGTTGGCTGAGTGGCACGCGATTGACGATTCGACCGACCGCCATGATGCTGCTAGTCAAATCGAACACTGCCAATGGATGCACTTATTCGGCGTTTGGGCCACTGGGGCAGTCTATCAGTTGTTCTTATATATCAAAATAATAAATCATAGATTTAGGAATATCTACTGGATAAAGCTTCTAATGCTTGTGCACTTTTTTGATTTCCAAAAAATTCCTATTTATACTACTAGAATAGCAGCAATGCCGTCAATGTAAAATGGAACATTAATTGTAGTATTTTAGAAAATTAAATAAATTTGAATGAAAATATTTCGAAACGAGTGTCGTTTAGATATAAATTTTCCTAAATCAATTTAGAAAAAGCAATCATTTAAGTAACTGACATTCTGCACATGCGCATGCCACTACAATGGCTACCATTTCTAGGCATAAAGTTTTCTTCCATTATGCCTCGCATTATGCTCATTCTTGAGATTTCTTAGTTGGATTTCTGACATGAAATTTTACAAACAAAACGCTTTTCGCAAAATGCATAACTGAAGCTATATATGACTTTTTGCACTTCGCTTTCAATGCTTTTTTTTTTTTTTATTATTGACATAAAGAAATGATCTATACATGTTGGGATTGTCGTTCAGCATGTGTAATTAAACAGCTGTCTATGCACACCCACTAAAAAGAAAAGTATCTGGCCATTACTCGAATTGCTGATCTTGGTATATCTATGAATAACTATATCGCTTCAGTCAATATTGACCCATTATGTATCCGGCCATTTCCATCACAACAGCGATCGATAATTTTCCGACATTAGTGGTACGAAGGATTGATTTCTTTTTCTAAAGAATATGAATAAAACAGGGGAGGATTAGAATGCCGCCTGAGCATTTTGTCGAAAGCGAATTAATGGCATGAAATTAATGGCAGAAAAACAGAACAACGCCAATGTATTTGTTGTTGTATGTGAAAACATTTAATTTCGGATTTCTTTGCTTGCTTTCACGAATCCGCTTATAAATCCTCTTCGAATAAAGTGGCCAAAGCAAATTCCCATTTTATCCTGGTTAAACAATCAGGGGATGAGTGGAAAACGAACCCACAACCGCACGCTCAAGCGATTTGCGTAGAGGAAGATAGGCCCTCAATCTAAGTCACCGGCTCCCCAGTGTATTTTTTGAGACCGATCGGGGCCATCGTGATTCTATCGGTCCTGCTTGTGCACTCCGATGAGTCATCCAAAGTGGCCTAAGGATATTCACTTATTGGTTCCAGCACTTAGATACGTCATCTAACGGCCGAATCTAACCAATGAGGAAACATTCGTAGGCCTCTTTCGGGGGTAGAATCGCGAAGGCCCCGGACTGATACTGAAAATGCTATTGTTGTTCTTGAAGTTAGAACATTTATTTACGTATCCGCTTATAAATCCTCGTCGAATAAAGTAGCCAACACAATGACAGTTTTTGCTGGCACAGAGAAAGATCGTGAAAGGGTTCGATTTCCACTCACCTCCTGGTTGTTTAACTAGGGAATGAGTGGAAATCGAACCAGCAATTTGCGTAGAAGAAGACAGGTCCTCAATCTCCAAGTCACCGGTTCCTCAGTATATTTTCTCAGACCGGGTGCATTCATAAACGACAAACTCATTGCACGAGTTTTTGTAAGAATACTGGAATGCGTTTGTTCAGTGCTATCAGTTTCTTTTGCCTTTACGAACAACTTCAGTTTATTTAGTTTCGTCGCTTAGGAGATGTGTTTTTTTACAATTCGCGTATGTTGTTATTTTTCTCGAGGAGTTTTTAGTACACACTCAATATAAAATCAACAGGATTTTAAAAGAAAGAATGGCTATAATTGAAGAGCACTGATCAAAATTTAGAAATTTCAACTTAAACTTGTATTTTTCAAAAGTATTGGCAAGAGAAGTTCAAATATGCATTTGAACTTCTCTTGCCAAAAAGCTAAAAATATGCATTGATTTTACTAAAGTGAAAAATACAGGAAAATAATTACTTTTGAAAAATTCCTGTACTGTGGAGGTACTTTGAAACTGTACCTCCATTGCAGTTTCTAGCGTGCGCCTGAATTTCCTCCTCGAAAAAATAACATTTCTAGCTTTAGCAAACGTAAAATACTTTTCATAACAACGGACGCCATTTCCTAACAACAAGAATGTGCAGCAAGTGGGTCCTCTCAACAACTGGATGAACTGCTCAGTTTACTTAGTTTGAAACTAACCACACTCAGTTTTGTTTGAGAACAACTTAGATGGAAACGCGTTTGCACGAGTGTAACTGGTTTGTCGTTTACGAATGCGGCCAGTGATGCTGAAAATGCTGTTGTTGTGTTTAGAACATTTATTTACGGAATTGGTTTCAAGAACCCTCTTGTAAATCTACCTCGAATAAAATGGATAGTTGACAATGGGCAATGACAGTTTGTACTAGTACCATAGCCATCTAATGCAATAGATGGCGCATCCGGCAAACTGGCGTGTGCACACGATAACTATTACCTCAGTCAAATAGTCACGTGGCCTTATTACTGTGTTGCATTCCTGCGCTGTAGGATGCGCTGTCTACAGTAATAGATGCCCGTGATCAAAAACCACAGCTCTTAAGGATTATTCCCCCCCCCCCCCATTATAGCGCGTAAAGAGCAATAACTGTCACAAGCTGCCTGCATCAGTCTAATAGTCACGTGGTGCAGGTGTATCCTTGTTACTGCTCCACATATGTATATGGCACAGATAAAAGGAAATTTAAACAGCCAGGGGATTGAATGGGAAATGAACCCATGAACGTACGCTTAGGCGATTAAAGTGGAAGAGAGCAGGCCTCCCCCCCTCTTTTATTATTATTACCCTATCAATATTATAAATGCGATATTTTTTTTTGCTACTCTTTCACACTGAAACAGCTGCACGGATTTGGCCGAAATTTGAAATAGAAATAGACAACCCATAATCTAGTGCCAATTCTAGATCGCCCTTAGGCGCAGAGAACCAAGTCGGGGCACCAGGGATAAACTCCGGGATCCCTTTGCTATCCAGAAACCCTTTTGATCAGACCCTGATTTTCCATTAGGCCCGGGCCCCCCAAGTCAAAATCTCGATTCAATTTTTCTTAATTTTATCTTTTTTAAATTGCAGAGTTTTATATAACCTTTCTATCCTTTCAAATGTTTTCAAACAATATTTTAAACAAGTTGCCAATCTGTTCGATGATTGGATGGTATTTATAACTAGGAGTTGTGTGTGTGTGAAAAAAGTAAATTCTTAGGCATTTTATGTACAGCTTGAATTTGCTTGTTAAATTCATCATGAAAGATAATAGACAGCTGCCAATTTGGGGGGAAAAAATCGCAGACTTTCGACAGAAGGCACAGCCAGACAGTCATTTACCTTTGGAAATTTTACACTGACTAAATCGGTGTCAGGGGGCCCCCCATCCCGAGTTGTGCATATAGTCAGGAACTTTCTAAATTGGGTCCTGAATTTGATGTCATATTACATCAATCATTTATTCCTTATTAAAATTATTAATCACTTAAAGAAACTTTAAATTATACTGGTAATTGGAAAATAATTAATCGAATTAAAATTATTAATTTAAAAGTATTATATTTTAATAAACATCCATGCTCTAAAAAATAGCAACATTTTATTTTGAAGGTTTCGTCACCTCCATAGAGAAACTGTATTTGGAACATTTTTGCATGGCATATTTCCTCAGTATTGAAAAAATTAATTTTTTTTTCATACTTCCATTCAAGCAGGTAGCCAAAAAAATTTTGGAAGCCCAGAAAAGTGGAAAGTCTTGATCTGTAACATTTTGTTAAGGAAAATTCAAAATTTAAGAGGTTGGGTGGGCCCATTGTCTCTCTTCTGGCTATGCCCTTTCTTCCACTATTTAACAATGTGTCAAAAAAAAAAAATTCTTGTTAAATAAATCTTTTCTAGTTTTAGTCATGGCAAACCGTTGAATAACACCGTCAAAGTCTACTTTTCTTGGAAAAGAAGACTCAATCACTAGCACTCCTCGTTTTTGTCAAGTTGGTAGATTATGCTCTTGCTGGTTTTTGTAATTTTGTTCAAAAATTAATTTGAAACTTCTAGGGACATAATCTTGTATTTGGACTTTCTTTTTTTTTTACTAAATTGACAACACACAATGAAGTATTACATACAAACGCGGGACCACTTCCCAAGGTGAGGCCCTGGGAATTTTCTCCCTGCTCCCCCTCCCTCTCTGCGCCACTATATAACCCACGTAAAAATTGGAATTGGCTGCACATTTTTTCACATTGAGAAGGGGTGGGGTGAATCTATTACCGTCATTTACACAGATTTCTAAATTTTGTGTGCACATTCAAAAATATGATGTAAAACCGAATATCACGCTGGCGGAGCCGCAAATATATACAGTGGCCAATTTTTGTGTGTATCAATTTTTGATCAATAAAGCGGCGGCCTTGATTGAGGCTTCGAAAAGAGTGGTTCCGTTCAGTTTTCTGAGATTTGATTCTATAAAGCGGCTGATCCAATTAACCAGTGATCCAATTAAGGCGCGGTCACTGTAACATATAAATATACACTGGTTATTTATAATTAAGGAAAAATCACAAAAATAACAACTGCACAAAAACTTACATGCAAAGTTTAATGAACACTGACCAACAGCATACAATAGATAGTAAGCTATAAAATAACTTGAAAAGAAATCGTCAGACACATATGGTGTTATAGAAAAATTTAATTATTTGAAGCGTAGAATACGAATTTTGTAACCTCTAAAAGGCAGAACAAACCGAAAATTCCTTACAATACGTATCAAATCAACAAACTGTGCATGCGCCAGTTTCATATAGGAAACCTATACCTTTCATATAGGAAACCTATACCTTCCTGTACCATTTTAAGGTTATTTAAAAATGGTATAGGAAGCACCTACAGCTATGTGATGCTGTCAATTATGCTCTCGATCAGTTCGGTTGGAAGTGAGAGACATTGCTCTTGTAAAGTAGTTACAAGCGTGGCAAGGGTCCGAGTGCAGCTATGAGTCTCCTTAAAGCATTCCTGACATGCTCGATAGGATTAAGGTCCCATGATCAAGCTGGCTACTAAGATAATCATTCAGATTCAGAAATTTATTTTCAAAATTTGGCAGTATTTCTCTAAAACTTGCCAAGCTGGCCGTAGACTTTTATGCATTCAAAGTTTTTCCGGTCACCCTGTCAGTAAACTACCCAGTCGATTGAAATAGAAATGAGATGTGCACAACTAGATATTACAACAGTCCTCAATATAATCATCCTCGGCTAATCGCTCTTGAGTTACGTATATACGTTCTACAGACGTCACAACAAAACTAGTCAAAATGGATCGCACGTGCATAAGTACGTACGTGAATACTAACATAAAATTTAAATGTATGCTAGCTGAAGGCCCTGTTCTTCGCACGAGAATGAATGGATTCTTTTTTTATATTACGGTTTGTTGTAATTACTGTTTATCATAATAAATAGATATAGCAAAATTGATATCGCATAAATATTATCTGTGTTCAATAATTATGCATAAAGAATTTCATGGCGATCGTTTGAACGGTGAAGAAGATGATTCGGCGCAGCGCCATCAACTGTCTAAGTTTTTGCAAAATGGGTAGCATCAAAGTAATTTCATGTTCAAATATCTAGGTTTACCAATTTTCATATAAACAGTTTAACGATCAAGATACGCTGCATCGCCATCTAGTGGCAAATTAAAAGTAATAATACGCTAAAGCGCCCAGTAGCGTAGCGAGGGGGGGCCGGGGTGTCAGAACCCCCCCCCCCCTAAAATTTAGTAGAGTTCTATTATTGACATGAAGAATGCGATCCATAATGTAGATTATCCGTTACATCAGTGCCTAAACCCCCCCTAAAACTTTTTTCTGGCTACGCTACTGAAAGCGCCATCAAAGGGCGAGTTAAGGAAAATGGATAACCCAAAAATATTTTCCGTGTTCAAATGTGTATGTATATCAATTTTCAGACCGGTAATTTGAACGATCAAGAAGTTGATTGCTATCTAAAGGCGAGTTAAAATAATAAAGTGCTACACACAGGGGCAGATTTGCCGAGTTGGATGCCCTGGCCCAAAACTTCATTAGGGGACCCTCTTTCGAATTTTTTTTCAAAATTTACAAATTTTTAAACTTAAAGAACAATTTTGGAGGGGGGGGGCACTATAAGTCCTATACACACCAAAATCAATACCGGTCTTTCGACGGTGGTTTATAACATATATACTCAATTTGAGCCCAATCGAATGCCCCGTTTAGGAGCTATCGTGTTCACTCACTCTCTCTCTCTCACACACACACATACATACATACTAGAGATGAGTTCGGGCTCATTTTTTGAAGCCCGAGCCCGAAGACTTTTAATCCGAGCCCGCCCGAGCCCGAAATTTCAGCTAAAGACAAATAAAATTAACTTCTTCATTAAGAGGATACAATAAATTTTGGAGCTTCACACACCTTCTAGTCTCTCGTGCCGCTATTTTTTGAAATAAGTACGTCTATTTATCCCATGAATCACATTTTAAAATCTGTTTCAAGGAGTATGTTCAATAAAGAAGAAATTTTTCACGAGCCCGAGCCCGCCCGAGCCCGAACGCAATCGTGAATTACAGAGCCCGAGCCCGAGTCGGGCCCGGGCTCGGGCTCGGGCTTTCGGGCTCGGGCTGAGCCCGTCTCATCTCTAATACATACATCTCGTAAAAACAGCATAAATGAATTCAGAAGACCTCAAAACGTATAAGACACCAAAATATCGAAGTCGAATTCTTTCATGATTACAGTACTTTCCTTACATGGTACACGTTCGGAAAGTAAAAAGAACCAAATTAGTTCATGTAAGGCAGCGTTCCAATAAATGCAGTCGGTGATTCCGATTTTTCTATTTGTTCGTTTGAGTATCAATGGATCACACAGGCAAAACACACAAAAACCCACCAAGAGAGATAAATTATGCTAAACACATCGGTTATAAAACACTTTCCAACAGTTTATTCGCGCCAAATTTCGCGGTGCATCGTCGTCAAACTTGGCGACATTTTGGGAGTAACCTCAAAAACGCTGCTCATCATTACTAACGCAATTTTGTGAGACCCTGTAAAAGAACTTTAAATATTATTTCCCTCTTTAAATTAAAAAAGTAATCTGTGATAGACGTCCACACACTTGTTGTACTTTGTTTAAGATGGATGAATGTTTCGTAACTACCATAGACCGTACTGGAAATGTTTTCAGTGCTCCGTAGAGCTAAAAATACATACACAGGGGTCGATCCAGGAATTTTAAACCAGGGTCTCATTTTTGTGAAAACTGCTTTTTTGAGAATTTTAATACTTAATTTTGTGAATTTCAAAACTTATTTTTGTGAATTTTCATACTAATTTTTAATAAAAGTCACTATTTTTGTTAAAGTATTTGATAAAACACGTTAAAATGTCGGGTAAAATGAAAATGGAAGACCGTTTTAATCGAGCGTATTTTTGTAAAGGAGCTGTTTTAATAAATTGTAATTTTGTGAAAGGGCCGCAAAATGGTCCCAATTTTCTTCTGCATCAATCCCTGATACACTACATCCACTATTTTTAATGGAGATCGTCGTTTCATAATTCTTAATAGCACATGCCAATTTTGTTTCCTTTGAAATGGACAAACATTTCAAAAATACGCTTTAGACAATGACAGCCTACAGATCATCATGTATTGGAATTCTTTTCGGTGCACTTGCAGAAGAATTGTAAATGCTACATACACCCTTTTCAATGGAGTGCATGGTACAATACATAACATATAAATTTCGTAGTAATCGATGCATATTTAAAGCAGTCAAAGCAAAGAGGACGGACAAACAGACAAACCGAAATCGGGAACAAGTTTTAACTCTGTTGAGAAAAAGTGTTTAACAAGTATGAATTTAAATAAAAAAAGAAAATCGATTTAAAATTACTTCACCACAACGAAAAATTATTCCCATTGTAACCTAGTTGAGCTTGGCAATTTCTCGCCAAATATAGAAAATATTGCCATGATTTATTCAGCTTTGGGAGCTTATCTTTTGGTGCCAAAAGTGGCCAAGCTTGGCGACTTTCGACATATGTACTACGAAATCCGTTATTTAAGGCAATGGTTCAAAAACATATTTCTTTTTCCAATGTTCTAATCATATCATTGCCATAGTAAAGTAGTATGGTTCGACAATTTCTCGCCAAATGTAGAAAATACTGCCAACTGGGTCCCGTTTGGGGCTGCCCAGGTGGTGTAGTGGCTAAAGAACCATTCTATCACACCTTGGGTCCGGGTTCGATTCCCGGTTTGGGCTTGGGTATTAACGTTGCCATTCCTTCATAAGGGGTAACGCTGGCCGCTCACTGTGTGCTCCCATAATAAAATGGCCAGTAAAACTGGTCTTAGTAGTGGAAAATGTTTGATGTGCAAGTGCCCGCCCTTTGAAAAAAATTAAAAAGGATTCAGTTTGGAAACTTATTTTTGACGCCAAACATAGTGATAAATCACCAAAATTCGCTAGCTTTGACAGCTTTTGACTTGCAGCTCCCATATCTTCACTGGCTAGTCTTCAGGCCATTGTTTAAAAAACAAGGTTTTTTTTTTTTCCTGAATGAAAAGGTTATCAAAATTTGATTAAATTAATATGGGCCACTTATAAAGTACTTCCAATCGAATAAAAAAGGAATTATCGAAATCGTTTCACGGGATAAAAAAATTATCTCTGAACATACATACAAATAATAATATTAATAATAATAATCAGACGTACTAATAACCTCCCCCTTTTTGAAGCAGGTTAAAAAATCTGGAGTGACTCCAATCGACTTTCCGAACACTTACGATTAAGATCATTACCAAGCATTCAAATAAATTTTAATCAATGAATAATTCAAACATATATGCCAAATTGAAGCTCAATCGAATGCACCGTTTAAACGCTAGCGCACTTTCAAGAATTTCCCCCCATAGGACATAATGGAAAAGAAATCTTTGTCGTAGCCCTGTAGAAAAACTGTAAGTCCTATACACATCAAAATCAATACAGGTCTTATGATGGTGGCTTATAACATATATACCCAATTTGAGCTCAATCGAATGTACCGTTTAATCGCTTGCGTACTTGAAAAAATTTCTCCCCATATGCCATAATTAAAGTGACCATTTATATTTTCCTTCAAAACGGAACATCTACCACTTTTTTGGCAATAGTGTATTTATTTTCTTCCTCAAAACGGGACATCTACTGTTTTTAAGGTAACAGTGTAGGGAGACTGAATTGACAGGTCTGGGTACCTTTTAGTTAAGAAAAGGCGCAAAAAAGCCTGTGTTAATGCTAATATCAAAATAAAATGAAAAAAAAAAACTTAGCTAAAACACACATATACTGCAAAAAATAGTGCAAGACGTACGTTCTGGGTGGTACAAGGGATAATCCCCTTCATCGACTTCAAAAACCGACACAAGGCAGGAAGGTCGGAAAGTGAGAAATGTAAACAAAAGGACACACAGAAAAAAAGTAAGTTGCCATTCGGAAGGAAAAAAATTCTTAGAAAACCAATGTGAAAAGGGAAAATAAAGTGGAGATCGGGGGAGGGAAAGGAATAAGCAAAAAGAGGAACATGACTTTAAAAAAAAAAGAAATAAAAATAAAATACATTGAAATAGTTGACAAAAAAAGAACATTAAAAGAATAAACACAAACAATACATCCGCCCGTCGCTTTCTTTGCGTCTTGAGAGGGAAGGGAGGGAGGTAATTTTTTTTTTTTTTTTCAGACACTGCCGTTGGATGATTTTAGATTTTTAGCACCTTCATTAAAATCGTTACCGTGGGCTGCTCTCTTTCTAAAAACGGGACATTACGGTGTCCCGAAGCTGTGCTTGGGGACAACGGGACAAGCCACCTAAAAACGGGACTGTCCCGTTCAAAACGGGACGTATGGTCACCTTAGCCATAATGTAAAAGCAATCTTTGTCGTATTCCTGTAGAAAAACTGTAAGTCCTATACACACCCAAATCAATACCGGTCTTGCGACGGTGGTTTATGACATATATATACCCAATTTGAGCTCAATCGAATGCCCCATTTCGGAGTTATCGTGTTCACTCACACACACACACACATACATCTCTTGAAAATGGCATAAATGAATTCAGAAGACCTCAAAACGTGTCACTACACCCAAATCTCGAAGTCGAATTTTTTCATGATTACAATACTTTCCTTACATGGTATACATGTTCGGAAAGTAAAAAAGGACACAATTCACGTTAGTATAATGCATTCGAGTGATTTGGCTTTTTCTAAATCTTCGTTTTCAGTATCAATGTATCACCAAAAAAATCTGGAGTGACTCCACTCGACTTTCCGAACACTTACGATTAAGATCATTACCAAGCATTTAAATAAATTTTAATCGATGAATAATTCAAACATATATACCAAATTGAAATTCAATCGAATGCACCGTTTAAACGCTTGCGCGCTTTCAAGAATTTCTCCGCATATGCCATTATGCCATAACATAAAAGAAAGTTTTGTCGTAGCCCTTTAGGAGAACTATAAGTCCTATACACACCAAAATCAATACCGATCTTAGGATGGTGGTTTATAACATGTATACCGAATTTGAGCTCAATCGAATGTATCGTTTAAACGCTAGCGCACTTTCAAGAAATTCCCCCCATAGGCCATAATGTAAAAGAAATCTTTGTCGTAGCCCTGTAGAAGAACTATAAGTCCTATACACACCAAAATCAATACCGGTCTTGCAACGGTGGTTTATAACATGTATACCCAATTTGAGCTCAATCGAATGTATCGTTTAAACGCTAGCGCACTTTCAAGAAATTCCCCCCATAGGCCATAATGTAAAAGAAATTTTTGTCGTAGCCCTGTAGTAAAACTATAAGTCCTATACACACCAAAATCAATACCGGTCTTGCGACGGTGGTTTATGAGATATATATCCAATTTGAGCTCAATCGAATGCTCCGTTCAGGAGCTATCGTGTTCACTCACATACACACAAACACACACACACACACACACACACACACACACACACACACACACACACACACACACACACACACACACACACACACACACACACACACACACACACACACACACACACATACACACATACATACATACATCTCGTAAAAATAGCATAAATGGATTCAGAAGCCCTCAAAACGTGTCAATACACCAAAATCTCGAATTCGAATTTTTTCATGATTACAATACTTTCCTTACATGGTACATGTTCGGAAAGTAAAAAGAGAGGGGGGGTAGGAACAGCATTTCTCATGCTTATCCCATGACTAATAGATACTATGGGAGTGATGTCATCTAACTATCCATTCCCAAGAAAAGAAGGGAAAAAATAAACAAAACCTATCGCAGAGTAAGTACATTCGCATCTTTGCCAAGGCCAACCACTTCGTGCGTTGTTGTTCCTCCACTCTTCTTCATGGAGATAGGGTGCGAACAAATGATCCCGTTCGTACATTTATTCTCTTGCGGTGGGTGGAGTGGGAAAATCGGTGGGGCCAGTGCGTTTTTAAAGATGAGTTTTGGAGCTCGTTTTTCTTTAAAACCCTTTAACGCGCAGTGTTCCCGCTCTGGGAACACCAAACTCTGACGCTTTGACTGTTGCCAGTCAGGATAGATTTGAATTCTATAAAAACAGTTGCGGGTGACCTAGCTCCACGAGAATCCATTACTTTTTAGCACGTCATTTCCCATAACAAAAATGGTCGCGATTATTTTTAACAGCACTGACATCTGCTGAAAAAGGAAAAAATGCGAGAACAGCTGGATAGATTGCCCCATGCTGAAAAAAGGGCAGCCGTTACCGTTGCTCGACTTAACGACCAGCAAGAGGGCGGACGATCGAAACGTTCATCGCGTACCACAGATCTAGAGACCCTTTTTTGACGACAGCTGGCTGTGCCGGCAGAGCCAGCAGTCGTCAAAAAAGGGTGGCTGTGGTGACGACACCGGCACAGCCAGCTGTCGTCAAAAAAGGGGTCTCTAGATCTGTGGCACGCGATGAACGTTTCGATCGTCCGCCCTCTTGCTGGTCGTTAAGTCGAGCGATGGCAACGGATGCCCTTTTTTCAGCATTGGGAAAGGGTTTCTCCTCAAAGGGTTAAATGGGCGATGAATGCGCCAAGTTTTGTAAATTCGCTACTTTAAAGCTGTGAAAAAGTCCGAAAGATCTTGCATTTTTGTGTATCCATTATTGTTATTTTGTAATCTAGCTACTGCGTGACATAGGCTTGCTCCACCCGACCAGTGGCTGAACGCGTTTGTGCTCTCATGGGAGACGGAAGGTGCCTGGTTCAAAACCAGGTCGCGTCCGCCGACCTAAACCGTTCGGAGTTTTCCGTGGTTTTCTCCGAAACTTCGCGCAAATATGAGTTAGGATCCCTTAGAAAGTCCCCCCCACGGAGGGTAATCCCCCCACTCGCCTAGATCCTTCGAGCAGATAATTGGCCGTAACACCACATTTTTTATGCTTGCTCCATTTGACGTCACTGAACTGTTAATCTGGATTTTTGCTCATGCGTTATTGTTATTGCACTCATGATTACATCTAGCTCTTGCCGTTCGCAGCGTGGAAATAGCGTCGATTTTGGTACCGCATTACGGTAGCGTATATAAGCAGATTATGTATTATTATTATTTTGCCTTCCTGAAACCCCCAAAAAGTTAATATTAGGTTGTAACGAAAGTTTTCCGCCACTGCAAGTATTGCCTGCTCAAGCAGTTCGCGTTGGTATCTTTGCCAATATTTTGCCAAACGATTTTTGTTATTTGAAAGAAAAAGACTTGTTTTACAGCACTGTGCTGTGAAATCTGTAAAAAAATACCGTTGTGATTAAGTAGAAGGTGTTTGAAATGGAACTATCACGCTACCAGATTGAACCATCACTTACTCTCAGTTCTGTTGCAAAAAGTCAGCTACAGAATGACACCGAATCATGTGTACAGCTTAAGGCACTACTGTTGTATCATATGACACTGTGAAGATTTGGTACCGAAAGTTCAAAAACGAGGAATAGGGCATTAAAGAAGCGGAGCGCTCTGGCCGGCCTACTGATGCTGATGAGGCCCGCCTACGAGAATTTGTGGAAGAAGATAAAATATTCATCCACTCGAGTGCTAGCTAAAGGAGTTAGACTTTAGTGCCATGTCCATTAGTCGCGCTAAGCATCCCATAAACCTGACATATAAGGCCAATAGCTAGGTACCGCGTGAGCTGACTCAAGCAAATCTGGCGGAAAACTCGTTACAATCTGATATTAATAATTTTGCTTAATATAAAATACCTGAAAAATATTTATTTATCAATCTATTGGGTCGTCTTTACATATATTTTTTTAATTTATCGAATGTTCGAATTTTTACTCCTCAACTATGGGCCCGCAAAGGCCGGGCCGTGATGTTTGTTTCAATTGTGTTACGGACCCGGGCAGGGCCTTAAAATACAAGAATCGTCAGGCTCGGGCCGGGCCTCAATTTTCAGTCCCGTGCAGGTCTCTACTTTAAAGCCCGAGCGTAAGGACTTCTATTCTGAGCCGAGTGATATTATTTAAGTCAGAGCCGAACTTTCGGCTCACTAATAAATAAAAATAAATTACTTAATTGATAGATTATCAATGGCATAAGTTTTGCTATTTTGTACAAATTAAGGGGATCTTAAAACCTTTTATAGGGCGAAAATCGATAAAAATTTCTCAATTTTTTGCTTAAAATATAGTTTGTCATCTAATTCTCAAATCAATAACAAGTAAAATTTTAAACTAATCTCATCAATATAAATTTTGTAAAAAGGCTTTTAAACATTTTAACTGCATCGACTGTTTTTTAAATACGACTCTTTTAAATTACGTTGTATAAGTTTTAATTTTTTCAGAAAATCAAAATATTTACACGGTTAAAACGTGACATTTTTTTGTGTGTGCTTAATAGTATTGACTTAATAGAATTAGGGACGGATTTTAGAAGATCTTCAGAAAATAAAACATTTAAGAATCTGATGTGGGCACCACGTGACTTCCTTGTATGTCTATTAAATCATAAATATATTCGGTACACATCATTTAAACTTATTCCATTTGAAAGAGACACAATACTGGAATAATACAAGGTTTAGTGATTATTAGCTAAATATCTGAGATGTGTTCCTACGCATTAATTGGGTGATGTTTAAAATTCTAACCTTTCATCATAACAAGTCTCATATGTTTAAACAACTTGATGAGGGTCTTTATCGCTATACGTAAGATAAAGAAAAAATTATAACGGTTTTCTTTTCCCCCGTCCCCCGTGATTTGAAAACAGCCACTGAAGCGCTATCATTGAAAGTGATTTTTTCCAGCTTGAGATCCTTTGGAAAATGAAGTCTGCATACTTTCATTTTCATATTTCTTATACTTTTTTAGGATAAAATACTAAAAAATTGTACATCATTGCATTGGTGTACGAGGCACATTTTACTAACAGGGTATTTTTTTAACGGAAGCCGTATAAGAACATTAAATTTGTATTTATTCAAATTTAATCCCCTGAAAAAAGTTTTAATGAATTTCAGAAAAATCTGTACCTTTTTTTTTTTTTCACGTAACTCTGTAATTTATCATTATGTACTTCCATGCTCAATACTTAAGGAATAAAAACAGAGAGGTCTGTGTTTTGATGATGTCTAATTGCATTAATAAATTCACCTCTATTTTCACGTCCTGCTCATATTTTCATCAAAAAATTTTTATTTTCTTTTAATTAAATCCAGCGTTATTTTCATTTATTTTACAGACAACAGTGGAATTCGCCTTTAAACTAGATTGCCTCTCCGAAATGGATTGTGAAAATAAGACTGGCCTGTTATATCTCCGTTCTTAGGAAAGTATAGAAAAAAGCTCTTAATTTTTTCTAAAATTTAAAAAATTCGGAGTGACTCCACTCGACTTTCCGAACACTTACGATTAAGATCATTACCAAGCATTTAAATAAATTTTAATCGATGAATAATTCAGCAAAAATTCTTAGTTTTTTCAATTTGAGCTCAATCGAACGTTCGCCCACTTGTACTTTATTCAGCCGTCGTTCGTCGTAAAGCAAAGATACATATACCAATCGTTTACGATTGACGTACACTTTAATTTGCAAAACATAAAAATTGCATAAGGGGCCATCTCCATATTAAAATTCGCATCAAGTTTCTTTTCCGCAATAGCAACCCCTAAATTTCACTTCATATTTCAAAAATCTGTCTCATTTTAACCCCGGATACCAATTTTCAATAAATTTGAACTGAAAATGAGTGAGTTATGAGCACTCAAAATCCCACTCCCCCATATTAAAATATTTTTTCATATTTTAATTCATTTCTCATATAATATTGATAATAAGAAGCTGATTTTTATTCGTACTATTAGAACTAAACGACCCAGACGTAATTTACTATTATTATAATTTTTAATAAAATGCGGAAAACAGCGAAATGAATGAAAGGCTAAAAGTTCGGAATCTACAAATAGCATTTTTCAGTTTGCAGAAAGTCCCTTAAAATAGCGCAAAGAAGAATTCGCAATATTTATGGAAATTATCGTAGGAAATTGGTGAAAATTTATATTTAGGGAAATTTGAAGTTTACCTTTCGTTTAATAAAATCAAAATAGAATGTTGCCATTGAGAAAAACGAAGTTGATGCAGAATTAAATATGATGACGGTCCCTTGTGCAAATTAAACTTATAGTAAACGTTATTTTCAAACGAATGGTATATAAAACATTGCTGCACGACGAACAACGGCCTAATAAAGAGCACGTGGGCTTTTTTCGACCCAAACATAATTTACTATTATTATAATTTTTAATAAAATATTAATATTAATTATTAAATTAATATTTAAAAAATTATGAATAGCAGCCTAGCCAAATTTTGATGAAAATAGATGCAAAAAGTGATTTTACATGGCTGTGCAAAATTTCAAATTTTTATGTTCAGTAGCTAATTTATAGGAAATAAAATGTGTTATTTTCCTGAGTTATGGGACCATATATAAATTTATTAAGTAACATTTTTTTAATTGCGTAAAATAAACGTAAATTAGATTTATTTGGGGCAAAAACAGTAAAAGATAGCGGTATTAAAAAATATCAAATTTTGAAGCAAATAAATTAGAGGTTTTTATATTTTGAGTGATTCTATAAAGCGTCTACTGTTGCGTCCGCTACCATATCCCACCAAATAAAAATTTTTCCATGTATAGAATTAGATGCAGTAGATGTATGTCTTCCAATACAACGTCCTATTTCTGAAAAACTAACATCCTCAACATTCCAGGCATGAATTTGACCTTTTTATAATATTGGAAACATCAGGTCTTTGGACTTCCCCATACTTTATCAAACATTCAACAAACATTCAAAATCATGTTTTTCTGTCTAAATTTTCATCTGACTATAAATTAAAATACCGCCAAAAGTCTTATAAGAATATTGCACATTGCAGACGAAAATATTAAATGAAGAATGTGAAATAACAAACACAGTGATAATATTGGGTCGGCAAAAAAGTAATTGCGTTTTTTACATGAAATTCAAACAAATAAATTTTCAATCATGAAACCATTCTTCAAGTTCGACCGACCGTAGCTGAGTAACATTCATGATTGTAGTCAGAAGAGCAGAGAACAGCCTCTCACTCCTGGCAACATTTCACCTGTCTAAGAGAACCTTCAAGAGAAATACTCAATAACAATTTCAAAATTAGAAAGATTTTCAAAATCGTGAGCAGTCGTTTTGCATTTTTCCTTTAAATCATGTGTACGAACCAAGGAAGTTATGGACTCACGGGTCATTTGAACCACTGACTAAATATTCTAAATTCTACACCTGATATTCTCAGTACAAAAAACTTTAAGACTAGAAACAGTATTTTCCGTGAAAATAATATTTATTTCTTTTAACTCTCGCGAGCGAAATTAATGAAAGGCGAAAAGTTCGGAACCTACAAATAGCGTTTCTCAATTTGCAGAAAGTCCCTTAAAATCGTGCAAAAAATAAATCTCAATATCTCGGAAATTATCGTAGAAAATTGGCTGAAAATTTATATTTAGGGTAATTTGACGGTTTTCTTTCGTTTAATGAAGTAGTATGTTGCCATTGATAAAAACGACGTTGATGCACAATTAAATATGAAGACGGTCCCTTATGCAAATTAAATTACTAGAAAATTAAAGTATACGTTATTTGCAAACGAATGGTATATATAACTTTGCAGTCCGACGAATAATGGCCAAATAAAGAGCAAGTGGGCCTTTTTTTTCCGCAGCTGTACCGTTTAAACGCTAGCGCACTTTGAAGAATTTCCCCCTATAGGCCATAATGTAAAAGAAATCTTTGTCGTAGCCTTGAAGAAAAACTATAAGTCCTACACACTTCAAGATCAAGCGACCATGGTTTATATCATATATACCCAATTTGAGCTCCATCGAATGTACCGTTTAGGAACTATCGTGTTCACTCACATACACACACACATACATGCATACATACATACATCTCGTAAAAATAGCACAAATTAATTCAGAAGACCTCAAAACGTGCCAATACACCAAAATCTCGAAGTCGAGTTTTTTCATGATTACAATACTTTCTTTGCATGGTACATGTTCGGAAAGTAAAAATATAGGCACAATAATATGAATTAATAAAAAAAGCAAAAAAATATATTTATTATTATGTATTATTATTATTATTTATTTTATTTTATTTATTTATTTATATTTACCAATATATTTTCGTTATATCTTTGCAACAAAGAAATATAATTTGAGATGACTGGATACAAATGTCATAGTTACAGATATATTTCAGTACTTAAAGTAAATTCATAAAACTAATAAATGAAAGTTATACAATGTACATAAAAACTTAAACATGGCTTACTTTAAAGTTTTTTGTGAGATATTCGTGTTCTCTCCAGGTATTACCTTCAACCATTTCTCCCATATCTCTACTTCTTTTGGTGGGGGAAAAAAATCGTCTATCTAGAGAACGGCCTATCAAGGTAACGACAAATAATTCAATTCAATTGAACGAAATTGGACAAAATGTTGCCGAAATACCATTTTAAAAATTCGAAAGAATAAAAAAAAAAATTCACAGGTAAATTTACACAGCAATTCAAAGCCGAATAATCTCAAAACATCGTCTGCCGAAAACTAGATGGAAACGGGCGATGTTTTTGGCGGGAATGCTCAGATGCTCAGATTTGATTTAAAAAAAAATGCATGTTCGATAAATTCCATAACCCCCAAAACACACACAAACACACTCCTTCATGCATACACAACTGCCTGACAGGGCAAAACTTCGCAGTTTTGCCCTGTTCGAAGACACCCAGATAGGGTTGCCAGGTCGCCGAACCAAATAGCCGGACAGACCAGCCAGTTTGGCCGGACATTTGGGTAAAAAGGCCGGACAGCCTACAATATGGAGGATTTTGTCTCAGTATTAATAGGTACGACAAAAAAATTGTGTGTAAAATCGAGATTTTATGATTATTATTACCATGAATCTTGTTAAATTCTAATTATTGTTAAATATAAATAACATCGAATGCCAAATCAGTTCAAGTACTTTATTACTAATCAGCCGAAGTCATCCGTAAAAAGCCGGACAGCGTTAAGTTTGGCCGGACACGCAATCAAAAAGCTTAACTATGTCCGGCTTTATCCGGACGCCTGGCAACGCTACACCCAGATAGCTTTTGTTCTTTTACAAAGCAAATTTCATTCCCAATTTTTTGTGTGCCTGTTCAAATATTTTGACTGTATCCATGGGTGCAGCCAGGATTTTTTATAAGGGTGGGCAAAATGCAGATCAAGTCGCGTGTGCACATACACACGCTTCATGTATGCATGTATGTGTATATGTATACAAATACATAGCTATACACATACAAACACACACAGGGTGTCCCAAAAATACTGATCCAGGCTTTTATTCCTTAAATATTGATCATACACATACATAATAAATCAGAAATTACGTAAAAAAAGCTAGAGAATTTAATGACGGCGATTAAAATTTTCCGGAAATTAAATCTAAATAAATGCATAATTTAAATTTTTATACTTCTCCGTAAAAAAAAAAAATCTCAATTAGCAAATTGTTCACCACACATTATTTAGTTCACTTTTCAATGGCTTTTGAAGCGAAAATATCCCATCAGAAGATCGCGTTTGAGAAGCTACACAGAAATTACGAGCAAAAACAATGATTCCATAAATACTTAATACTTTTGCTATTTTTGGGATTGTATAGCCCTTACCCACTTTGTTTAAACATATCTCTGAGCCTTTTTATGATGAAAATCTGAAATTTTGTACATCAACTAATTTATGTATGGGGACAAATTTTACTAATTGGGACTTTTTTGAGTGGGTGAGAGTTAAAAATTTTAATTTTGTATTTTTTAGGTTTAATCTCAATTTCAATCGATAGCATAAAATTCTGTACCTTCTTTACGGTCAGGACACCAAAATTAATATTTAATAAAATGTGGTTTTCAGCTACGTAGCTGAAATTTCCTTTCAAGAATTTTTTTTTTTAAATGATCAAAAATAAAGTTCTTCATTTCATGACTGGTAGTGTATGCGTTAAGATTAGTCTCTAATTTTTTAAGTTTGGAAGTACGTACGTTGTTCTATATAAAATGTCTCCACAAACTAATTTGTAATACTAAAGAAACTGTCGGACAGAGATGTGGTTGCTCTTGGATATCAAAGAAATGGAAGTCTTTAATTATTGTTCAAATAAATTAAACGAGGCTTTCTGTGACCAGTGTGGCAAAGCGGGTTCAGCGTTAACTCGCAGCCTGATGGTCCCGTGTTCAATTCCCAGTGTTCACTAAAGACATTATAGTCTGGTGTCTATAGTCCAGACTTCTAGTCTGGCGTTGCACTTTTAGTATAACATCGATATGGCTTGCAACCGAGCAAATTGAGTGCCAGTAGTACGTAGGGCCTGATCATGGGCGCCCATAGAAATTTTTCTAGGGGGGAGGGGCAAACTTCAAAAAAAAATTTCTAGAGGGAGGCAAATTTCAAACTTTTAACAAATTTAGTTCTGGTTTTTCCATTTGTTTACATCATGAGACATTAAGGGGTCAGGTACCTTTGAGTGTTGAAAATCTCTACGCCAATTGACCATAACTGTATTTGCAATAGCTCTACAAGTAACAATACTGTAAACTTGCATTTTTTACCAGTTATTTATAAAGCTTTTATGAACCTTTTATAGCTCTTGGAATAGTTGTACATATTAACCCTTTGAGGCGCAACCCTTTCCCAATGCTGAAAAAAGCGCAGGCGTTGCAATCGCTCGACTTAACTACCAGCAAGATGGCGGACGTTCGAAACGCTCGCTGTGCGCGAGCACAGCCAGCTGCGTCAAAAAAAAGGGTCTCTAGATCTGTGGCACGCGATGAACGTTTTGAACGTCCGCCATCTTGCTGGTAGTTAAGTCGAGCGATGGCAACGCCTGCCCTTTTTTCAGCATTGGGCAATCTATCCAGCTGTTCTCGCGTTCTTCTATTTTTCAGCAGATGCCAGTGCTGTTAAAAATAATCGTGACCATTTTTTTACTGGAAATGACGTGCTAAAAAGTAAAGGATTCTCATGGAGCTATGTCACCCGCCACTATTTTTATAGAAATCAAATCTATTCTATGTGACTGGCAACAATCAAAACGTCAGAGTTTGGTGATCCCAGAGCGGGATCACTGCACGTTAAAGGGTTAAATTAAATTTTGTATAATTAAGAGTATTCGAGCTCATTTTTTGCTTATTTACAGTCTTGCGCGCATCATTTCATAAAATATATACAGCACAATTACTTAAAAATTTCAATACATAAAGAAAAATATCTTTAAATTAAAATGACGAAGAAGAATTTTGTTGGTATACATGTAACGTTATAATTTTTGCATTTATTTCCATAATTATGCAAATGATAATTATAAAAATTGCAATTATTCTTTTTTTAAAAGGAAAGAAGAGTCCCAGAAAAATTATTTTTCGTCATTTTAATAATAAGCTATTTTTCTATGCCTATAACATATTTTGAAGTTACTGTGATACATATATTTTATGAAATGCTGCGCGCAAGACTGCAAATAAGCAAAAAATAAGCTCTAATATTTTTAGTTATGCAAAATTTAATTTAATATGTAGAACTATTCCAAGAGCTGTTAAAGGTTCATAAAAGATTCCTAAATAACTGGTAAAAATTTCAAGTGTACAGAATTGTTACTTCTAGAGCTATGGCAAATGCAGTTATGGTCAATTTTTGTTTAGATTTTCAACTCTCAAAGGTACCTGACCCCTTAACCTAAAACTCTAGGGGGGGGGGGCTGAGGCAAGTGCCCTACCTTGCCCCCCCCTTATGGGCGCCCATGGGCCTGATTAAGACTCTCTGAAACTATAGGCCCGCTATCATTTCGAGCCCCCCCCCCCTCTCACCTACTCCTATTCCATTCCACAAGTATAAGTAACAAATATTGTAGTTTTGAGGCCCCCATATTTTTTTTTTTTACTATAGGCTCGGGCTTTACGGGCCTATTCGGTAATGAGGTCGTGGTAGTACGCGAAATGTGTGCAAAGGTGCAGTTGCACTGCATCTTACCCTTTTATAGGTAAAGCTCATGATTTTATTTTTTAATTATCCGGTAGAAAGTTTTGAGTAAAAATGTCTATCGCGGGGGTCTCCTCTTGTGGAAGCACCGAGGCTGCAGCCCCAGTTGCCCTCCACTAAAACCGGCCCTGACTAAAGAATAATTTTGAAGTTTCTTCTCTTTACTTACCTCCACGAAATAAAAACCTCGATACGTCCTTGCGTACTGCAGAAAAATGTCTCAGTACTCCACGTGGATTTAAGTCGCAGATAAAATCAATTGTGACTGATGATATATTATTAGAACTTTACATGCTAAATGTTCATCGAAGGAAAAAAAATTGAATGGTGGTTTGGACTTTGTTTGTGGACTTTTATTCCACTAGGTATACTTCACATTTTTATTTGTTCTATTCTTTTTTAAATTCATTTTCCTAAGGCATCTTTCAAACAGTCCTCTGAACATTAACAATTTCGTACATATTTATTCTACGTATTTAAGTAAAAGTATTGGTTTAACATCAAATTCAAAAACTTTGACCACATTTCAGATTTTGAAAAATATGTACTTATAATTTTGGGTGATTTTCCTCACGCAAGGGTGGGCATTTGCTCACCCTTGCTTGCCCATGACTAGTGCACAGTAACGGACCGAGCAGAACTGGCGCCCGGGGCAACATACCTTTTTGGCGCCCTCCATCCTATTTTTTTTTTAAAGTTTTCTTTGTCTCAGAGACGATTTGGCGCCCCTCTGGAAGCAGCGCCCGGGGCAGGGGCCCCGGCTTGCCCACCACTAGATCCGGCACTGCTAGTGCAGTGAACCGGTAGTCAAAAAGGGTATAGCCATGAAAGTGCTCTATAGAATCAACGATTATACGTGACGTTTCACTGATATTACCTATTTTATTGGCATGCTATACATTCGTTTATTTCAGACTTCTTAAATAATAATAATAATAATAATAATAAATAATAATAATAATAATAATAATAATAAAACTGTGTCACCATGCCAGACTGGTTAAATCACTCGAAATGATAGACGGAAGGTACCTGTTTCAAAACCAGGTCGCGTCCGCCGACCTAATCGTTCGGAGTTTTCCTTAGTTTTCTCCGAAACTTAGCTTAAATACGGTTTAGGACCACTTAGAAAGACCCCCACGGAGCCCGCCCCCCCTCCTCCTTCTGACGTGGATTTATAAGCGGGCTTCGGGCCAAGCACACAAATACGAATTGCACATCCAAAAAAGGGTGATATTTATAACTTTCAGAATAAACCAACCATGAAGGGTTTTTTTTAAAAGGGGGGAAGGGTTATCACGTGGGGGTCATTTTTTTTTCATTTGCTAAGGGCCCACAGTGACCTTGATTGGGCCCACAGTGACCTTGACGTTAGACCCATTAAAATGTCCTCCACCTAAGACAACCCTCCTTAGACAGATAGCCCTCGATTAGCTTTGCCTTACAAGAGCATGCATGCTTGCATGTATGCCAGTAGACTAAGCGAAATTTTGTTAGGATGAAAATATCTTTTAGTTTAAATGCTCACAATAGAGCATAGGCGCCGACTTCATGGGGCTTGAAGGGGCTTCAGCCCCCCCAATATTTTTATTCAAGGGGCTGAGCCCCTTCAAAAACTTCACTCCAACTTTTTTGTGTCAAATCATATTTCTTCCTCCAAATCGGTTAAACTTAAGAATCCTAAAAATAGAGAATGTATCGCTAGCTTCTGTCTCCCACTCCGCTTTTTCTTTCACAGGGATTCAGGAATTACGTTGGGCGCCTGTAATGCCGTAAGGCACGGATGTCAACCTTCTTTATCAAGAGCGCAAGCACAAACAAATGACCATCAGATAGCTAGGCTAAAAGAAACGGGTGTTTTCCCCCACAAGAACCCTTCAGATTTTACACCGTGACACAATTGATGATGGAATTGCTTTCTAGTAGGGAGAGGACTGCGTTTTTTTAAGGAGGGTCGTTCTCATGTAATGTAATCTTTCTTTTTTAAATCAGTACAGCAAAAGCTTTCACTTTTGTTCTATTGTGAGATACAGACTCTTCTGTAGACGTCTGACCATAAGGGAGATTTTCCCATTATGCAAAACTGCAAACGATTGTGACATTCCCATTTCCCAGCAGTATTAAGTTTCGATGCTGAAAATAAACCGTTTAAATGTGACTTAAAAACAATTCAAGGCAGAAAATTGATAGTCAAATTTAAGTTTGAAGATTTTAAATCATGAAGAACCTTGTGAGATAGATGAAAAATTGATGTTTAATACAGTTTCGGATATAGACAGTATTCATTTCTTTATACGCTTTATCAAAACTTTACTAATATCGAACGCTTAACGTTTCTGATTTAGCTACAGTTAAGAGCTAAATAAAAAATGATTTCATAAAAATCTTCGAGCAGCACAACTTCTGGATTATATTTTATAATTGCTTGCTCTTATCTTCTCTCTTTACATATAAAACTCTATCCCCCATCAAGGGCGTAATCAGAGGTGGGGGGGGGGGAGAGGGCTACGCCTGGCTGAGCACTACTTAGCTGTCTCCCAGCCCCCCCTACGATTTTCAAAAATTTTTGTTAGTTTATACATAAATACGAAAATTTAGAAACGAACATTTGAAAACCATGAAATCTTTAAGAAAACTCGTTGTTTTAGGCGAATTTCGGTTCATTATTTTGCTACTCTTGGCTGCATATGGTGCCAGTGGCGGATCCAGAGGGGGGTCACAGTGGTCATGGGCCTAGATTAACCATCTCGCCAAGAAAGAAGGAAGAAAAAAAACGAGGGCCCAAGCCGAGCTTGGACAAGGCCCAAAATTCAGAGAGGCCTTGATCATATGCATACATATCATATTGTGTTGCTAAAAGAGAATTCCTCTTTAGAAAACCATTAGTCTCTGACTAATTTACTTTATTTTATAACAACACTAGAGTATGCACACAATATTCTGACTATGTGCTCAGTCGTTGTTCCTTGGCAGAAAAATATGCAGCCGTTTTGTAAATATGTGCATTCATCCATATTCATCCATACATAGAGGACAAAGGAAAGGGGAGTCACAGCGAGCATGATTAACGTAAGGGTGAATGGGGTAGTTGCCTCGAACCCACAATGAAAGAAAACGATCAAAATCAAAAAATGGTTTTAGAAAAATGTGTGAATTGGGCGTGTGATACATATACTCGTATTCGACCCCCACCTCCACCCCACACTTGCAAATAGCCTCCCTCTTCTGTAAAAGCACTCTATGAAGCACCTATGTTTGTAAATTATTATTTATGGAATATCAAACTAGCGTAACTGCTACAAAACCATAAAAATTATAGAGGAGGAAGGAGGGGGCTGTCATGGGGAAAGAGGGACTGTACCTAAACAGGGCCGGATTACCCATTAGGCTGAGTAGGCTTTCACCTGTGGGCTCCTACCATTTTAGAGGCCTGCGTTAAAATTTAGAAGGAAAAAAATATAATCAAACATTATTAAAGCTATTTTAGTGTTAATATTTATACAGTATATGTATATGTAACTCTGAGAAAATAATTCTGATTCATTATTGACTTCGTACACAAGAAACACTTTATGGCATTGTACACTTCTTAATTGAAATTTGAATGAATATGTGCTAGAAAGTTTGAAGCTGACTATTTAGCTTGAATTTTTATGTGCACATTTCAGTGATACCTTGCATTAGATGGATGCATATTTTGCAAATTCAATAAGGAGAACTTTTAGCACTGTGTTTACACGAACGGGCTATGGTAATCATAAGAAGGCTTATAAACAAAATACCCTTCGTACCCCAGTCATCACAATCATATTTTATACAACTTTTTTCCGTTCTGAATAAAAATTAATTTTCGTATATTGTTGCACAAATATCATCAGAATAAATTTCAAATAACATAATGCGTTATGGTTTTAGTTTATAAAATGAATACTATGTATCCATTTAGCCAAAGCGTCTCTGACTTACCAATTGCTAGTGTGCTAGTTTAATTTGTTTTGATAATTGTTAAGGTAATCTGGAACAATTTTCCAAATAGAAGGGTGATTTAGAGTGCAGTGGAGTTTTTATATATGTTTTAAAAATAATATGGCGTAGACTATGATTTCGAATTAGATTTCATTCATTTTGTTTCCATTTTTCATATTATTGAGTATTCTTAAAAATTGTCTGTAAATATCTACAATAATTCAGAGTGATAATTTTGGCATTGTATATCTGTTTCTGTGTTATTCCACTTTTAAATTTAAAGTACGATTATATTTTATACAACTTTTCTCCGTACTGAATAAAAATAAATTTTCATATATTGTTGCACAAATATCATCAAAATATGTTTCAAATAGCATAATTCATTATGGTTTTAGTTTATAAAATGATTACTATGTGTCCATTTTGCCAGGAGCGTCTCTGATTTGCCAATTGCTTATGTGCTGGTTTAATTTGTTTTCATAATTGCTAAGGTAATCTGGAACGGTTTTCCAAAAAGAAGTGTGATTTAAAGTGCAATGCAGATTTTATATGTCGAGTTTTCTATGCCAAGTTCCACACGAAGCCCCCCCCCCCCCGGCCTAGATCCCTCGCGCAGATAGTTGGCCATAACACCACATTTCAACATTTCTTTTCATTTTTAATGTTATTGAAAGATTATATGAGTATTCTTAGTTTAATGTAAAATGAAAGTTTTCAGTATTAAAATGTTTATGAAGACCTAAAATAGTGTAGACTCTGAATTTTGATATATTCTCGCACTTGGATTTCTTTGTTAAATCATTTTTAATTGTTAACAAGGATGATATTATTGAAAAATTAATTTTTTTCCTGCTGTGAAAATACTATGAGAATGAATTTAAAAGTATATTTTATTTATTTATTTGTTTTTACAATTCAAATCACGGAAATCCGTTTAAAATGTATGTGTCGAAGAGAGGACTTGTAACTTTGTATGATGGTTTGTATATTTGTTTGATTTGTTTTAATACATGGAAAGGAGGTATTTATTACTTCTTTGTTTATGTTTTTTTAAAATAATTTTAAATGTAATCCGTAAAAAGTTGTCAAAAAATGTAATTTAAATGTGATCAGTTTTTCTGTCTTAAAGTAGTGCGACATTTAATTAAAGTCGATTCAATTTATGGGTATTTCATCATGTAGTAAAATAAAAAATACTATTTTATATTAGTAAAAATGGAATGTTTGCAAGTAAATAAAATAATCCAGATTTTAGTATTTCGTCTCGTTTGTACTTCTAGGATATTTTGAAATATTAGCTGGAGTAATGTTTTGCAGAACAGTTTTCCACATTTGACTGCATGCATTTTCTTTCGCATGAAATTATCATTAAATACATTTCGAAAAAGATTTTACTTGTTTTGCTGTTATTAACTTAATTAAAATTCAGTTGTTCTTTCAGAAGGGAGATTTGCTTTCTCCATATGTGTACTGAAGACTGATTCGAGATCTTGAGTTCAAATACTTAATTTAAAAAATGAGTTCAAAAAATTTTTGAAAAATTTATTAAATGGAATTCCTTTTATTTTCATGAAAGTGTTATGTTAAAAAAGCACATTTTGAAATCTCAATTCTAAAATTTCTGAACCCCTTAATTATACTGACGGAGAGAAGGATTTTGTGTCCCCCCGTCCACCTCCGTAAGGATACGAGCCCCCCCCAATAATTTTTACAAGTCGGCGCCCGTGCAATAGAGCCGATCGTCCGTGTGGCTTATTGGGAAGAAAGAGAAAAGAGATGAAAAATGGGGTAAAGAACAAATAAAAAACAGATCCTGCGGACAGCGGAGTCCCGATTTTCCTAAGCGTAAAAAACGACTTGGCTCCGACCCAAGGGTTGCTAAAGGATTAAGTTAACGCCACATCCGTTCGAAAATTATATTGCGGTTCGTCATAGCCAGCCAGGAATGGGTGGCGCGGTAACTAAGATACAGGCAAGAAATACTCAGTCGCGCCTCGGTCAGAATTCGGCGAGAGACCGATCCCATCGGGATTTATGTATATTATGTATATAAAACAAAAGCATGTATGGCAGTGTGTCTATATTAAACGTTTGCCCCTGAACGCACTGATAGATTAAAGGGGGAACGAACGCCCTCCCAAGAAAAAGAAATTAAATAAAAAAATTCTGGAGTGACTCCACTCGACTTTCCGAACACTTACGATTAAGATCATTACCAAGCATTTAAATAAATTTTAATCGATGAATCATTCAAACGTATATGCCAAATTGAAGCTCAATCGAATGTACCGTTTAAACGCTTGCGCTCTTTCAAGAATTTCTCCCCATAGGCCATAATGCAAAAGAAATCTTTGTCGTAGCCCTGTAGAAAAACTATAAGTTCTATGCACATCAAAATCAATACCGGTCTTACGATGGTGGTTTATAACATGTATACCCAATTTGAGCTCAATCGAATGCCCCGTTCAGGAGCTATCGTGTTCACTCACACACACACACACACACACACACACACATACATACATACATCTCGTAAAAATAGCATAAATGAATTCAGAAGACCTTAAAACGTGTAAATACACCAAAATCTCGAATTCGAATTTTTTCATGGTACATGTTCGGAAAGTAAAAATAAAGGGTCTTATTTTACTTCCACAAAATGGACATAAATTACAACACACACACACACACACACACACACACACACACACACACACACGCACGCACACACACACACACACACACACACACACACACACACACACACACACACGCACGCACGCACGCACACACACACACACACACACGCACGCACGCACGCACGCACGCACGCACGCGCACGCACATACACATTCACAAAATTGCATCAATCCGACTGCCTAAACGGATAGACTAATCGGTTTGAAATTTAATAACAGATATGCAGACAAACGAAGAAGAAAAGATAAAAATTTGAAAATCCACCCGTCAGCCGATTTTAAGCAAATTTCCACTATTTTCGGCTCCAGATTTTTTTTTTTTTTTTTGAGTAAAAGGGTGAGCCGACAGAGTGAGAAAGTTAGATATCGTCAATGACAATCACGCCATTTTGGTGACACGAATTTAAAAATGCATTAGAAACCCACTGTTATAGTTGCAGGCTGTGACATACAAATTTTGACGAAGACGAAATAATTCTACTAAATCCCATTTTAAATCTCCTTTAATTTTCCTTTTAAGTAAAAATGTGAGCCGACACAGTAAGGAAATTAGATATCGTAAATGAGATTAACGTCATTTTGAAATCACCGGTTTAAAAATGCATTAAAAACCTTGTGCTTAGTTGCATCCTGTGACATATAAGTTTTGACGCTTGTGAAATGCAGTAGACCCCCCTCCCCTCCCATAACACGGTAGATACGTTCCGTTCTATATGAATCCGTGTTGTACGGGGATCGAGCTATACTCCACCTGGAATGCGAACTGCGCTGTATAATCGCTGCAAAACGTATTTGCACTCCTTAGAAACACAATGATGTTGAGTGTTGCCATTCAAAAGTTAGCATTAATTACAGTAGCTGAAGCGTTCTTAAATCAGAACATCTGTCTCATTTACCGCGCTGTACGAGTCTCTTTTAACGTGTTATATAAGAAAAAACGATTGCAGTTTTTTCGCCGTGTTCTACGAATCGGTGTTGTATGGACCCGTGTTAAAGGGGGTCTACTGTGTTTCCTAAAATTCTCATTTTGAATCTGTTTTAATTTTTCGGTGCACAAAAAGTCCCAAAAATAGTTTGACTCTTCGCAGTACAAAATATCGTCTGCAGGAAATCAACTGCTAAAAATTTTATGTATGTTTTTTTCACTTTTACGATACCTACCTCCAGGTGCGTAGCCAGAAAATTTTTTCGTGTGGGGGGGGGCGGGAATTTGAACTTATATGTGTATAAATAGACGGAATTTCATCAATAATCCAAAAATTTCGGGGATATACCCCCCCCCTGGCTATGCCCCTGCCTACCTCTACATTTTGATTTATGCGTGAAGCTACAGTGACCGCCACTTAATTGAATCAGCAGCTTTATCGAATCAAATCACAGAAAACTGAACGGAATCACTCTTTTCAAAGCCTCAATCAAGACCGCCGCTTTTTCGAATCAGCCTCTTTATAGGATCAAAAATTGATGACACGAACGTGATCCAATTAAGCGGCGGCCACTGCATAAACTAAGCAGTTCAAGAAGCAAAGTTATATACTACAAAGTGAATTTCGTTTCTTTTTAATTTTAGGTTTGCTCCTTTGGTGCAAATGTTAACGTTAGGAGTGAAACTAATTGTCTGCTCCACACGGATATATTTCCAGCACTTAAAAAAGTATTAGAAAAATGACTGCTTCCTCCATTCAGAGAACAAGTACTTCAGTTAGTTTCTCCTATGAAAAACAATGGAAAATTCATTCAACATAAGAAGAAAGCTATTTCATGGATTACAAAACACGTTTATGGGAGCAAAATCCCAGGGCCCCCAGACCTAACTTATTTTCTCATGCAACAAAATGTATATGATAGAGCAGTGTTAGCACGTACAGTAAACGTATGTATACTTGTTAGCTTGGGCCGACGGCCAATTCTCAGGTACCACTTGCTACAGGTACGTAAAAATATTACTCCAGGACCGTAACCAGGAAAAAATTTCTAGGAGAGTCCGAAAATTTCGGAGTGGAACCAAACGGTGAAAAAGGCTTACTTTTTCATAAAAAGGCTTCATCATTATTTTTTTTAACGAAATTTTAAATTTCGGGGGGGGGGGCACCCCTGATCCACGCCGTGGTGCACGGCCTTGTATTACTCACTTTACTTAAAGTCTCACAGCTGATTTTTATGTATGTTGTACAGAATATTGTTACAAATTTTGAATCAATACTGCCAGACACTTGCTGTGGGCGGTAATTATCGCCCAGACGCTTTAGAGACGGAAGGAAAAAACGTAATTTTTTTGAGAGTGTATCTCTCCCTCCTATATTTACGGTCTACTCTAGTATGCTGTGTGTGTTTGTGTGGTATTTATTTTTTTGTTGGGTCTATTCAAAGCAACTCTCATTTCGATTTCAACGAGAAAATTAAAAGTATTTGCAGTGTTTTGAAAAATACTATGGCAGAATTATTAAATTTTGCTTTTTGTAATACTTCGGATATATATTTAGTATTGCTTAAGGAAGGGATGTTTGGTGACTTTTGGTGTACATATGTATGAATGTAACTCGCATATCTCAAAAACTATCAGTCGTAAATTAAAAAAAAAACCTTCGAACGTATAAATAATTTTTAAAAAATGAAAGAAAAAGATTATCTTCCGAAAGTTTTATACATCCCTTGCAGTTACTAACATGTTTGTATATGCAGTGTGCCCGAGAATTGTTGTACACTTTGTAAAATTTAAAAAAAAAATCTAAACACATTCATTGGCGGATCCAGACTGGGGGAGGGCACCGGGGCATGTGTCCCCCCTTGAGAGGAAGTTTACACTTAGAAGATTGACTTATTTTGTTAATTCCAGTGATTCTATAAGAAAATGTGACACGAATTTCCTTGTGCCCCCTCCTGAATTTTTTTGGGATCCGCCACTGAACGCAGTAGCATTAAAATGCTATTGCTAACAGTAGCGGATCCAGGGGAGGGGCTAGGGGGCTTCAGCCCCCCCCCCCCAAAAGAGATTGCTCAAGGGTAACATTCTGCTTTATTATACACTTTAAATAGCTAAAATGATCATATTTTATTACTTAGCCCCTCCCAAAAGCCTAATACATTGGTTTAGACTAAAATTTTGATTTATAGTACATTTTAATTATGTGAAATAAGCTTTTAAAATAATTTAGCCCCTCCCAAAAAAAATTTCTAGATCCGCCACTGATTGCTAACTAATTGCACACAAAACAAACTTAACGACGCTTAATATGAGACCCTTTATTGGCTCGTACAACATCTAAGCGATATTCGATTTCTTTCAAGAATTTGAAGGCATCTGATGAGTTATATAATGACTAGCAGCTGTGATTCTTGCTGCTCGAGTTCCTCTACATTAGGATATGGAGTCCTATAAACACACGTGAGGTTATCTTTGACGTATACTCACGAGAACGAAGACGAGAGAGTTCAGTCCGGAGACTTTAGGTGCGTCCAGACTACGTTCTTATTGTCGTGCGAGTTCTTATTGTAGCTATCGATCTTAGTTATGGCGTCAGTTAGCGACGATAAAACCAGTTTTCTGTGATTTATGTTCTTTCCAAATCCGTGCCTAATGTCTCTACGATTCCCACTCTTCTTTTGTTGTTAAATTTTCAAGGTGGGGAAAGGATCATCAATCATTCTTCCCGCATGCACCGTACTCAACCCTTTTTCGTTTCACCAGCCGATGCGAATACGTCATTACAAAACTTTAGGGTCCAGAGTGTGAACGATCTGATTTTTTGTGCTTACGATTTTTGCGACATTAGCTACAAGAAGAACGGTAAAAACGCTAGTCTGAACGCACCTGGAGGAGGCCACTGAATTGGACTACCGCGACCTATCCATCTGTTTGCGAAATGTTGATTGAGGCAATAGCGCAAAAACGTCGACCCATGAGGAGGTGAGCCATCCTGTTGAAAAATCACATTGCCCCTTGTTTGCCACAGTCGCCATGTCCGTTGCGCTCTTCTCAATCTCTTGCCAAAGTCCTTGACACTAAGCTCCATCTGTTAGGTTTTTTGGTACAGAATTATAGGAAACGAAAATCTAACAATTTTGTAAGTTGGCCGTCATTCAAATACTCGTTTCGAATGTATAGCTTTTTGAAGTGAAAACTTCTTTAGGCGCGTTGGGCACTTTTGGGATGGAGAAAAAACACTGAATTCGCATGACCATAACGCTTCAGCGTGACCGTCACGCTCAGATACATATGGGGCAAAAGTGGATTGTGAAGTCATAGCTACGTCATCTCCTGCCTGCTGGGACTTCTAAAAAATTAAGTAATCCAGCTCCGAGGTCAGTTTACTTAGTTTGAAACTAAATAAATTGAGTTTTGTTTCAGGACATCTTACATGAAAAATCGTTTCACGAGTGTAACTGGTTTGTCGTTTACGAATGGGTTTCTCTTTTGGGTGGTCCTGTCTTAAGTAATAATAATAATAGCAGATCTAGGTTCAATATTAACATTAATAAAATATATTTAATAATAATTCAGGATACTAAAAACCTGACTTATCCCTGTGTGTTTGTTCTCTGCGAAAAGAAACTAAACTGGCGGACCACACAGTTGAGACAGCGAGAAAAAGGTGGTAATGAAGGATATCGACTCCTTGCGTTCGAGGCTATAAAAGTCACGTGACGGCGGAAAACAAACAACCTTTTCTCCATAGGTTTATGTGCTGGACTCCTGGTGATAAGCGCAAAATTAAAAATAATAATAATTATGCCTCTGTATTGTGCTGCCTATGGATGTTTCAATAACTCTCTGGAACCTGTACATGACTACAAAAAAATATCTTTCCACAGATTCCCATTAAAAAATGCTGACATATTAAAACCTATACTGAGATGAGGCTATTTCAGTCACTTGTCGATGGAAAATATACACTTTAGCCAATCAGATTACAGGACTACTCATCAACACAGCCGAAAGGTCACGTGTTGGTTGAAAAATGACGTCATATGGATATCGTCCATTTGTTCATCTCATGGACTTAGATTGGAAAGGATCCACAACCGCAATGAGATTCCTTCCCCGAAAACGGACCTAGAGGATGGGCATGAGATGGATTGATTAGGAGATTATCTGTTTCTGCCATCTAGCGGCAATAGTTGTCAAAAAAACTTTTTCCATAAACTAGGAGGCGATATATCAATTTTATTAATTATTTATTTGTATTTCGAAATTGATAAAATATAATAACGCTTTTAAAAATAAATAATCAAAGTTATGTATGCATTTTTAAATAGTTTTTGTGGTAATCCTCAAGGTTTTTGTAGCTATTTAAACTGCATTTTTAAGATTTATAATTTTTTTTTCTTTTAGTGCTTCTTTACACCTCAGCACCAACTTTTTTGTGGCACTAGGGCTACTATGCTACTAAACCTATTGTTCAGTTACTAACTTAGTAAGTGGGCGGAGATACTAAATGTTCGTAAATCGGGATTCAGATACATTTAGTACTAAATCACGTGACCAACACCAAGGGAAGTCAGGGAAAATGTAGGGATAAGTTAACAGGGAAGCTAGTAGACCAATCAGAGCGCTTGTTCCAGGCGTGCGTTTATTTAGTCGGTGATTTAGCAGCTTGTTTGGTCACGTGATTTTAGCAGCTTGTTTTGGTCACATGTTTAGTATCTCCGCCTCCAAATTCTATCTGAATCCACTTTACTAAATTTAGTAACTAAACAATAGGGTTAGTAGCTACTAAATCAATCTGAATAAGGGCCTAGGTAATAGAGGAAAAATATTCTCAAAGTACTCAAGCCGCAAAAAAATTAACAGCATCATATTTTTGTTACTTGTGCTATTATCGCGAAATATAAGAAAACAAAACTTCTCATTTTTTATAACCTCTTCTTTAAATAATATAACAGGTATAGTGAAATTATAAAAATAATTAAATAAAACTATCAACTTCTCCTAGTGTCAGAAAAAAGTTGGTGGTGAGGTGTAATGAAGCACTAAAAGAAAAAAAAAATATTTATTAACTTTAAAAATGCAGTTTAAATAGCTACAAAAACCTCGAGGATTACCACAAAATCTATTTAAATATGCATTACATAACTCTGATTATTTATTTTTAAAAGCGTTATGATATTTCTTCAATTTCGAAATATAAATAATTATTAAAATCGATAGATCGACTCCTAATTTATGGAAAGTTCTCTTGACTATTGTTTGCAACTATTGCCGCTAGATGACAGCACCAGATAATCTCCTCATCAATTAACCCCCCAACCTTAACTGAAGCTGGGCTATTTTGATAGCATGGCGTTTGTTCTCCTTATCTGTAACTACGTGGTTCTTCTGCTGTTTTTAATCCATTTTTGTCTTCTGTTCTTCTTTTTCTTCTTTTTTTGCGCCGAAATATCCTAAAACCTTTCCTTGAATGATTGCAACAATTTGGTGCACCACATATTATAACGAAATAATTGGTGCAATATTTAACCCGGGATTATTCGAGCGACAAAAACGAACGAAATTACTTCCTGAAGGTATCTCGTCTCGTACAGATTTTTTTTTTTTTTTTTTTCATTTTTACCGTAAAATCTATACACGAGAGGTAAAAATGGAAAAAAGAAACACAAAAAAAAACACAATTGTATCCATAAATTCATAAATATTACCTAAGGAACACCTAGTGTGGTAATAATTGAAAACTTATTTGAAGAATTGGACCGTATATTTTTTTCCCCATGAAGGTTATAGCTTTAAAGGCATTTGCCACAGGCCTCATCGAATTCACTGGAGAGACATGAAAACAGAAAGGTAGCTTAGAATAATAGCACAAGTACTCGCTATTCTATTAGTATAGCGCAGGTTATGACACACCCGGCGCGGCAATATTCGAAAACCTATAGGAAGAATTTCAAAACAGATTTTCCCGCCTTCAAGATTATAAGCTTAGAGTCAACTACACTGGGTCTCATCCATTTAAAAAAGAGTGTGGAAGATGCATTGAAAACAAAAAGGTTGCGGGTATATTATACCCTGAGCGAGTACTGCCGGGTTAATTATAAGGAATTTAATCTATGCGCCGAATTTACTGACGCACGCGCTGAGCACGTGACGCCCCCTGCAAACGTATAAAAGGCGTCTCCTTTTGTGCTCTAGATCAGTACATATTTTATATTAACCTCAAAATTTTTGCAAGGTTAAAGGTCCCCTGTTTTACCCATGATTTAAATGATGCAGTTTATTCTTTCTATTAGTTTACTGTTATAAAAATGGTGACATGAAAGAAAAGTTAAGAAGAACTATAACTATTGCTATGGTTGAAGACGGCGAAATAAATAAAGTGAAGAAAATTACAAAAACATGTTCACACCTACCTGCAGTAACCAATAGCGCAACTGAAACAGATCTGTACTTGTTTATGTCTGATAATGGCTGCCTGCTTTGTCTAGTGGTTAGGAGCCATTGCAAACTACTTGTGCCAGGGATTGAAAAAGTTCAAGATGAATTTTCATAAACTGTACTACCCGTTGAAATAAATGAAAAATTTATGTTTTTTATGAAGCGGCCAGAAAAAATTCTTAAACATGGAATTGCACAGCATAATTTTTTCAAAATGAGACGCATTCTGCAAAAGTTTCGATTTTTAAGAATTTTTTCTAACTGTTTCGTAATTGATACAGGTTTATTGTTTATTACAGTAAATACTACAGCTTTTTACGAGACAGCCTACAAATTTTGAACTCCCTCACATAATTAGTTTATTTGTATTTATGCGTTGAAATCACATGAGGTTTTCGAACTACAGTCTTAAAATTTTGTGTAAAAACTGATCCTAAAAGCGTCTTATAATTTGGACAGGGACTGTATTTCTCTAATTGGTGGTGGGGGGGATTCCTCGCTTGTTGTCGTTATAACGAAATTTTTATAGAATTAGTTCAACATGTAAGGAAAGAGTTCGAGAGTTTAGATCAACTTCATGAAGGGGTCGCTCTATGTAGGGTTCCAAATGAATTCAAATGTGTGCATCTGTCCTGTCGTTCTGCACTCAAGAAATATGGACTCTGGACTAAGTACATCAAAGCTTCGTAAGACCATAGGGTAGCCAAGTACTATAGATATTTTAAATTCTAGAATGATTTAGATGACAGAAATGTTAATTTTACCATTTCAATATTAGTATTTTTTTTCAACCTTCGAACATGAATTAAAAGTACCACTACACAGAGGCGGAGCAATAAAGGCGGCTATAGTCCCTATAAATGTATATATTTCGCCTTTCTGGGTCAAATAGAGAATTAAGGCGATCTTATTGAGTCAAAGCAAGACACAATATCAAGACAAACATTTATTACTACACTTTTACTTACAACACATAAGAACACATAAAATATCAACAGTAAAGCTTCGCGGTGCTCGCGATCTTGATTCTATTACGCATTAAAAAACAGACAGTAGAAAGAAAAAGCGACCTCTATCGGTGAGCCGAAAGTGGGAGAGCCATGAGCAAATATTTCACAGTCCCCCCATTGAAACTGAATTTACACTAGATAGAATAGAGTTTTGATGCTTAGTTAAAAACTGCGTGTCTAAAATCGGTTATTTTGAAGTTTTAATTTACTTTTTGATTTACTATTTTGATTTTTAGACTTGACTTCAATGAATGGTTTTTAACTCTTTCGTTCCCAGGTTACAGGTATTTTCAAAACCTGCGTCACAAGGAATCGCCCGAAATTTCGTCTCCCCCTTGAAACATTTCGGTTTCTTTTAAGGATAATCAGTAACCAACTTGTTCTCGCCTTTACCATATATACGTGAATAGCGAAAAATAGCTCATTGTTAGAAAGGGTTATGGCAATTTGGTTGGTTAATGGCAAGTGCAAAGTACAGTGTTTAAGCAATGATGTCCATTCACCCCCTGCTAAAAAGGGAGCTAACAATGCATATAATTCTGTTAAACATAAACAGTCTTTGTGCGGTGCGCGTCTCGGAAACTGTACTGATGTGTACCTGATGTGGTATACCTTACAGTGGCGCAGCGACGGGGGGGGTCCAGGGGGTCCGGACCCCCCCTATGAGCTAAGGGGCCGCTATGAGCAGGGTCCGTTTATCTACAGGGCGAGTGGGGCCCATGGGCCACCAATTTAAGGGGCCCATTTTTTTCTGTAAAACGGGCCCATTTTTTCTCTTTTGCTTCTTTTTTTTCCAAATTTATTCTCTAAAAAGTGTCTTTTCTTTAAAAAAAAATCTTTTTAAACTTTGTATCCATAGTTGGCTTGAAAAGGAGGACGCAAGATAAAATCATCAAAGGCTTCCAGCAAGCACCGTCATAGAGACTCCTTAGGCAATAAATCTCCAGTCGTGTCTCTGATAGGGAATTTGTGGGGCTAGGATGGACGAATCGGACAATGTAAAGGGGAGTAATTCGCACCCTTGTAGCTCAAAGAAACGGAATATCCTCAGAAAGAATCTATTCATGCTACAATTAGCTGATAACAAAATTGTCATGAAGGAAAGCGGAAAATATATTGCCTATATTGTAGTCTTCAAGCACACCACTCTTCTTTTCTTGAGATAAACAAGCCACAGTATTCAAATAGTGATTATACACCGCACACACACACAACAAACAATAAAAAAGAGGGTCTGCTGGGAGCTTAGATGTGGTATAACTGAATTTCGAATGGTTCAGTGAATTCACTTAAGTTGGATGCCTTTAATTTGTAAGCAGAAGTTTAAGTTTTGGGTTCTTGTTCTTTGTTTCTTACGATCATGAATTCGTCCAGTTTAAAAAGAAAGAAAACCCAAAGTGAAACGTTTTTATCTTTCTTCGAGAAGAAAAATTAAAGCCGATGATGGTGATCGTGCAGCATCAAAGACTGCTGATAGTATGGACGGGCCCGGACCCGGTGAAAAATCTGTTGCACCGAAAGAAACCTTTGAGGGTGCTGAATCTCAAGCTCATCCTCTTGATATGGGCTCTAAATTAACAAAGAGGTAAACTTTACTTGATTAAATTTCAAAATAACTTTACACAACAGAGGAGGTGGAATCACACAGACGTGGTTCATAATTTATTATCAGTAAAAATCTTAATATAAAAAGATCTTTCAAGTATAATCTAGCAGATGGTTGAAGTGGTTTTTATTTATAATTAGCCAAGAATTTTCTAAACATAGACAATCGTACTTGCATGTATACAAGATGTAATGATCCAACTTATAAAGATTATTTAAAACTATATCATAAGCTTATTATTACTGGCAACTACAATGTAGTCAATGATAACAAATACATTAAATTACCTTTTTTTGAATTCCAGTTTGTGTCAAATATTATTACTTTTTAAACACATATTATGCTAAAATATATGAAGAGCTGTTTATTTATTTTATTAATTTCTTAGGTAATGAAGGATCGAGGTAATATAACAAATAAGGATTTTGAGACTTTACACAATCGACTCACAAGACGAGATTCACACATTTTTTTAATTTCCTTTTCTTTCATTGTTTTTTAAATAAATCATACATGATGAATCAATAAGTTCATAATTAGCCTATTGAAATTTTTTTTCCTGTCAATTAAAGAATCAACTATTGCATTTATTTTTTTACAAAACTTGAAATAGTGAACGCATGTTTTGTACTTGCAGCAGATATATTAAAAAGTAAAAGTTTTTTTTTAAATTAATTTCAGTTTTTTCTGAGTAAAAAATTTTTAAACATTAAAGTTTTAAAGAATTTTAATAGGAAAATTAAAATTGCGTGAATAATGTGATAAAATATTACTTTTACAAGAGATACCATTATTTAAATAATGTCTTTAATTGTTGTCATGGAGAGTAATTTTTAAATTTACAGTTATTCTTTTATTAATTCTATTTTAAAGTGCGATAGCTAGAATAAACTACTTGAAAAACATAAGACTACTTGTTTATTATCTTCCTTTTTAAAGACCACTGGGGAAGAGTTCTCTTAAACAGTCCCCGTTTTAAATCACCTTTATCTCCTTTATCTCTCCCCCCCCCCCCCGCAAAAAAAGAGCTTTATTTAGTACATGAATTTAAATGTTCGGTGTAATAAATCTTTCAAAATATGACTGTATAGTTAGGCAAGTCGGAGTGTCCAGGCTGGGTAATTTTTCTTATTTTTTACCAACTATGCGAAAAACAAATATTTAGCCAAGTATCGAATACATATGGAGAGCTGCTCTTTTGGCTCTTGGCTTTTGACTCTTTGCGGTATATTGTGTGAATTTCCTAGAAAAAGTAGACTATATTTTTGAAATCAGGTTTGAGGTAAACAATGTACCATAAACATGGGAGAATTTCTCACGGGTGTACTGAGCCCGTTTAAAATATTTCAGGGAAATATTTCAGCCACAGCTCCCCCAGCTCCCCTACTTTCTACGTCCCTGAATAGACCTACAATCTATGTATGTGAGCTGATGTATAATTTTGTGAATTGATTTCTTCAATAATGAATTTCTTCAATTGGCATGTTTCATGTTTGTATGATAATTGTATATAAATAATATTTTACAATTTCTATTTAGTTAAAATTTGAACGGGATTTATTAATTTTTCTTTTCAGTATTTTTCTTTGGATATATTTTGTATAAGAGTACACGATATGCGGAGTTTGTGTGTATTTATTAGAGCTATGTTTTATTAAAAAGGTTTTTAAAAGAGGAGAGATACTTTTTAATGAATAGAATAAATATGAACATAGGACTAGAATTAGAACACCTGAATGTATTTTATTTAGTGTTAAGAAACAAAGAACTCCACCATCTCGAAAAGCGGTCGTTAACGATTAGAGGCTTACAGTTTTCCGTTAGTTCTTTCGTTTTTCTTATAAGAATGTATAAAAGCTTTATAACTAGCAATTTTATTACAATAATACATTTTTATAATGGCAAACGTTATTTGATTGATTTGCATTATACCGAACAATTGAAATTTCTGCAAGACAAAAGTCTAACAGCTAACGTTAAATTTATGCCAAAGTGTCGGGGGGGGGGATATGAATCCCTATATCCCCCTGGCTATACGCTGGCTTGCCAAAAGGGGGAGACAGTGGCGGATTTCCCAATAGGCGCATGAGGCGCGCGCCTCGGGCCTCATATTTCTAAGGGGCCTCCAAATTCGGTTTTCAGAAAGAAAAAAACAATATATGTAAATATCTGTTCAAGAGACATTGTTCATAGTTTCAGGATTGCTTCTAGAGTAGAAAGCGTTTTTGAACAATCTTTTCTTTGGGGACTCCCTTTCCTCTTCACAGCATTGGACCATAATCTAAACTATAATACGAATACTTTTAGTTTATAAGTAATTGATGCTTTAATTCCGTATTTCACTGTAAAAATATCCAGAAACGTTCCTTGGAAATTAGGATAAGTTAGACTTACAAATACTATACAGAAAGTATACATTTCCCTTTGAAAACTTTACTGTTTCGTTCAACCCGTCACTTAACCGAATAGTGGTCTCACGACCTTAAAAAACAGGCAGTTCACTTAAAAATGACTAGAATTGTAAAAAAAAAAAAATAATTAAAAAAAATTCCAGTAGTGTTCCTTGAAAATAATAGGCAGCTGAGGTGCCCTAAATTCCAAGGAAAGTTGCACGAAAATACCAAGAACTTTACTGAACAATATGCAATTCAGTGGATCTTTCCTGGGCTGTTCAATAAAGTTCCTGGTATTTTCATGCAACATTCCTTGGAATTTTAGGGCCCTCAACTGTCCATTATTCCCAAGAAAAATTCCTAGATTTTTTTGCATTGTTTTAATTTGCTCACTATATTTTATCCAAAAAAATACAGGTGCAGAGAGTCCCTATGCCTTTTTCCTATCCGGAATCAATTAGTTGGGTTGGGTTGGGGGATTACGGCCAATTATCTACAAGTGGGATCTATGCCGATGGGTGTGGGTGCTCCCCTTGGGGGGTCTTTCTAAGGGATTCTAACCCCTATTTACGCTAAGTTTTGGAAGAAACCACGGAAAATTCCTAACGGTTAGGTTGGCGGACGCGACCTGGTTTTGAACCAGGCACCTTCCGTCTCCCAGTTTAGAGTGCTATGCGCTCAGCCACTGGTTGGGCCGCACTGAATCAGATTGCGGCTCAGTAGCTGGTATTGCAGTAGGACATTCAAATACACTTGCTTTATAGATTGCCGCCCCCCACCCCCAAATCAAAAAGTGTACAGTCTGATAAGAATATTTCTCATTTTCAAAGAGAAAAGATTGAACCGCTTTATTCTACAGCTTGAGATTGAAAAATTTGTCAAAAATTAAATATTTTATATTTTTCAGCCGTTCTTCATTTAAATGATTTAGGAAAGGACACTCTGTATTCAGTGAAATTTTCAAATATACCTAGAATATATAATTGTTGTTGGTTGTCACGATGTAAAAGAAATTGGAAACAATAATTTATCTTCTTTCGAAAAATCACTAAAAATTAGAAATTTAAGCTAGGGATAACCGATTTTATCTTTTTTTGGAATCGAAACTTTCCGAGTATGCAATGCTAAAAAATTGCTGACCAATAATTAAAAAGATATGAGCTCATACATGTGCGATAACACTTTTTTTTGGGGGGGGGGATTGGGGGAAGATATTTGATAGTTAAAAAAAATTATTGAAAAATTAAAGAAAGCAATACTTAGAGTCACCGAAATTTCACATGCGTGCAAAGTTTCAGCTCGATCGGATGATAGTGGGTTAAAATCGATAGACAAATTTTGAACTGGAATGTCATACACAGTTAATTAAAAACTTAAAAAACAAATGATGATTAATTTAATTTTTTGTTTTCAACTAGAAAATATTTATGATAACTATATTATAAATACGGCATGTATTTTATAGTCGCAGATGAAAATGCTAAACATTAATAATAAGCCTAGGACCGAAGCTTAGAGCATACCCATTTACCCATTATAAAGTGGAATTTATTTTTAAGTCAATAATATTTTTTGTACTTTAACTACTTAAAGTATTGTTTTTTTTAAATTTCTCTTGTAGTTTTTTTTAATTCTATTTAAAATATAGAATAATGTGTGTATATTATTCATACCTAATTACTCATTATTAATAGTCCTAAACTTATTGACAGTTTTTGAATAAAGACAAAAATTAGACTAAACAGAAAGTTTACTTTTAAACTGCTTAGTTTTGCAGTTCCAAACGGGAAATTTATGAATATATTTAAATATTTATAAATATATGTTCTTGAAGGAATGTTAAATTTTTGGTTCATTTTATCCAAGTAAAGAATTCTTCTGAACTTTGTGATGTCAAAGTCATGTTTCTGATCAAGTTTCCCTTGTTCTGACCTTCAAAAGTACCTGTTATGTAGTTAAAATTTTCATGACTGAAACAAGACATTTGCCAGTGGTCCACAAAAAGTAATTTGACGTAATTAATTAACAGTGAAAAATAATCAATATAAAACTGCAGTTGCTGGGTTATACTTAGACGTATGCTGGTGTTTATTTAGTGTTAATCATGAAAAGTGAAACGTAGTACAAAAATTATTGAGATAAAAAATGTTTTTTAAGATGAACAAATCTATAAACATAAAAATTATTTTAAAATTTTAATACTCCTTTTGTAGCAAGCCCTGACTATCGGACGGACACTTGGTGCTCGTGCCCTGGGCACACATGGAGAAATAAGCCAAAAAATTGAGTTTAACACGATATACAGGGGCACAAAAATTGAGCCAGCTAAAGGACACAAAATCTGAAAAGTGCCCTGGGCACAAAAGTGTTATGGTGAAAGTCAGGCCCTGGTTTGTAGACATAAACCACATATAAAACGAATTAAAGCATTTTAAAATAATTAGTAATAATGTAAAGGAGTTAGAGTTAGTGATTTTTTTTTTTTTTTTTTTGGAGGAGGGAGGCCTCAAAATTGAGTTGCGCCTCGGGCCTCTCAAGAGCAAAGTCCGCCACTGGGGGGGGGGGGGGAGAATATAGGTATTCCCACTGATTCTGCGCTTTCTGGGGGCCTGAAGGTAAAATTTCAAATGTTTTCTGTAAAGGTAAAATTCGTGAAACATTTCTTCCAGGGAAGGGATGACTGCTGAGTGCCTGTCTGAGACGACCATCCCCCCCCCCTTCCCCTAGAAAAACTTATATGGGTGTCATTTACGGGGGCCCTGTGAACAGCAACATGATCATTTAAGGGGAGGGGGGGTCTGATCTCCCGAGTCCGAGTCTGATCTCCCGAATTCTGGACCCCCCCTAAAAAAAAATTCTGGCTGCGCTACTGATACCTTATGATAGATGCACATAGTGTGGGGATGAGGGAGTGTAACATAGATATCATGTGACTAGGAATCCCAAGTGGCTCTCTCCTGTACCATTGTGAAAGGTTCTTTTGTTCCGCCGTTTGGATTTTCAGTGGTATTATGAAAGATTACTATTACTACTATGGCTAATTTTCCTGATCTGTTTTTCGGACATTTCCTGCTGATACAAAAGTACACCCGTTTTGAATGTTTAGGAATGGTGGAAGAATTTCTTGGAAGTACTGTAGATATTTCTGAGCAGGCTACAAAATCTTATCCCATTGAAATTGCTTTCGCCGCTTTGTCGTTCTGTTCAGGTGAAGCGCTAGTGTGATTCATATGTTCTCTATTTAGCTCCGTTCGTGTGTAGAATTCAATTTAAATGCTAATATTATGGCCTCAAGAAAGCGTTCATTGAGTCGTAATATAAGTGATTATTTTATGAAAATTCCGAAAAATGATAATTTGTCTAGTGAGAGTGAAAGCGCAAATCATCAGGAAAAAATCCTAAATGCACAGCTCCAGAACAAGCTATTTCAAGAGGAACAGCACTCACAAAATATACATGCATCACTATCAAGCAGTTTGTAAAGATGTGCATAATTAGAGGGAATACAATGATATCATTACGGAAAAAAAGAGGTATGATTTAAATTAACTTTTTCAGACATTGTTTTTCCTATGAAATGTAAGTCCTAGCAGGTTCGAGTATTTTATTTTATCGGAAATTCGCACACCTTTCTCGAAATTCAATTACGTAATACTATATGTAGGCAGAAAAATTAACTATACAGGCGATATGTAAAAAATCGTGCCAAATGTCGCCAAGCTTGGATAAGCAGGACCTCCGAGAGAAATTTTATAAGGCGGCGCGAAAATATTCCCTGCCCCTTTGTAAAGCCAAGTTTCGAAAAAAACAGGAGGGACGGAAGGAATATGTTTTTGTTTTTGTAAAACTGCTCTTTTTAATGATTTTCATATAAAATACTAAAAGGAAAAAGAGTGGGAGGGAAGTTTTTCTGATAAGTAGTCCCAGACAGCACACTTGCCCAATTTATGTCCATATCTGGACAAACTTGTCCAAAACATGTCTATGTCTATGATAAGATATCTCATGGACATCATTTTAGCGACATCTTTGGGAAAATCCATAATATGTCTAGAATAAGACATGATTGGGACATGTAACACCCCAATTAAGTCTTATTACGACAAAAACGGGAAAACCCATATTATGTCTGTAATATGACATGAATTGGACATCTAAACACCCCAATCATGTCTATTTTATGACATAAATGGGAAAATCTATCGGCGACAAACTCTGATTGGCTTAGTTTGTTTGATCATGCGCAGTAACATTTTTGTATACACGTTGTTTTTAATAATCTGTGGTGGTTGTGGTAGATAGTACGCACATATTTGAAGTTTCCTTGTTAGACAATTATAACATTTTTATGCGCACTTCTTGCATTTTGCCTGCCTATATCACTGTTCTGTTCTTTACAATACGAGGTAATGTACAACTTTTTGACTTAATATGTATTTTAATAAAAAAATTGAATCGACTCGTCAGGAATGGCGAAATGTTGAACAAGAAGTTAATGATGAATTATTCCTGATTGAAGCTGAATGTAATGTGAATGATATTGAATCGAAGGCTATTAATGCGCACGATTATAATTATTTTCATAATGAATTTGAAAATAGGATCGATGAAAATATTTTTGAAGATTCAAATATGTGTGATCCCACAAGCAGTTCTTGTAATAGCTCCATTTCAGAAATTACTGATGAAACAGATACTTCTGTTCCTTTATGGTAGTAACTTATCCATAGCATAAAAATAAACTGTGGATATGAGATAAATATCCACAGAATGTCTTTTTATGGGCATATTCTAGTTGTCTATAACATGTCCATATGGACAAGTTATGGATGTCCATAACATGTCCATATAGATAAGTTCTGGATGTCTATAACATGTCCATATGGATGTCTATATTTTGTCCAGAGGATATCATTATGGACGCCGTATTGTGCCATATGGACAAGTTTGGGGCGTATTATGGACAAGATATAGACAAATTTGGGGATGTCAGTTATGTCCCGAACTTGTCCATGATATCATATGGACATGTTCTGGACAAGTTTGTGCTGTCTGGGAGTGGTACTTTTAATTCATGTTCTAAGGTTGAAAAAAGTACTAATATTTAAATGGTGGAATTAACATTTCTGCCATCTAAATCATTTCTAGATGTATTCAAAATTTAGTCAATTAAAAAAAAAAAGATTTTAATTACAGATCTATAAATGAAATTCGTAACACATTCTGAAAAATTCACGGACGCACTTTAGCTGAGCACGGGCCCACTCTAACTCGCACAGGCCCAGGGGCAGCGCCCCGTCTGCCCCCATCACTCTCGTAAGGCCTGTGGATAACTGTACCCAAATTATTGAATACAAAGTAAGTTACCCCCAGGGACTCATTATCGCATGGGCAAATTGGGACTTTGCCCAGGGCCCTCGGCTCGAAAGGACCCCCAATTTCAAATTTTGTTCTGAAATGGTCTTTTTTATATCAACATTTTATGAAAAATAAAGCACATTTCACAGATGGGAGTCCCCCAAATTCATCAATACCCGGAGCCCCTGTTGGTAATAATCGGGCCCTGCCCCCCCCTCCCTTTCACCCAATCCTTGATCCGCCACTGCCATTACATATCAGAAAAACCTCCTCTCCTGTTTTGCGGAACTTTTGCATTTTACGAAAGTGCATGTGAGGGGAGGGGGAGATTTTCGTCCCGCCTTATAAATTTCTCTTGGAGGCTCTGCGGGATCTAGAAAAAAAATTAAGGCCGCAATTCTTTTTTCTCTCATTTTTTTCATAAATGTGTTTGAAACTACAAAATAAGTCGTTCTTTTACAGTCTAAATTTATTTCGTCTGGATGGGGGGGGTGACGTGTCCTCTCTGTGTCATCCAATGGTTGCACAGTACATAAGCGTAATGTGATCATTTCATTTTTTGGGGGAAGGAGAATTAGAAGTTGGTGCGAAACATATTCTATGAAGAATGAAGTTTGCGTTTTTGAAGTAAGAGTTAAACAAGAAAAATGTCTCGGAAAAAAGTTAGGGGGGCACGACGAGGGTCACATGCCCCCTTCCTCTCAGTGGTTCAAGGCACTCAGTTCTTTTCCCAAATCGAAAATCAATGTGCTACTCCGTCTGCAGTAGCGTAGCCAGGATTTTATTTCGGGGGGGGGGGGGAGGCTTGGGTATTAAATTTAAAACTAAAAGTTCAATTGTAAGCTAAATATCAAATTATAAGGTAAGTAAAGGGTCCAATTTCGGGAGGGGGGGCTGCAGTGCAGCCCTCTCAGGCTACGCCCCTGTCCGTCCGTGGCACCACGTCCCGTCCGCAAGATGATTTTGCTTCCTTTTCCAGTTGTCGTTGCTAGAGCTGTTGCTATCTCTGTCCAGCATGACTCAGATTTCTTCACATGACATGAAAGCATAAATTTATTCACTTATTTATGATTTACTCGAGCCAAGAGTACTAATATTAACAAGATGATGTAGAAATAGTATAAATCAAGGTGGCGATTTAAATAATAATGCAGTCTTGAATTCGCTCGATTACAGCATCATGAAAAAAAAATCTTGTTTTCAGTGAGAGATTTTCACTGATTTATTCCTTGCGTAAGGTTACACTTACACTATACACTAGATTTTTTTTAGTTTTATAAATGAGAGAAAAATTAAATAAATTTTAATTTTAAATCCAAGCGAAGAAGACTTTTGTTTTCCAATCGATTTTGTGGCGCGCTAGTGGCAATAAACTTCCTCCTCGTTTTTTTACCGCCATTATTCCATTCTGTCTTCGTCAATTGTCCGGTAGGTCGTGATAAATTTAATTAATTATTGATTTTATATGTAGTGTGCAGTTGCTATGAATTTGTCATTTACCAATACAGTTAAATCACGATTTTAAAATAATTTTTAGAACTTCTTCTTTCGAAATATATACCTATATTTAAAGCTTGAGCCAAGTGCGTGTTTCACGTGTGGTTAGAATTGATAGGCTTGGCGGATCAATTTCTCTTTAACAACCTTTGTTTATTGATCCGTTTCGTACGTATGTAGTTTTTATGGCTTAAATTCTTTCGCCGATGCTTAAAAAGATGCTATTTTACTGATTGCCATCGTTGACCAATGTAATAAATTATAAATTGGTCATTAAATATGTAAAATGCCCGTTCTTTGTCTCCTTAACGCGGGCTCGTATTTAAACTCTCGCGTGTATTTTAAACTAAATTCTAATAATTTGTTATCGGAAGTTTTATCCAAAGTAATATTTTACTGATATATATTTGTAAATAAAAGATATTGCATAAGTTAAATATTTAATTCTTAAATTTAGGTATTGAAGCAGTCGGCATAACCATGGGAGACCCTAAAGAGTAAGTGCATATAAATAAAATAAATTTATTTTTAGATTGCGTTTGTCTAAGCCGAGAAACTTTTATCAATGTATCTGTGTATGAAAATAATTTTTCATATGTGTTCATTGTCCTTTCTACCTCATAATCTATACCCTAGTAATAATTGTAAATAAAATCAAGTGATATTCAGATTTAATTAGTAAGTGAATAATGTATTGCTGAGTTTGATAGTGACTAAATTAAAATGTTTCCATGATAATAGTTGCACCGAGCAGTAAATACTAATGTGAAAAAATAAGTTTGAGCATCTTGTTGATGTATTTATGAATTGCTATACGTATTTATCAATTGCCGTTTTGGCACACCTTGTATATTTGCTACCACGGCGACATAAAATATTTAGCGGTGCTAAAATCACTAGTCTGACAAGATTATGTATAAGAAAACACGGAGATTTGTTTTAATGGCACATGCAACATTTGGCGATTAACGCATGTCCGTAATCTATAAATAAATCGCTATTGGTAAATATTCAGCTGTGTTCCTGTTCCTTTCGGTTAACATGTATGAAAAATACAGTTTAATTGTATGTACTGAACTGTTATGTAAAGGTTATTGTATTCTTTAATATTTGAAAATAGGTAGATATTTGATTTTATAAATAAAATGGACTGATTTGAATAACTGCTTCAAGATAAAGTAACTTCATTCAGTTTAAAAACAAATGACTACATGATGTGTTTGTAGTAATTGAGAGCATTTTAATAAGTTACTTGTGTTACAACAGCCTAAATTTACTTTTTGGTATTTGTATTATGCTTAGTTCACAAAAATGATTTATTTCACAAAGCTTTTGAACATTTAATGTGGAAATAAATAAGGGTTGAAACAGCTTCTTACATTAGTGGGTTTCATGAATGTATTGACTATTTTGGTTCCTTATGTGTATTGTACTAGAGTGAAACGTTTCTGTTGCAACTAGGCTTGCCAACTTTCATTTCAAGAATTTACGGGACTTTCATGATTAAAATTCATGGTATGACTAAAAAAATGTGGGATCAAGCATACTAACTTCAGGAAGGCAGGGGGGGGGGGGGAAGATTTAATTTGTATGTTTTAAGTATTTTTATTGAATATTTTACTTTGGCTTAATTATACATGCAACCATAGTTAACCAAAATTAAAACAGGGTTTCTACAGACTGGGAAAGTCAGGGAAATTAGCAGAAATTGAAGAAAGGTCAGGAAAATGCAAGAAAAACTGAATTTTGCGGTAAAATCAAGAAAATATTTGCTGATTGAACCCAACTATAGAAATTGTTTTATATTCATTTTCTCATTTAACCCTGTAAATAATTTTAAAATGTGTTCTTTATGAGCATATCTTGTGCAGTTGAAATATGCTTAGTTTTAAAGTAAATAAAAACTTTGTGAAAAAAACACACATAAAAGGTTACTTCAAGGCATTTGCATTTAATCTCAATAAACTTCGGAATGACATTACTGCGTTTGCATCGGACAAGAAAACCTAAATGATTCAAGAAACGAGAACGTTTCAAACGTAAACAGGAAAAACGGTTAAACAAAGATGAATTCATACAGATAAAACAAGAACAGTAAAGGAATAAGCAAGAAAAATAACACGTACATAAGAAAAAAGGGAGAACAAAAGTGAGTGTTAATAGTCCAAATAAACAAAACTATGAAAATAAACACTCAAAAAACTGGTGTTATAAGATAAAATAATGTGTGTTTTTCACAAAGTTTTTATTTATTTTATCTTATAACACCAGTTTTTTGAGTGTTTATTTTCATGCTTAGTTTTATCCTAAATTATCAAACATGCTTTTTGTTAGAATCCAGTGATGTCAAATAAGATTCTTGTATATATTAATTTTATTATTGGTAAAAAAGGGCAAAATATATGAAAAATTATTAATTAAAGGATGTAATGGTAAAACTAGAAACTCAATATTCGGGAAAGTGCACTAGATAAAGTCAGGGAAAAGTCACTGAAGCAAAAGCTATGAAATCTGTAGAAACCCTGTAAAACAATCAACTAATGAAAAATTATTAGTGTTTTATCTCCTTAACAGTCAGAACTATCATTAGCAGTTAAATGAACTTTCAATTCTTTTCACAAACAAAAGGAAAACATTTTTACTTTGGCATTTTAAGAAATAATTCAAATAAACTATAAGTATCAATAACACACCTTTATAAAAGAAAGTCTTAAATCCCATTTTTTACTAAGACACGCACATTTTTTAGACTACGCAGTGTACACACCTTTCATAGAATGTGCCCTCTAAAACACAAGAAATGGGGCGTCCCAGCTCTTGCGGGGCAGTTGGCATTCCTAGTTGGAACCTCCTAATGCTGGGTATTAGAAAAGTTTTATCTTTAAGTACACCTTTGTATTGTTTTATGTACACCTTTAAGACCATAATTAGCATTGTTTGCAGAAGGCTGATCAAACTCCTCCTAGCTAGAGATTGAAGACTTCACAAAACTTTTGTGCTCTAGAAAGATTAGTGGTGCACCTTCGATATACCCCCTACCTCGATTTTTGGTGCCAAAGGCCATTTTCGACGGCGCCAGTGTCAAAAATGTCGTTTTTGACGATGCGAAAAACGAGAAAATGGCTGTGAAACCACTTTTCCGGAACCGGAATAACTATAAGAAGTAGAATTCTTCAAAAAATTTAGGGTTAAGAATGTAAACAACAAGAAAATTTGAGATTTGATGAACATAGAATTCACATTTTCGAACAAGAATTTAGGGCCATAAAAATGAATTTCCGAAAGCGTAAAAACTATTAAAAAAAGAAAAATTCTAGAAACAATTTAGTTAGGAATCTAAACACGAATAAATTCAAGGAAATTTAAGAATTGATGGGCATAGAAATCACGTTTTCTAACAATTTAGGGTTAACAATTTAAAAAACAAATTTGATTTTTATGACATACATGAAAAAAATTTGATTTTTATGTAAGGCCCTCCCCCCTGTTCATTCTTGACATAAAAAGTAGTCACAGAACTGAAAAAATAAGAAAACGAGTCAAGCGTTTTAAGGGAAAAGCCAAAAATTGTGAAGCCATTTGCCTGTACAAATAGCGCACAGTTACCGTAGTGAGGCACGAGGAGCCTGCTTCACGTGTCACTCCATAAAATGCATTAAAAACGTTTGCGTGAAAAACTGTAAAATGGTTTGTGATGCACTTAGCGCAAGCCATATCCCTCTTAAGCAATCCCGTATCCCACAAGAAATCCAAAAATTTTTCATGATCCACGAGCAAATAACTCATAACAAAAATTTCTTTATACACACGTTGGTTTATTACCAGATATTTTTAAAGTTAAATTCTCCTCAAATATAGACCGAAAATTTTCCACTACGCTGCTAACAGCTGGTTAAATACTCACAGCATCTTTAGAAGCCATCCCCAAAATTTCTTCTAATAAAAACCTCTAAAATAGAATATAAAAAATTCACAGTACCTCAGTAGAAGTGCTTTCAGTCATGTACTACCTGTACTACCTGAATAGTAGAAAAGTATGGAAATGATGTTCACACAAGCTTCCACGTGCGGGAGATATTACATCACAAGCACTCTCTCTCATTGGCCGGCCGGCTGCGGTTGTCATAGCCTTCCCCCAATGTCCGCAATGCAATTTGTTAGGGTTACCAGAAAATCACTTATCGCCAGCCTTGGTACAAAAAAAATAATTTTGGCACGAAAAAAATGTAGGGGGTATATCGAAGCTTAGCCAGATTGGTGGGGGGAGGGGAAGAATAATTGGACAATTTTGGAAAAACCTTCATGGATGATGTTCACTCCAATATCTTTACTTTTTATCAGTGTTTTCATCAGAGTGCAAGAGCGTCAGAATCTCACACACGGAAGCAAAAGCTTCCGTGTGTGAGAATTCAGTGTCTGAGTTTTCTTTTTCTCGCATTAAAAAATGTGACTGTGAGACACTCCCTCCCCCTACAAATCAGTTTCTAAAAAAGTTTAACACAGTGTAAAAGTGTGTGAATTCTCAAGGACTCCTGAAGTCTATGGTGAGAAAAAATAAGGGTAGTAGGTTCTTGGGGATATAGTTGTTTCTCAACTGGGTTACTTTTATTGCTTATGACCAAGACTGGGTTATATTTATTGCGTGTAACTAGTAAGTTACATGCAATAGAAATAAATGAAAATCATAAATATCCTGATTTTTGGTGTTTACATGAGGCAAGGATAAATACCCATTTATAAATACCTTACCCACTGGGTATTTACCCAACCCACAAATCAATAGTGTAAAATTCTAACCCATTTCTTAAAAATCTCACTCTGTTTTGGGGAAAGGGTGAGAAATTCTCACCATCAATTCTCGCCCTTTTCCACCCCCTCCCCCCCTGAATTCTCCCCTCATTGTTAAAATTTCTCCATGGTTAACTCCCCGCCTTGCTGTCACTTGAGATGAAGTTTTAAAGAGGAGCATCAAGGAGTTCTTGTGTGATTGGCTAAAAGACCTCCCGTTTTCCCCTGGAGTTGTTAGCACACTGTAACCAGACAACTGGTTCTACCATCGTGAACCACTGAATTCGTCCCATGTTTGTCTTGCCAATGCTGATTGTAAATATGGCGCTGGTTTCCAACATGTTTGATACTTGCTCAGTTTTATTTGCTTCCTTCATATTTTGATAATATAGAGTAGAGCCATTGAGGTTTTGACTTAAACCGATTATTTGCATGACATGTCAAAAATGTGTCTAAAATTGTTAAAGTATCAGAGTTGGGTTTTTCACGTGACAAACGCGTCTAAAATTGTCCAATAATTTTATTAGTCATTAGTAACATTTTATTTTGATATCAAATTACAAACTAAATTATGGTACTTGCATATTATCCCGGCAGTCCAGTGTTCGCCAAGATAAATGCCGGACAAATGAAATAGTTCATGGTTAGAAATACCTTTGGCAACAGTTTGCCAGCACATTTGATCAGGCGTGTAGCCAGGAAAAAATTTCGGGGGGGGGGGGATATGAACTTATATGTGTATAAATAGACGGAATTTCATCACTAATCCAAAAATTTCGGGGGGGGGGGGGATATATCTCGATATCCCCCCCCTGGCTACGCCCCTGCATTTGATGCAAAAATCTCTTGGCAGAAATGACTGCCGGGATGATATGCAAGTACCTAATTACTTTTATTAAAATTACAATCATTCAAGTTTTGGTCACGCTAAGATTAATTATTGAAAATGGTAAACGTATTTTTGAAAGCAGTACTTTTTATATTTTTTCTTCATTACATCAGCTTGTTTGGAATTTATGAATATAAGCAGGGTTGTTAATTTTTCTTATGTTTAAAAAAAAATAGATTTATTTGATTGAAATCTGATTTGATTTTTGTGATTTTTTAAAAACTTTATACAGGGTTGCCACTGGTCATGGAGAACAGGGAAAACCTGAAAGTCAGGAAATTTCATTTTGGCACAAAAAAGAAAAGTCTGGGAAAATTTTTGCCCCAAACCTGGAAAATCAGTGTTTGTAAACAAATGTTTAACCTTACTTTGAGAAATTAAAAATACTAAACATATGCAAAGTTTGTCACAAACATAAATAGTCTGGATTTTTATAACATGATGGCGTGGAAAAGTTATCGGGAATTTTTTTTTTTTTTAGAAATTGAGTGACAACCCTGTTTATATACATACTGCACACTCCCTCTAATCCGCAACCCTATAATCTGCAAATGCCTCTAATACACCAAACATTTTAAAAATAAACAAATAATTTTACATTTCAGTTTTTCTACACAGACTCTGAAAGACTGAAACTTATCACTTTCGTGAAAATAGACCCAAAAAAGAGGTCCACTGAAATAGCCTATTTATATTAAGTAGAAAAATCATCTGTGGAAATTCACTATTTGCACTGATACATGGAAAGGCTTGGGATTAATTTTCATTCAGTATAAATTTGCATTATTCTAGATAGAAATGTTTGTTAGGGGCAGAAACAAACTAGTAAATACAATTACTTTTAATAAGCACACATAAATCAATAAACTAGTGTCCCAAAGTACAAAAGAATACTTATTAATAAGCTGCTAGACAAAATTGTCAAGTGCAATTTCATATGTAATGTTATTAAATAACTAAAACATATAGCCTTTTAAGTTGAAAAAAGTTTTATATTTTTCATATATTATTACAAAATAACTATTACGACCAGTTTGGTTTCAGTTCTGTCTAATTATATGTGTATTGTTGCTAATTTTCCCCCATGTTAACCAAATGACCTATATTCTGCAAAATTCTATAATCTGCAAAACCCTTAGTCCTAACCTATGCGAATTAGAGGGAGTGTCCTACATGTGTTTTACATTTGTATATTAAACAATGAGACAGTCGTAAATTATATATATACATAAGGGCCGTTGGGTCATTCCACGTCAAATCAAACACAAAACTGGAGAAAGTTCACCACACCAACTTAGATTTTCCTCAAATTTTATATAGATGATATATAGGCTAAGACATCAAAAAATTTGAATTTTGAAGATTCTACGATAATTAATTACCGAGAAATTAATTATGCAAATTTTTAAGTTTTCTGCAAGATGCGCCAACTTTTTTCTCAATTCCTTAAATAACTCCTTACCTGTAAAAGTTACTGTATTGAAAATTTGTTTCTAGGAGTAACTTTTTACGCTGATTCCAAAATTGTTATCGAAATTTGCGTATCTTCTATAGTTTATGCATGAGCAGTACATTTGCTAAAAAACATCATGAATTTTTTTCGGCATGTCTGATCAGACACATGTTTTAAATTTTTATGTTGTTAAGTTGGAATAATCCTACATCCCAAAATAATTTCATCTTGGCTTTCTGCTCAGGAGCAGAGAAAAAAAAAAATGTATGTATGTACCTATATATGAAGATTTTCATATGCAATATTTATACTGAAGATGAGAAAATTCAGAAGCGTTGGTCAATTTTCCTATGTATTTTAAATTGATATCTGAAGTTTAACTACTACTCCAGGCATTTGCAAAAACTAGAAAATACAAAGTGCTTGTATCGGAAAACGTAAAACAAACAAACAACAAAAGATGCATGTCACATGTTCTAGTTTTTGAAAATGCCTGGAGTAGTAGTTAAACTTCAGATATCAATTTAAAAGACATAGGAAAATTGACTAACGCTTGTGAATTTTCTCATCTTCAGTATAAATATTGCATATGAAAATCTTCATATATAGGTACATACATACATTTTTTTTTCTCTGCTCCTGAGCAGAAAGCCAAGATGAAATTATTTTGGGATGTAGGATTATTCCAACTTAAAATATAAAAATTTAAAACATGTGTCTGTGATCAGACATGCCGAAAAAAATTCATGATGTTTTTTAGCAAATGTACTGCTCATGCATAAACTATAGAAGATACGCAAATTTCGATAACAATTTTGGAATCAGCGTAAAAAGTTACTGTATTGAAAATTTGTTTCTAGGAGTAACTTCTACAGGTAAGGAGTTATTTAAGGAATTGAGAAAAAAGTTGGCGCATCTTGCAGAAAACTTAAAAATTTGCATAATTAATTTCTCGGTAATTATCGTAGAACCTTCAAAATTGAGATTTGTTTATATCTTAGCCTATAAATCATCTATATAAAATTTGAGAAAAATCAGAGTTGGTGTGGTGAACTGCACTGTTTGATCTGACGTGGAATGACCCCGTTACATGTGTAAAATTTGGAAAAAAATATTTTCTAATTAATCAAGGTTTTTTAAATCTATTTCTTATTTGAAAATCCAAACTTAAGTTCTTTTAATATGAACTTTACCTTATTCTTTTATGCAGAAACCTATCATTTTGATGCTATTTTTTAAATAGCTTTTTTAAAAATGTTACGTCTGACTTTTTTAAGTCTAGGTTTCTGCATAAAAGAATAAGGTAAAATGTATATTATATTAACTTTTGTTTGGATTTTTAAATAAGAAATATATTGGAAAAATACTTGATTAATTAGAAAGTTTTCCAAATGTCACGTAACATGGAATGGCACATAAGCATATATCAGCCATTAAGCTGTTGTTAAAAAAAAAAAAAAAAAAAAAAAAAAACTTAATATGGGATAATAATATACTTTTTGAAGTATAAGATAATATTATACAAGGAACAATATAATGAAAACATTTCTGGACTATATATATTTTTGTTAGGAAATTTAAAACTCATCTGTTTAAATTGTTTCTTTTCCAACACAAGTTTTGAAGCTTTCTCTACTTATCTATTGCAAAATGTTGAAATTTTTAATTTTTTGTTTCTCATGATTTAGCTGTAGTTTTTATATACAGCGAAACCTCTCTGATTAACCACTCCTCTAAACGGTCAATTTTTCAGCTCATAGACCTATTTTGCCTCACCATGGCACAGTGGTTATATCACTGGAAATGGTAGACGGGCGAAGTGTGAAGGTCCCGGGTTCGGGTCCCATCGTGCTTTGTCGACCTAACCGTTCGGAGTTTTCCGAAAGACCCCCACGGAGGGTGCCCCACCCTTCGGTAGCTAATCGGCCTTAATCCCACAAACATAGACCTATTCTAAAATAACCTCAAGCAGTGGCCACCCGACCCCTCTAAACGGCCACAGAGTGGGATTGCCAACCTCATTTTTTGGAAAATTCTACTCACTTCATGCTTCAATTTTGAGTAGAGAAACTCAAGGTCAGGTTTATAGTTGAATATAAGACCCATGAATAACTTGCAAAGTCTATTCCTACGGTTTCTCCTGTTGCACAAACAGTAAAGTTTGTGTATATAAACATTTTTACAAATGAATTTTTGTGCTGTTCAGGCGCTAATTCTGTCCCCGAGAGGAATTTTTTGATGTTTGTAATGGTGAGGAAGCTAAAGCGACTTTAGGGAAAATTGATGAAATTATCAAAAATTCCAAAGTGGTTACAAATGAATTAGTTTTTTGATTTAAAAAGCAGATCTCTACTAACTTGAAAAAATGGCTGTTTCAGAGAAAAGTACAAATTTAAAAGACACATTGTATCCTTTTTTCAAAAAATGTAAGAAAGCATACCATTTCCTCTTTAGATAAGTTTCAAATTTCATTTTAAAAAAGTAATGTGTCAGACTTGTTTATATTACACGTTATAGCAATTATCTAATAGTACATAAAACCCTTCAGAACGGCCAAATATTCTTGGTCCGGTGAGGTGGCTGCTCAGAGAGATTTTGCTGTATATATAAATTTCATTTCATTTTCACCACTATCTTCATATTGCTATGCTTCTTGTGCATAATTCTTTGAAAAAAATGTATTTCATTTTATGAGAAATGGTGCATTTTATTGTGTTGCTGTGGGTGCACCACTGTCTGCAAGCAATGATCTGATCATTGACATTAACGATAACTTACTGTGGTGCTTCAATAGGACAGTTTTCTGGTTTTATTTGATCAAGTGTTCAAATTTCTGTACCAGCTTCAAAATGTTGTGGTAGGAATGCTGACGTGTCAGGAAAACAGCAAATTTTACAATGCACTCCCCTGTTTTGCAATGACTTTTCATAAGAATCTGTTTCTCAAAACTGAACTGCTTCGGGACTTCTTTAAATGGTAAAATTCATGGTCTTCTAATCTAAGTGATAATAGATAATGAAAATTGTAACAAGACTGATAATCTTAAAAAAAAAAAAAAAAAAAAAACTACTTTCAACGTTATGAGCAGTATACTGTAAAAACGTATCGCACTGTAATTTCCCACTTTTAACTCAGCTAAATATGATTAAATGTTGTCTACAGGTTCTGTGATGTTTTGTTTCTCTACTTATTTTGTATAATGAAGAACTGTACATAATTTCTTCTTACAGTGTTGGAGATACTGGTAATGTCCAGGTTAATGCTGAAAATGCTCCTGATGTTGAAGCTGTTCAGATTGAAACTGTTGATGAACGTAGGTTTTTATTCGATAAAATCCATATAATTTCAAATTGACTATACTTTGCTTTTTAAAATATTCATAAGGATTATTTATCTGATTAGAAAATGTTGGCAAGATGTCGGACACAGATATCATGGCTGCTTTAAACAATAAACTAGGAAGTCTCTTAAACAGTTCAACTTACTCTTTACCAAAGCCTGTAAAAAGAAATGTGAAAGCTCTAAAGAAGATTCAACTGGAACATGTTAACATTGAAGTAGAATTTTTTAAGGAATTGCATGAACTTGAGATCAAATATGAAAAAAGATTCTTGCCTTTATATGAAAAGGTAAGGTGTTCGTGTTTCTTAAATTACTATTTTTTTTTTTAAATGATGATACATTAAAGTACAGTAGACACCGGTTATAACGTACTCTCACGGGACCTAAAAAAGTAGTACGATATAGCCGAAGTACGTTATAAGCAATAATGCTGCTAAGATTCAATATTGCACAAAAAAAGAAAGTGGGCATATATTTGACTGTATGATGCGTTTTAAACAGGTCTGATTTTTTAAAAATCTAATTGAAAAACGGAAAATTCTTTATTACTTACAATTTTTATTGAGATAAATAATCTAATTTTTTGTTTTAAATGAGTTGGTGCTACTTAAAAAATACAGTTTTGGATACCCATAATAGACTTTAGTAGCGTCTCTGCATCATCACTGCTGCATTCAAAAAATCGTGATAATGTTTTTGCAACATTTAATGCATTGGGTATGCTTGGTATAGGCTCCTCTATTTCTTCTTCACTATCATCAGAATCATTATAGATGGGGCTTTTTATAAGGCATTTACATAATGAATGACAAAGAAAAAACATAGTCTTGTTCTTAGCCTACCTAGCAGGGGAAAAAGATAAAATATCGAACCCTTAATTTATACCCAATTCATCTCTAGAGCAGTGGTTCCCAACCTGTTTTTAAAAATTCCAAAAAATCCCAACCTGTTTCCAAAAAATTCCAGATGGTTCTTCATAAGCTGTTTTATGCACTGCGACAAGCGAAAAAGCTGTAGCTTTTGTGAAATTTTCAGAAAAAATTGAAAAATCTTGCAGCTCAGATCCATGTTTAACAAAGAGTGACACGCTTTGCGAAAATTTCCAGTTTTTAAGATTTTTTTCTCAAAGTTTTGAAACTGATACAGATTGACCTGTCTTCGCAGTATGTAATACAGCTTGTAAAGAGACGGTTTCAAAATTTTGAAGTGCCTGGCATAATTAGTTTATTTGTAATTATGTATTAAAATCACATGATTTTTTCGAGTAACACTGTTAAGAAATTCCCTGAATTTCTATTGCGAACATACCTTCAGTTCAGTTTATGGAGAGGTAAAGGTAAGTTAGAGATCAAAAATAAAGTTCAGAATTCTGAGATGTTCAGAATAGTTTAATCTTATATTAAGTTAATGGAGTTTAAACTGTTAATGCAATTGTCAAGCATGGAGTCACTAGGACTTGTGTAAATTGTTCACAATGCTAGGGTGTTCAACATTTGTGTTCAGATAGAGTTCACTATGGTATAATGACATAGTCTGAAATTTTACCCAAAAGGTTCTGAAAAGTTGAAGTCTTATTTGAGAAAGCAGCAACTCTGATTTAAGGTCAACACTTCCTCTGTATATCAAAAACAAGTCATAACTTCTTGAAACTTTCTTAATTGACATATTTATCACTAGTACGCACAGCTCAGATGAAAAATGTTTACACTTCATTTGTAAAAAAAAGGGGCTTATACACACGAGCAGTAGAGTGAAAACTCTTAAGTTTTTCCCCTTTTGCAGCTATGGTTTAACATTTTTTCACTTGAAATGCACATATAGATAAGTGAATCTGTTTTAAAGTTTTTAATTATATTCTTTTAATGGTCTGTTAACCCCCCCCCCTTTTTTTTTCATCTGTGGGTCTAAAAATCTTTTAATGGGTAGAGTATTCATTATAAACATTTCTGAATGAGTTCTTGTTCAATAAAAGTATTAAGTGCATTAGAATTAAACATAATGTAAACAAGATTCTGTTCAAAAATATTTTTTCAAATTCTTATTTTTTATTTATTGAAAAACAACCATTAAAAAAATTGTATTAACTCATTTTCCCCTTTATTATAGCGAAGTCAAATAGTAAATGGTATTGTGATTCCTACAGATGAAGAGTGTGATTTTCAATCTGATTCTGAAAAAGAAATTGATATGTCTGTAAGTATTAATTTTTGTGACATGTTGATTGATTCAAATTATTTGTATGTCTTATGTTTGTCTTATTTTTTTAGCAAGAAATCCAGAAGGTGAAACTTGATGATGAATCTGATGAGAAAACGGAGGAAGCTGATTCAGGTAGAGCTAGGATATAAAATTTCCAGAATTTTTTGAAGTCGTGGTGGTGGGATTTGTTTAAATTTTAATAAATGGAAAAAAATGTTTTTCACAAATAAAACTACCTTGTAGTTTCTTAAAAGTGTAATAGACATTTAAAAAATTAATGCAGTCAGTTTTTTTTCTGACTTAACATGAATAGCTTTAACTTTTAAAAAGTTAGCCTTTCTATCTCGGAATTCCCAGTAGCTTTTCTTGTTCAAATCAGTATCGGAAATAGTCATTCAAATATGCATTTTGGGTATGTGTATTATTTTTCTCTTCTGGTATAAGAAGGTTAACAAATTAAAATATAAGCTTTTAGTATCGGGTGTGTTACTGAAAAAACTGGATTTTTCCTAATTTTTTTCTTTTTGAACATACTCATCAGTAGGTACAGTAGAAACTTGTTACATTGCTGATTTTGCGTTATAACAAAGCACAGCTACTAGTAATTGATTTCAAGTGACAGTTTTTAAAGATAGTGATCTGTTTATGTTGAATTTCAATTCACACATTGCTCCCTGTGTAGTGCCAAATGGGCTTTTGTTGGCTCAACTCTTAACAGGGCTTCCCTGAGCAATAAGAAAAGTCCTTCTGAAAACAAGTAGTGACATTTAACATTCCAAATTTTTCCATTCCTGGCTACTATCATATGAAGGCTATTTCGTATTGAGCTATGTTAGAAGGGGAATTGGTTCATACGATCAATTTTCTGATCTAGAAGGGGAGACAAAGGCTGAATTCCTTTTATGTAGTTTTAATGTATATTTAAAGAAAATGTATGTTGATTTCTTTTTGTTTTTAAGTATTTTTTAAATGCTTTGATATAGCCTAATAAAACCTATGTAATTTTAAGTGTGTCTATCATTGATTTTAAAACATTTTAAAAGGCCAGCACTCTTCAGATTTATTTAGTCCTTTTGTAATCTAATAATTATTACAAAAAATTAAAAGGATAAACTTGATTATTTATGATAATTTTCTTATTCCCATTTTGCTATTTCCAATCTAGATATCAAAGGCATTCCTGAATTCTGGCTGGCCGCTTTCAAGAATGCACCTACTGTTGCCGATATGATTGAAGTAAATATTTTTTATTATTCATAGCCGACATGCTACTTTTCTGCATTTCTGCAGATTTCCACTTTTTTTTACATACTTCTACACATTTTACAGCATTTTCTGTCTTGTATTTGTTTCCCTATTTTGCTGCAGTAAAAATTGTCACTATCAAACAAAGCAAAATTAGACATGGAAAAATTGAGATTCCCAGTAACCCAATTTCAATCTTTTTCCATCTTTCTTGACTATGAATATTTTTTCTTTAGCAATCTTTTATTAAAACTTCCATCAATGTAGTATTAAATATTAACTTATTTTATTTTTTTACTTTTACAAATTTGTGCTTCCCCCCCCCCCCCAACTATATAGGCTCCAGTCAGGGAAAGGAAATAAAATGCAGAATAATAATAAAAGTTACTATCAGTGATGTGTAGTATCTGCAACATGTGCTTGCTTACTGCATAGTTTTCAAATTTAAAATAACTTATCAACATTGACATACATGTGTGTATTTTGCAAATTCTTGTTAATCTACTTAAAAAAAAAAAAATAGCTGTAGCACGTCCGATTCATAGTTTCTTTTGACTTATAAATTTTTATACTCAGAAATAGACTATGCATTCATTTTTGCATGGAAATAAGAGTTGAAAAGGAAAATAGCTTTACAAGGAGGTCAAATTTTTATAAGCCCTATTTCTATACGCCATATTTTTATACCTATGTTTTTGCTAGCATGATAAAATGAAAAATGTCCTTGTTGTAGTAGTAGCCTTTGTGGATTTGTTTAATGAATTATTCAATCAGCACTGGATAGCTCATTAGTTGACTATGTAGTTTTGTTCTGTTGATATTAAAAATTGACTTGCATCAAATCTCAATTTTGGAAATGTCTTTTCTCTAGGCAATTGTAAGAACTGAAAGAAACAAAAAACATGCTCTAATTTGCTGCATGCAGTATTCATTTTCGTATGGAACTGTGAAATATTTTTCTGAATTTCAGCAATCATAACTAGATTTTTATTTTATATTCAGATTTCTTTTTAATTCCCTTGTATAAATTTGTATTTGCAGTTTGTCATGACTTTAATTAAAATCTTAAAAATTCCCACTTTTGTTTTTAAATTTTCTTAAAGCTGTTTAATTCTTCTGAAAGTCTTAAAATATTCTTCTTCTGCTAATGACATGTAAGATTTAATGCAATTTTCTATTAACTGCACATTAGAAGTACTATGTGTTGTTGCATTTCAAATATTTTAAAAAATGATTGTCCTTTTTTGTTAGAAAACGTAGTTTTTAAAGTATTTGTATAAAAAAAAAAATCTGTATCTGTTAAAGATGTATTACTGAAACTATATTGTGCTAAAAAATCTAATGTTGAAATATAATTTCTTGTAGGAATATGATGAGCCTATCCTTAAGCATTTGACTGATGTTAAAGCTGTCACAGTGATTGAACCAATGGTAAGGCTATATTTCTTTATTTTTAAGGAAAGTTCTTTATAAAATCTTGGAATTCAAAATTGATATTTTAACATTTAATAGGTCCATTCAATTAAAAATAACTTTTAAAAACTGATAGTGCTGTCTGCCGTCATTTAAATTGTTTTTAAGTTTGGTCACTTCGCTAAGGCACAAAGTATTGGCCATTTTTTAATGGGAGTACCTAGTTGTATTTTGGTAACATTACCCTTATGAAGGGATGGAGAAAATAAAGCTCGTGCCGAGAATCAAACTCTGACCCAAGATGCGACAGTATACAATGCTTCGTTAGCCACTGCATCTCCTGGGCATTTACATTGTTAGTTTCGTAGGATATATTCAATGAAAATTGTTTAAATAATTTTCAAACATTTAATAATAAAAAAATTCTGTTGTGTTGTGCACCATGTTTTTAACATTAATCTAAATTTGTCTTAAAACCTAACCACTGTGTCCATTTTTGAGTTTGGTTGTTGTGGATTTTTCGTTCTCATTTGTTTTCGTTAAAGAAAATTGTAGTTTGCAGTTATTTTAAATATTCATTCTAATTGTTGCAGTTTACTTTACAGGTCTATCTATCGAAAACTTGAATTATCAAAATAAAATTTTAGTTATCAAATAAACGGAAAGAAAGCAAATATTTAATTTCGGTGCATAAATATGTACTGAAAATATTATTACATTACTGTTGATTAGAACAGGTTATCTTTTTTGTTTTGACCTGTTTCCATGCAGGAGTATCGTGCCATAATCAAAGCAGCATATTAACTCTGTACAGAAATGTCTGAGGGCATCTATAAGAAAAATAACACCCATTTACTTTGGGAGGGCAAATTCTGATGTGGCTTCCGGGTGTGCCAGGTATTTGAATTTTGTGGTGCGAAATAATTCTTCATGTGTTGTATGCGTTGGTCATTATTTGGGAGCAGAACTGATTTTTTTCATAGATTCCTATTAATGAAAAACTCGACTAATCGAGAATCAAACTATTGAGACTACTGTAGTTAAATTGTACTAATTTTCAAATTGAAAAGATGTCAGCTACCCTATAAAATAATTTTCTAATTTGTATGCAGGAGTTTAATTTCATGTCTATTAGAATATTTTTTTACCTTGCATGTTACACATGCATTAATAAGTTTTCCTCTCTTTCAGAGCTTTTATTTAGAATTTCACTTCTCACCAAACGAATATTTTACGAACAGTGTCCTTACAAAGCATTATGAGCTGAAATGTACACCTGATCCAACTGATGTTTTTGCCTTTGAAGGTCCAGAAATTGTTAAATGTAAAGGGTAAGTTAAACCCGCTGAATTTTAAGCATTCTCCTTAGTATATCTTATTTTTATTCAGGAGGAAGATGTAGATACAAAAGAGAATGGTTAGTGTTATGTTTTCTTGTTAGTGTTATGCTTGGTTAGTGTTATGCTGTTTCCATTTTGTAACATGTAGAAACCTGCCTACTATACATTTAATTTGATTGTTTTTGCATGTGCTTGCATGGTCATCTGAATTTTCTGAAAACTAAACTGAAAAGTTATGTACTTAAATACTGAATGTGCAGTGTTTTTAACTTGTAGTGTTGTAAAAAAAATTGTAATTTAGAAGGGTCAAAGTTGTTCTAGTGTTTATCTTAAAAAAATCTGTAGGTGGTTAACCCAGATCTCATAGAAGTTTCCAGTGTTTTTCTTCAAAACTTTGAGTAAATACGGCAGAAATTCCCTTAGAAAGTCCCCACAGAGGGCACACCCCTTGTCCTAGATAATCTGCCGTAATCCCACATTTAATTTTGTAGGTGGTCAGACCAAGAAATATATAAGAATGTGAAGAATTTTTCTCTATCGCCAATTACCAGAAGTTAGGAAAAGCTTGTTTTATCATTTATTCAATTATTGCAGTCTGGTAGATAAAAAAATTTCGGTCAATGATTCCTTTCCTTTTAAATATCAAAAACACTACTGGATTAGTATTTTTTTTTTTTTTTTTTTTTTTCGGTGAATCACAACTTTTCTGTTGTGATCTGTGTAAAATTGTACTTCACCAAACTTTTTGTTTTTAGTTTTCTGATTCAACATAGTGAAAAGTAGTTTTTGGAACACGTGGGGTTATAGCCATCTAAAATTCAATTTCCAAGCAATTGTGATATTGCAAAATGGTATTGTTATAAGTTTGTCTAGGTATTCTGGTATTAAATTGTAAACATGAATAATAAATTCAGTAGACCCTCTATAACACAGTAGGTATGTTCCGTGTTATAGGAATCTGTGTTTTATGCGCCCTAAGCTAAACTCCACCTGGAATGCGAACTACACAGGGTATTGTGGCAAAAGCTTATTTGCACTCCATAGAAATACAATGTTTGATGTTTCTATTCAAAAGTTATATTAATTACTGGAGCTAAAACCTAATAAAATCGGATCATCGGTCTCATTTTACTGTGCTGTAAGAGTCTTTAACGAGTTATATGAAAACGATTGCAATTTAGGAATACATGCTGTATGGACCCGTATGCTACTATAAAGTATACATTTAAAATCAAAGCAATTAATCATGAAACTTGCAGAAATTGAGGACAAATCATGTAAAGTTAAGGCTTTTTTTCCTCTGATGCTGGAGCAAACAAAATGGCATACCTTGAAAGAGCTGCTGAAAAGAATAAAAATCAAAGATGTGCAGGTCTGTAAATCTTGCTCTCCACTGGCAGTTTAACGTGTAGGTATGAGCTATCTGCAGAATTCCTGGTGTTTATTTTGTAGATCTGCAGATTTCACTAGGCTTGGGCTGTTAATTGGTTGTATTGCAAAATTTGTCTTTTCATGTACTCTACACAGGAGGCTTACGGTCTTTCTTACTTGCTCTCACATTTTATGGTCAGATTTTAATAGAAATGTAGCATTTTGATTCAAATAAATGCATATTATGCTTACCAGTGTTTGTTTTGTTTCTTTAAAGCTTTTTCTGGATAAGTGGGTGGTCTGATTAACTGGTGATCCAGTTAATTAGAATTGGCTTTTTATTTTTAATAAAGAAAATCGGCATGGTTTGTTAGATTAAAAAGAAAAATTGCTAATGTTTTTGCAAATCTATGGTCTGCTGTATATGAGTGACAGATGTGGAACAATTAAAAAGCTTTATTTTTGAAAAAGTACTAACAATTCTGTCCATTGTCAAAGCTATGTGTTCTGTCAAAGCTATGTGTTCTGAAAAAGCAATGGGCATGCTCAAATTTTTATTTTCTAAATCTTGGTATCGGGAAGTATGAATTTTTGGATATATTTAAGTTGAAGAGTTTTGTTTCTTAAATTGAAGTACTGCATGACTTAAACAAAATATTCTTTTTCAAAACTTTAATTTTGTGTAATTTTGGTCATATGAGTTTTTGTAAGTAACTTAATGAAAATTGGATTAGTGTCCTTAAAGTCTATATTTTGCAAACTAAATTTTTTTTCTGACTTCACAATAGAGCATTTAACAAATTCTGATGGAGGATTGTCTTCATGTAAGGTTTAAGCACTTTATTGCAAGTGTTTTTCATTGTGAGAATTTTAAGATCTGTTCAAACCTTTGTTACAGATGCACCATTGACTGGAAGAAAGGAAAGAATGTTACTGTAAAAACAATCAAAAAGAAGCAAAAACATAAAGCTAGAGGTGCTGTTAGGACTGTCACAAAAACTGTTCAAAATGATTCCTTTTTCAATTTCTTCAATCCTCCTGTAGGTGAGTGCTCTCATTGCAGTTTCTACATCACATAATTGTTTCTAATGTTGAGTAAGTAATAACGTCGCTATGTCTTAAATAGGTTTGATATTTTGAGGAAGCTTGATTAATGCTATAATCAACTAATTTCAAAACATACTGTGTTTTTGTAATAGTGTGTTTAAATCTTCCATTGATGGGTGTGTGGGAAAATTAAGGACTCATTGTTATTGGGATTGTTTATTGAATTAAGAAAATTTGAGTGAATTTAATGGTATTTCAAATGTTTATCTAGAAAGTTAATAAATAGGCTTGCTCATTTCCTGTGACTAACATCAAAATTGTGTTGGATAAAACATAGTGAAATTAGTTTAAGAAAAATATCCTTTGAACTGTAGGGATCGATGCCGACAAAATTTGGGTCAGTTTAATGGCCCCTTCACAAAATTACAATCTACTAAAATACCCTTTCATGGGCATTTTACTGTGTATTTTAATTTGTTTTGCAAGTTATTTTAAGAAAAAAGTGACATTTTGCAAGATTATGTATCAAAATTCACAAAAAGTACATGTTGAAATACACAAGTATACAAAAATAGGACCCTAAAAAAATTCTGTGTAGTTAAGAATTTTTTTTGGCATACAAAAAATGTTTAAAATATTAGATGGAGGTTAAGTTGGAGAGGGTTTAGTTAAGAGACAAAGAGAGTTAAATTTTTAAGGTATATTTTAAACTAAAACCACTATTTTGTTATTACATATTTTTAATGTATATTAAACAAAGCTGGAGTTCCTCTATAAAGTGCTTGCAAAGGAAAATTTTAAATTAGCTTGGTGCAAAAGTGCTTTTTTCTTTTTTTTGAAGTACCTGTTACACATTACCTCCTCATCCTGTTTTTGTTGCAGTTGCAATATTTTCTTAATTGATCAAAATTGGCTGGTATATTGATACATAGAATTCTACTTCTGTGTTTTAAAAAAGTTGAACATGGTATTTATATACATTTTTTCTTTTATTAGCTCCTGAAGAACAAGAAGATCAAGAATTGGTATGTTAATTTAGGAAAAATTCTCATAATTTTTGTAGTATACATACCTGCCAACCCTTCTGGTTTTGACAGAAGACTTCTGTTTTTTTAAGCTATCTTCCGGTCTTCTGCCAGAAGATAAAATCTTCTGTTTTTTAAATTTTTAGTTGATATATTAAATTGTATTGCAAACTATTCTAAAAAATTAGTAAATAAATAAATCCATTTCAAAGTCATTTATTAACGTAATCATTTCAACAGCTAACAGCACAATGCTATTGTATGAGTGAGGTCAAAGCATTTGTAGGCAAATCTTTTATCGATAGCAGGCATGAAAATCTTCCGCTTTTCGGCGGATTTCCGCTTTTTTTTTTTTTTTTTTTTTTTTGGAAGACCTCCGCTTTCCGAAAATGTTTAAAAACCTTTCCGCTTTAAAAAAAAAAAAAAAAAAAAAAAAAAAACTGATTACCGAACCTAAAGCAAAACATAGCGGACATAGCAGAGTAACAAGAGGACGATAATGCGCGCCTGGGATGTACGTTTTCACTGCATCTCGCACTGCGCCTAGACTAAAGTCAACTAGAGTGCAATGTTACTGATTTCCTGAGTTGGTAAATTCAAAACTTAGTTCAGAGGGGCAAATTCTTATTTTAGATCTTCGATGTTTGGAAAGGCATCTGATACATAATTATGTACTTGGCGAACTACTACACAACAATAATTATCTATCGAGACCTTTCGCCACTGGAAAACCGTTGTCGGTGAGCTATTGTTACTCGCGACGTGTTTTTATTGCTGTTTTGCGCACTTGATGAATCTATAAATTTTTTTCACGGACACGTACCAGCTTAACTGTTACTTCTATTGTGGATTATTGAGAAAATGGCAGATTTATCGAATATATTAGAAAACGTGGATTGAAAACGAAATGTTTGTGGTCATTTTCGGATCCAAAAATTTGCTTGGTTTTGGAAAAATCGTCGGCCGAACGAGAACTTCCAGACATTTTATGAATGCTAAACTGGAATTTTTATTTAAATAAAGCAAACTGACGGTCTACACGACAAATAAAACTTGTATAAAAGTGCAGCTTTTAGTAATGGTATTTAAAATATAAATCTTGTCGTATTCCTTTAGGTCTTCAACATGCAAAGGAAGTAAAATAATTTATGGTAGTTTAAATATACTTTTCTTAAATAAATAAATTATTAATAATAATTCCAATAAATAAACACTTCGATATTTATAGCTATTAAAACGTACACGTCTTAATTTTATGCTGAATAAAAGAATAATGCTTTTTTAAAATGTGAGTTAATGTTAAGAAATCCGTAAGAAAAAGAAAACCAAAATTTTCCGAGGTTTTTTTTTTTTTCCATTTTCTTTTTTAAACAGTTACGCGGGTTTTACTATATGTACCATAACTTCGTGAAAAGTTAACTAATGGTAAGATCACGGACGGATTAAAGGAATTGGGGGGGGGGGGAGCGATTACTCCTCCGCTACAGGAAAACGAAATTCTATTTTACTTCCATAAACTAGACAAATTTCAACTAACCGACCATAAAATTGCATTAATCCGTCCTTAGGCAAGACATATCGCCTCCTTAAATAAATAAAAAGATTACTTTTATTAATCATTTATGAAAATGTACATAACCAAGCAAAAAGAAAAGATCATTACTAATTTTCATGGGTCAATCCACAAATACTTAATTTTAAACAACATTCATTGATACTCTCTCTGGGGTAAAAGTTAACGAAATATGAAATTTAAAAATGCTCTTTATTAAAAATTCGCGTTCGCAATTGGAAAAAAAAAGAAAGAAATTGAGGCGACTAGGCGACACAAGTCATGTTTTAACGTCTCAGCAGAATTCGCTCTCTTGCTTTATTAGCCAGCTCGCTGAGTGAAGACAAAACAATAACAACCTTCTCGATGTTGACGCGGCGTCGGTACCTCGGTTTGTGAAGGCCCGTTTTCCCCCGTATTACATAAATTATTATTATTTTTTTTTTTTTAAGCACATTCAAAATTTGGTTCTTCTGCATATCGGACGGAAATATTTCTAAAATGGTTTCACGAAGCTTGTCCGCACCTGTAACTACGTCGATGCTTTAAATGACATAATGGGGGGGGGGAATTCAAATGCTCCTTGCATGCCGACGTGCCGTCACTTCAAGTGCATCTATGTGCTTTATTTTCTACAGAAATAAATTTGTTAGCATCGGCTTCACTGGAGCTTGCGCGCTAACTACAGATCAAAAAGCAAGATCAATATACTAAATTTTTTTGCAAAAGAAATTTATTTCAGCCAAATAGTCCGTGTCCTGGAAAAAAATCCCTTTTTGACATGCATAGTCCGCGGACTATACTAGTGAAATTATGGTAACTAACTATCCCCGATGTCCGGGTTCCATATTTGCCAACTGAACTTGTATCTATTTGCAGCCTTTTGGTAAATGAATAATTTTAAAAACAAGATGTAAAACAGAGTTTTTAATACTCTATTGTTAAATTAAAATTTAAGGCATTTTAGTAACTCAACAGAAAAGTATTATTTTCCCCATAATATGTTTATTGATTTCTGAAACATTTTCACTTCAATTTTAAAATCAGGAAAATCGCTATTTCGTTTTATTCTCATGTGCAGGTTTTTCTTTGGTAATTATTTTTACAGTTAATTTTAAAAAGCATAATCTTGTGAGTTGGTATTTTGCAGCTAATATAGGAAGGAGCAGAACATATGTCCCTGTCATAAGTTCCACTTCTGTGTGCTGCAAGACTGCTAAGATTCTAAAATTTTACCTGAGAAAATATTTAGACATTTATTAAAGAATTATTCTTTTTCCAATAAAACAAGAAAACTTCACTTTTATTCTATCATTTGAATGCCTATTTTAGAAAATGCCAATGCCATATGTATAATTTTTCATTCCATTTCTGATCAAAATTAAAAAAAAAAAAAGATAGGTCTTAAAATTTTTGAGAATCAATTTTTTATTTTATTTTCATATCAAAAGAATAATCTGAAATTTGGATGTGAGACTTATGATTTGTTTTGATCTAGGATTTTACGATATTGTTTAAGATAATTATTTTAAATAATTATAGCCTGTTTTCTTTTAATAAATATTGTATATCTAAAACTGATTATTAAACATTTACAGTGCATAATTATTTTCTTCAGGATCACAGTCAATTTGTTTGTGGTTGAAATTTAAATGGTAGAAATTGTTTAGTACACCATTTAGTTTAACAATGGTTGAATTTAAGCTCACACATTATTCCCCAGTTCCATGTTTTTGCATTATCAACATGCGCGTAGCCAGGAAAATTTTTCGGGGGGAGATATGAACTTATATGTGTATAAATAGATGGAATTTCATCACTAATCCAAACATTTCGGGGGGGATATATCCCGATATCCCCCCCCCTGGCTACGCCGCTGATTATCAACCTTGTTATATATGCCTGAAAATACGTGCACGTAAATTTTTCAATTTTTTGCTGGAAAATATGTCCACGGGTATTTCCTCTTTTTTGCTCTTCAGCTGTTTTCATGCCTGATGATAGTTAAAAAAAAAAAACAGAACAAAAATCTTAATCTGTTTATTTTTCAACGTACTTTGGTTAAAAATAGAGTCAAATTCCCATTTATTTAATTGTTTTTATTTTTGTGAAAATACTCCATCTTTCTTCATTTTGTATAAAAATTTCAGGTAAGCTCTTTTCTATTACTATTTAATTTTGTTTTAATTTCTATGCATTACTAATATAAAAAATAATGAGAAATAGTGGTAAACTGGGGTCTTCTGTTTTTACTTCTTATATTTAAAAATTACCTTCCGATTTTTTGTGAAATCTTCTGTTTTATCAACCCGAGTCTTCCTGTTTTTGGCTTAAAGAGGTTGGCAGGTATGAGTATACAAATATTTTGCTTATTACTTATGTTAAGATATGTTAACTTTGCATCTAAAGTCATTCTGTCTAGAAGTTAGTATGTGAATATACACAGTGAGCATCATTAGAATGACAAATACAGTAGCAAAACATTAAACAGACACCTGCTTAAATCTAAGTTAAGAATGCAAGATTTTATGATAAACATACTGTAGCAACTGGCAACTGTTCAATTCTGAAACAAAGAAAATTTAAAGGTGCACAAACAATTCCGTAAGGGGGGACAGTTATAAGAGTAGTACTGTAAAATTTAATTCATGTTGGAGATTTTAGTTTAGATTTTACTAAGGTTTACCAGATAAACATTAAATTTTATTTTAACTTAAAAGTACTTAAACTGCTTTCTCCAGGATGAGTTTTTAAGATAAAATTAAACTTAGTAACCTAATTTTTTCCATTTCGTATTGCACACAATCATGTTAGTTTTCAGGGAATTGACATTTACAAGACAAACCAACCAGTCTAAATTTTGCTGTGCAATTTTTTATTTAGATTTTTTTTCAGAACTAGTTTTTGTTATTTTTTTCTTTAGAACTACAAATTTTTTCAGTGTTATTTTTTTTCTTTAGAACTACAAATTTTTTCAAAAATAGACATGAAAACAAGGATATAGTTTTTCCTATTACAGGACGAAGAAACTCAAAGTATCCTCAGTAATGATTATGAAGTTGGAAATTTGATTAAAGACAGAATAATTCCTCATGCAGTTCTCTTCTTCACTGGTGAAAACATAGTTGATGATGAGGTTTGTATTGTGGGGTTTATTCCCTTTTGGTTCTTAATTAGTACTGTTCTTAACTGTAGCTCTAGCTGTTTTGATTTTGCAACACTTCTTAGTGTTTCATCCTGCATTAATAAATTTTGAATACTCTCTCCTTCAAGTATCATGGTGTGAACCATCTAATAATAAAGTCAATATTGCAAGTTGTGTTCCTATTTTATTTTTTGGCAGTTTGAAACTAAAGGAGTATAAGTTTAAGACATTGTTCTATCTGCGGGTCAAGGTGCTGTAAAATTTGGCTATTGTGCTTAAAATTATAGAACATTAAATCAAAATAAGAAACATGAAAATTAAGAATGGAGACTTAAGATTAAAAAGGGAAAATCCTTTACATCTGTTGTAGACTTGAATTTTCCCAGATTATGATGCTGCTTCTTTAAAATGTCTTAATTCAAAGTTTGATTGGTAACGTGTAAATATACAAAGTTCTCATTAATACTTTGCATCTTATTACCTTCCAATTTTAAATGTTTTTGTGATAAACGGTGTTTCCCAAAGTTCTTAAAATTTAGCTGTTTTCTAAAGGAAAATCTTTTCTAATGCCATGGAGTAAAATATTAATGCTAATTTTTTTAAATAGAAAACTTCATCAGTTGTATAGAAACATCAATAAAAGGACTGGACTTCTTTGTTTATGCCTTTTTAGTTATGTTCCTACTTCTGATGGAATATTCAATTTAAATTCAATTAGCTTTATAGATCCATTATAAATATTTTACACATGGTATTAATAAAGGTTTTCTTTTTATAGATATTCTCAGCACGGCCTGTGCTACTATTTTAAAGGTAGTTAAGCATTTAAATTTTCATCCTCAAAGATTATTATACTCCAATTAGCTCTGGTGAGTGAGTAGTTGGATAGTTTTTATCTGATATAGCTTTAGCTTCATATGTTCCTTCACTTTTGATGTAGCTTGTTTTAGTTGTGACCTTATTATTTAAATATTTTTAATTTTCAGGATATTGTTAAAATCTGAATGGCTTAAAACAGTTTGATTGCAATATACTGTTGTACAGTTGTCCAGTGTAATTCAGTGATCGTTGCAAAACGAAGGCGAGTTTTGTGGGCCTTCCTTAGCCTTCACACTTTTATTAACAAAGCAACTCCTTTGCACATTTAGTAACAAGTTTGTTTATAGCATCGTTAGCTAAATTATGCACCATATTTTCAAGAAGTTTCGGGGGCAGGGGAATTGAAAAAAGTATAGATACTTATACCCAATAAGCCAATAACTGATTGAATTAGCTTAAAGCCATAACAAATCTCCTTACCCCCCTCCTTAAGATGCATTTCTACTTTATCATTGTTACTTTCCCTAGATTCCCCAAATCCTCTATCCTGACCTGTCTGTTAATTTACTTAAAACGAGTTTGGAAAATTTTTTCTTTACTTTCGCTAAGTACAGTACTGCCGCTAATGAGAGCCAATAGGAAGCTGTCACAGATAAGCAATGTCTTCTCAAGTGTTCCATTATGGCTAATTCTGAATCTCGAAGCACTGAGAGCTAGATTTTTAAAGTATAAATGAATTTTTAATGATTTGTTTCAATTAACTATCAATTTTTTCATCACAGCATTTCAAATTGTAATAACTCTTCTGAATAAAATTGATGCATTTGACATAACAAATTTACTGGAAAAAAAGAGGAAAAAACTAATGTACTCTCAGTTCATATCAATCATTCCTTTACATACAGACTTAAGCAATTGCTTTTGGATTTTTTCATCCATAACCTTTTTCTTATTCTTTTGACTCTTATTTGGATATTTGAGATCTCTTACAAATAACTTAATTTCTAGTACTTCATTTATAACACAAAACTTAAGGCAAATGAAAGCCCTGCGGTATGGTGTTTGCTTAATAAATGGACAATGCAACTTGGAATCCCAACATAGCACATTTCTTGCTATGCTGAGAGATAGCATGTCTTGCTGCAATTTTTTATTTTATAAAAAAAAAATTACTTTGCATATTTTTTGGCTCAAGTATTTTGCTATAATTAATGATAAAAATTTTTTTATTGAGGTTTTCAGTTAAAAATTTATTTCTTAAACATAATTATTTTTCGTATAGTTTCCTTACTTTTTCTGAAAATATTTCATGTTACATTTTGAATGCCAATAGCTTTATAGTTATTGATCCTTAATTGAGATTACATCCTTATTGTCTAAATATTATAGGCTCTTTGTAGAAAATTTGATTTATATTTCAATGAAAATATTTTTAATTGGTTTTTCCTCAGAGTAAAGCTCTTATAATTAAATGTTATTGTTATTTTAATAGTCAATGAGAAGTTTTACTTACCACTATGAGTTTTAATTATTCTTTCAATGTTCATGTATGAAAATAATTTATTGTAATTGTTGAATTTTAATTTTAAGAAGTGCAATCTTTCCAATTTTAGGTTTTCTGATTTTTTATTTTGTATTCCATTTAATTCCACATTTAAAATTTTGTGGTTTTTTAATCTAAATATATGCACATTTTTGTGTTTGACATTAGTAAATGTAGCATGCAGTATGTAAATTTATCGAAAAAGTGGCTGCCTTTTAAAATCGATCAAAATGGCGTAGTTCACTTGTATTCTAATTTATGGGTATCACTGTTTATTTATTTTTTTTTAAACTCTAAAATAAGCTACTTAAAGTAGTAATGGGATTTTTCAAATCAGAAATCATCGCGACTTTATCGATTCTTTATAACAGAAATTTCCAAATTGTAGAAATCCTGTAGTCTGAATTATAAATAATCATAATAAACAGGTAGAGTAAAAGGAAAAAACTTTTTTAAAAAATAGAACACATTTACTGAAACATTTTTGTTCAAATACCGATTTATTGTTCTTTTAAAAGTCCAATTTCATCCGGATAATTAGAATGTCATAAATTAAGAGTTCAAATTTGAGAAATTCTACTGTATTTAAAAATAATAAATAGGTACTTTAAAACAAAAATGGGAAACTGCTAGAGGTATAAACATGCTTGCTTGAAATCATGAATAACCATCAGAAGAAACAACTTAGTGGAAATTAACAAAGCTAGTGGAAACAGTTCTTTAGCATAATGACATTTGAGAATTTACTTCCGTTAACTTCAGTAGAAACACAAGTGCAATTGAGCCTTTATATTAACCTTGAGACATGACCTATTAAAAAAATCTTTGTGGCAAAGAAATAAATCTTTCATTATTTTACTTGTTCATAAACTTATTAAGTTTATTTGTAAGGGTTGCATAGGCATGCTATTGTGCCTATTTTATCATTTTCCTTCCTCAATAAAAAATAATTTCTTAATTGCTGGTGCCAGTTTCTTAGGACCTGCTCAAGCCTTTTTTTATTCTTATTTTTTTAATGTTACTGTAAACGGCCCAGGCAGTTCAGAAATTGACCTCAAGTAATTGATTATCCATTAACATAAGAATTCAGCATTACCAGTGTCTTAGTTCCATTTTTTAATGCAAATTACTCAATGTGCATTTGATGCGTCATTTTCTCGAAACTGAAATTTCAAATTACTAATTCTATGTCAAACTATTGGTTAGTATTTTCCCCCTACATTATGTAATCTTAAATACACTGCTTAAGAGGAAAAAAAAAATTGTTTAGAGGGAGATAGCAGTTACCTCTATGAATATGAATTTTGTCGATATGTAATTTACCTCCATAAGACATGCTTCTGAACTAAAACATATTGCCCATTTTTCCATTTTCTATCATTGTTTTTCCACATTATAATATACATTCTTTCTTTGTATCCAGTTTGATGAGGAAGAAGATGATGAGGAAGATGATGAGTATGATGAAGATGAAGACGAGGAGGATGAGGATGATGATGAAACTGATAAAACTGTGGTAAACCCTGTTTGACCTGTTTTTAAAAAATGAAGTTTGTTTTGTACTGTTCAATTTTAATGTTATCTTTCTGAGAAGTTTGATCTTAATAAAATAGTCAATTTTAAGTGGTTTTCTTCTTTCTTTCAAGCATTTCAGTACTAAGCATGTCTTCTCTTTCAAAATCTGCATGTTTTAGTCTATTGTTTAACATTTTCATTCAATGCTGCATGATATAGAATATAAAATCATTAATTTTAACCAGTTTTAGTTAGTTTCTTTTATTTCTGTTTTTCTGCCATAAAATTTTATAAGTTAAGGCAAAATTAACAAATTAATAAAATTGTTTAGTTTCCCCCTCATTTGTTATGCAACAAACCAGCTTTGCCTCTTTCCTTATATGTACATATGATTCCTTAGTGCATTTCAGATGTCTTTTTAATATTAATGTGCATGAGCTTAACATGTTCACTTCTGAAAATGTGCCAATATCTCAGTTTTTAATAATTCATGTGAATAATTAAAGAAATTAAAATATTTCTTTCAAACTGCTTGTTTTTTGAAAAATTATTTACAAAGCACAAATGAAAAATTTAGTTAACACTTGTGACTATCAAATGCTGGTACAGGATCAGTAGCGAATGCCTTAAATTTATTTTCTGACAAGTATAGCATTCTTGTTTTGAAAGATTTCTCAAGAAAATGAACACTCATTTTATAAAACTGAAAAAAGAGCATGAGGAAACTAAATGACACTGCAGAAAAGATACATACCTTGTTTACTTGCATAATACACACCCCCATTTTGAAGCAAACAATAGCTTTTGAGCTAATATATTTTGTAGTAAATTTTCCTCACCTAATAGTTGTATCTAGACTTTCACCATAAGAGTGCGACTATTATGCAAGGAACCACTCTATTTGACTATTCCTCAAATGTAGAAAAGAAGAGTTAATTCCTCTATTTTAAAAATGCTTTTGGAATTGTATTAAAATCCATTTATAACCTTGAAGAAAAATCCTTAAACTTGCTTTGAATGCCCACAAGGAAATTCAAAAATGTGTGCTTAAAAAGCAATGCTGTGCACGAAACGGAAATCTGCTTGTTACATTCTTGCATGACGACAGGAGGATGGGAAGCAACAATTTGTGATTTCAAGATATTTAAACTTCCCATTTTATGTATGCTATTACAGATGTCATGGAATTGCATGCATCGTCAAACATAATAGTTCTCTGCCTGTGTAGTTTAATAATATGCATTAGGTAGTGGGTTAAATCCTTGTTTAAAAAAAAAAAAAAGACATTGAGACACACAAAAAAGCTATGAACTGTGATCACATTTCTTATTCTGGGAAATTCTTTGATTTAGATATAGTCTAAGTTCCTAAAATTTTATTTATTTTTTAATATGGAAAGGCAGCCTATTGGTGTATTGAGTTCTGTTTTTTTAATTGTTGTGTGTAAGTATTATTATGACTTTATATATATATACACACACACACAGTAGACACTGGTTATAACGTACTCTCACGGGACCTTAAAAAAAAGGGTATGTTATAGCCGAAGTACGTTTAAGTAATACGGCTGCTAAGATTCAATATTGCACAAAGTGGGCTCATAATTTCACTGTAAGATAAGTTTTAAACAGGTCTGATTTTTTAAAATTAAAAAAAAACAGAAAGTTCTTTATTACAATTTTTATTGAGGTAAATAATCTGCAATTTTCTTGTTTTTAAATGAGCTAGTGCTACTTAAAAAATACAGTTTTGGATACCCACAATACTTAGTAGCGTCTCTGCATCATCACTGAGGCATTCAAAAAATCGTGATGTTTTTGCAGCATTTAATGCGTCTGGTATGCTTGGCATAGGCTCCTCTGTTTCTTCTTCACTGTCATCGGAATCTTATAGATGGGGCTTTTGATTAGGCATTTACATTTATGAATGACAAAGAAAAAACATGGTCTTGTTCTTAGCCCTACCTAGCAGGGGGAAAAGATAAGATTGCTCTCTTCATTCATACACAATTCATCTCACTTGAGAATCTGAAAACGGACATAAAGTGTTTTTTCAAGTACTGAAATTTCAGAGAAAAGGGAAATAAAATGCTTAAAAAAAGCAAAATTTTATTTTTGGTTTTGGAAAAGAAAGTGCGTTTTTACCGAAGTTAAATAACGTTATAAATATAGGACTTCAATCGGAACCTACAGGGATGTGCAAGCTGCTCCAATTGCTCCAAATCTATGATGATGCTCCAATCTGCTACAAAAAATCATTTTTGGACATTTTTGCTCCAAATTCACCAAAAGTGTAATTTGAAATTTTTCCATGTGCTAAAAATGCTTTTAATTTCCCAAATTTGTATAAAAAATTTCATTGCACATTCTAATTTCAATCATTTATCCATCAATCTTAAAAGCGAAAATTTTTCTTTGACATTCCTTTGTAATTTCTAATACTTGAAGAATAAAAATTGTCCCGTATTTTAAATTTAATAATTTTATTTAAGTTGATGAAATTTTTAATTTTTTAAGCTACTGGCAGTAGTTATAAGGTTTAGTAAATATTAGCGTTTTTTCAATTATTTAAAATAGATATTTAGTACAACACTGTATAAAATAACTGAACTTTTTAATAATTATTTTTTGAAACTTCTGACACATCCTTGTAGAAATAAAATTTGAAATTATATAAGCAATGTCAAATTGGATGAAAAATCTTTTGTTTGCGAGACTTTAGATTCACTACTTCTAACTAAAACTGGTCATATCATGGAATTTTAATTTAAATTGGGGGAGGGAAAAAAAAAGATAGTGTAGATGTAAATATGATGTATTTTTATGTAAGAATTGTCAGTGCATGTGTAGTTTTGTTGCTAAGTGTTTTAAGAACCTCCCTAATTTTCATTTTTCAGATTAGCATTCTTAAATAACTTCTCCCTTCCCTTGAAAAGTAAATTTTGTGTTTCAAAATTGCCATTCTTGTGCTCCATAAGTGACTTTTTTGTGTTCCAAATTGCTCCCGAAATGTTTTTCTTGCTCCACAAATTGCTCCAAAATTTTATTTCTACTGGCACGTGCCTGGATCTAGCATCTAGGTATGTTATAACCGATAGTACGTTATATCCCAGATCCGTTATAACCGGTGCGCACTATATATACATAATAAGGAACTGTTGATCATATTTCTTGTCGTTTATTTTTGTGGGTAACTTTCGTTATATATTAGCTCTCTAAAGTAAGCTCTTTAAAGTAAAAGTAAACAAAATATTTATAGCAAATTCCATTGCACAAAAATGGGGTGAAATCTGAATTGTATTATAAAAGGAAAATAAGTTCAAAAAACCTAATGTAACACTTGTCGCCACAAACTCTCGGTCTCATAAGAAAAAAAATTTCGGAGATGAATTAGAAAGAGGGAACTATGGCAAATTATTTTGCTTAAAGGAGGCTGAGAATTTTTAGACTCCATTTGAAAATCATTAAAACTCCACATCTGTATCTCAGTTCTAAGGAACAAACTTTTTTGTGGATATGTCAAAATTTTTGGAAGAGCCTAACAAAAATAGGTTATGATATGAAAATGCATGTCATCTTCATGGAGAAATGGGCAAAAGGAACTAAAATCACACCCTAAAAACACATTAAAAAAATGTAGTTAACTGTAAGAAGTTCATCTCATGTAAAATAAGTCAATTAATTTTAATTTTATTAGTTTGTTACAAATCACCAATTCTTTTATTACAGATGTTTCGTGGCTTAGTGAACTATCTTGCATGTACTTTAATATAATGGGTTAGTCACTAGGCATTTTTAGCACAATCATTTAGTTATTTAAATGTAAATAAGCTTTTTAAGAATAAGGGATAAGTAACTATAAAATCAAATCATGTATAGCATAAATTTTATGAAAAGGAACTTCATAGTGGCTTCTCGCATGTTCACTGAAGAAGTACATTTGAAGAAAGTAATTAGAAAATGCACAGATGAAAGACAACTGAAACTCTTTGATATTCTTCCTGCTATATCAGAAAATCTGCACAACTGAAGATGGTGTTGCACAAATGTGATGTCATTAATAAAGTTTAATGACCTTTTAGTTTGTTAAAATGGCCAATTTTGTTTGGAAATGTAAAATTTTATGATTGACAGTGGGATGGGGGAAGGGGCTCGATCCTTGGTCTACAGAGCTTGTACAATGCTGAAAATTAGATTTTTTTTTAAAGTACTTAAAACATATATATTCTTAGTATAAATAGATATCCTATAGTTAATCCTCTAAATGTTGTTTCCAAATGGCCATTAAAAACTTATTTGCTATAAAAAAAAATTTAGATCTGCTCATCCCAATAGCAAGCGATGCTCAACAGATAAAAAAAAAATGCTCAAAAACATCAGTAGAATGAGTCTTGATAAACTCTGTAGTGCGTGACAATTACTTGTCTTGCAGTAAACAAAGTTCTGAATGCATTAAAAATCTTCAAATTTCTTAGAATTTTTCTATTTCGTTACAAATATTTCCATTGTTTCCTTGTAATGAGAAATTAAATAGCTTCAATAAATTTAAATTGTTGCTTCATACTTTATTATGGATTTAGTTTAGATTTTTCTAAGGTGGTTGATAAAAAATAAACCTTACCAGCCACCACGGCTGGTAGGAATTATTCGCTTTGGAGTGGGTTAGTTATAATTAGAACTGTAAACATAGAAAAATATCTTTGGTCACACTTTGCCTCCTCATTCATTATGTGTGGATATTTATCCCCATTTCATTTAGAGGGGAGTTCAGGGTTCTGCTTGCCTAGGCCACTGCAAAAGAGAATGAGGTACGAAAAGTGGTTACTAAAAATAATTTTTACCTATTGTATCTGCTAATTTGAGCGTGGCTGTTCCAGAAGGAAAACATAATTTTTTTTAGTTTAGTATTATGCATAGACTCTATGCACTTTTAACCCTCCAAGCGGCTGAGACGTAAAATCCCGTCAACTGCATTCCAGTTTTCACTGCAAAGCATCTACAATTTAAATTGTTTATAACTCTCGCGCATTATAAAAAAAATAATAATCTTAACGTTGTACATATTTTGAAGATGATTTTTTAATAATTACAAATCTTCCTAACAAAAAAATTCTTTTTTTCAATAATTTTAAAGGCTCTTGAAAATTTTACCGTGAAAACAACTTTACATTATTTGCCCATTTCTAAGACGCTCAGAGGGTTAAAGATTTATTTGATAAATGCCAGTGAAAGGGGGATGCTCAAAATGCAAAGACTTGATTACTGTCCTTTTTGAGAAATACTCTCAAATCTAGACAGGAGGGGGGGGGGGATTCGCACTCCTCTGATATCACTTTGATTGCCACGCTTCACAATCCTGGGCAAAATTAATGCTAAAATACTATAAATCAGGTATGGAAGTTTTCAGTCTTTTTTCAACGTTTGGCTGTTTTTGAGATCTATGCAAAGAATTTAGTTGTACTGAATACAGTGATACAATGAATATTAGTTTAATAATGAATTCATATGAAAGAATAAACAAATGTGTTAAATTCATAATGATTTATTTGTTCTGTATGATATGCAGCACAGTCTTTTTAGCTGGTTCATGCTTTCATGCCTGATAAACTTATTAATGAAATGCAGCTAAACTAAATTTTATATTTATGTTGAAAGTTGAAATTTAGACAATACATTCTAGTTGTAAAGAACTTTATAAATAGCACATACATAAAATACAGCTCAAATGTTTTGGGTGATATGAAGTGCCACTCCTACATTTATGCAGGCAGATTTTTTATGAGTATAAACGTTTGTACTCTTCTTCAATCTGTTGGCCTGAATTGCATGTAATTATTGACACACTGGATATCAAATATTGATAAGTTGTGAATTTATAGGATTAAGTTTTTTCCCTTCTTTCTTGAGAGAATAACAATTATCTACATCCATCCACACCTTTTGCAATTTTAGACGTTCTCGAAACTTCAAGGAAAATTGTTGGCCCATGCTTGTTATTTAGATTGTGATTTTATGTTCGTTCATCAATATTATGCTGTTAAATTGCCTTAGAGGTCTAGAACAGTGTTTTCTAGCCTTTTCGCATGTGTGTGGCCCACCAAAAAAGAAAAATATGCATCCACCAAAAATATAATTTATAAATATAATTTTATTAAACTCATTGTTAAATAATGAGTTAGTTATTTAGGAAATGTCATGCTATTTTTTTAAAAATGTGATTGTTTTGGCAAACCTGTGCACTAGGAAAGCACTATTCTAGAGCTTGAAAACGTTTCCCCCAAAATACCCAAAAATACACAGTGGCTCACAAAGGACTAAATATAGACCCTTAGTGATCAAGTCACTTAGTGTGATTAAGTTATAATCTTAAATAAAATTTTAATTTCCTTGTATAAAATTTCAGGTTTAAAAGAAAAGAATACAAATACAAGGTTTATATTGGGAACTAAATGAAAAACTTTTCAACAAAATTTGAATGATTAAGATGGAAGAAAAATACAGTCTATTTTATTTTTATAATACACATATGCATGTACAAACAAATAAGTGGAAATTAAAGTCCCTGAATATAATCCGCTTCGTAATTGAAGTGTTTTCACATTCGTTTCATTGTATTTTTGCTGGTTTTTACTGGCCAGTGCTGTTTAGATTCACATAGAAATGCTTTGTTAAAATATCTTCAAACCTTTTGTTGACTTAAAACATAAATTATTTAATTATGATGTGCTTATAATGATTTTTTCCTTTTCAGAGTAAAAAGAAAAGTCAAGGACAGAAAACTGCTCAACAGCCTCCTGAATGTAAACAGCAATAGAGGATTTCTTTTTTTTAATTTTTTGCTTTGGCCATATTTAACCCATCCATAAAAATTTGAACAGTTGCACTGTGTTATAATAAAGGATTTTATAAATACTTGTGTTTCTTTATTGAAGTGTTAGTCCTATATTTAAAGGTTAAGCCTAGAATGGTGGGGATATATCAAAAAAGTTGGGGGGGGGGAATTGGAGGAATTGTGATAAAGCATATTCTAGCTTTTTAATTTTAGTAATAGTAAACCGGTGAATACTTGGAAGAAATGAAACAGTAATTATAATGTTTAGGGCTGAGTTCAATCACTTGTCTGTTGGAGTTTGTATTAACATTTCCCTGCATGATTAAAAAAAAAAAAAAAATGGTTATTTATAACTTATAATGCTTACATATCTCTAGTCTAAAAAAAAGTAACGTCTGCTGCCACTGCCAGAAGCTTGTTCTGCTATCTCATCTGAAACCGTAGGGAATTGAGTTTTGATAAAGGTATCGATGGATTCGTTAAATTCAGGGGAACCTGATATGCTGACTTAAATTTCAAAGATCGAATTATTTTAGAAGATATTAATAAACTGAAAAAATAAACAATGGTTGCCAGGTTTGGCAATTTTTGCCAGCATAAAATTATCCATACCTTTGCAACAAAGCAATTCCAAGTATGTAGAATTGCATGAAATTAACAAACATGATGTAGAATGACACCAAGTTTACACCAAATTAAAAAGTATGTGAAATAAATAATTCAGTGTGTTACACAAAGTTGGCGATTTTCAAATAGAAGTTCTCTTGGATAACGGGAGTTATGAATTGGCGATTATTCATTTTTACAAAACAGAATAACTTACTGTTACCGATTTAAAAAGCGCCATCTTGGCATTGGAGAGATACTGTTTAGCCAGATCATACCTAATCAGGATGAATCTAATCCGCGTGTTCCAAAATGTTAGAATACAGAATTTTGAAAAATAATTAAAATCTGGGTGTCTACTACTCTGGAAAGTCTGGAATTAGCCGGGATATTGGAAAATGGGTCCAAAAAATTCCCCAAAAGAATATGTATATATTTTTTCGCATCCTTTTTTTTAGCACCAGAGTGCTATTTTCTCCCAGGTTTTTTGTGTGGACACTAGAGATGAGTTCGGGCTCATTTTTTGAAGCCCGAGCCCGAGACGTTTAATCCGAGCCCGCCCGAGCAATATTATTAAAGTTGGAGCCCGAGCCCGAAATGTCAGCTAAAGACAAATAAAATGAACTACTTCGTTAATAGGATAGAATAAATTTTGGAGCTTCACACACCTTCTAGTCCCCCGTGCCGCTATTTTTTTAAAAATAAGTACGTCTATTTATTCCATGAATCTCTTTTTAAAATCTGTTTCAAGGAGTATGTTCAACAAAGGAGAAATTTTTCACGAGCCCGAGCCCGAACGCAATCATGAATTGCAGAGCCCGAGTCGGGCCCGGGCTCCGGCTGAGCCAGTCTCATCTCTAGTGGACACTGAGAAGACAAATACGGTACACATCATAGATTATGATACTCTTTCTAAATGGTATTTATAAAGGTGAGGTACAGTTTGACTATGCCTGGCGAAAGTTGTTAAACAGTTTTGGTACGTGATTTAGAATGGATTTCAATTTCAAAGAAGTGTTTTGTGGAACAAGGAAGGAAAACTCAGCACATTCATGGATTATGATGCCTATTCCAAACAGTATATAAAATGGTAGAGGATGGTTACAATATGCTTGGCGAAGATTGCAAAACAGTTTCAGTAGGCGTTTTTAAGATGGATTTCGATTCCAAAGATGTGTTTTATGGAACAAGTAAGAGTTGGTTCCTATTTTAACCCACCCACTCTCGCAAACCTAAAAAATTTGTGAGCTTTGCAGTCATGGGTTTCTAGGAGTTATGCACGTTTCAATGCTACCAAAAGAGCTAGATGAAAACTAAAGTGAACAAATGAGCGATAAATGCACCAGTTAAGGAATTTGAAGACTCTTAATTATTAAAACTACATTAATTGGCAACCCAAAATAAATAAACATGTAACGGAATGCTTTACTTGCATGTTGTTCTAAATCTCCATTTTAATTCTAAATTATGATTGCCACATAAATACAAAAAATCGTCGTGGTAGCTCCATATGTTTAATTATCGCTACCTTGATGGGAGTCTGGGCGTTAAAATAGAAATCAACCTGAGAAAGTTAAACATGGACGGCACACTTATACGATTATGATACACATTCCAAATAGTATTTAAAACGGCAAAGTATAGTTGTAATATACTCTGCAGCGATTGTAAAATGGTTTTAGTAGGCGATTTTATGATAGATTTCAATTCTAAAGATGGGTTTTATGGAAGAAGGAAGAAAAATACGGCACAGTCTTTAATAATGATACACTTTCCAACTTAATGGAAGAAGGAAGAAAAATAGGGACGATACATAAACTGATACGTTTTTAATCTATAGCAGTTTGGTGCATATTTAAAATCTAAGTTTTTTCAGATTTTCTCCCCCCCCCCCCCCCCTCCTTTTTTACGTAGTATAAGGAAGTAATGTGATCCCGAAAAATTTTGGGGGCCAAATTTCGACAAAAAAACCGATTTTGACTACCTCTAAATTTAATTTTAAAAATTTTTTTCGATGCATCCTATCGTAGGCTAGCATGCACGATCATATTAACGCGTCTGCAACTCATTTTGACCAGCGGCGAGTCTGCTGTGGCCAGTTTTTCCATGCCGTCTGTACGTACGTACGTATGTATGTAACTCGCATATCTCAAAAACTATTGGTCGTAGAATGTTGAGATTTGATATTTAGGATTGTTCTATGATCTAGTTGTGCACCTCCCCTTTTGGTGGCAATCGAATGGATAGTTTATGTACAGGACCGCCCAAAAGATTCGAAATACATTACGCTCTATGGGCCGAAATTTATTAAACTCGCCTAACTCAAAAGCTATTAGGCGTAGAATGTCGAAACTTCATATTTTGGATAGTTGTAACATCTAGTTGTGCACCTCTCCTTTTGGTTCCATTCGACTGGATAGTTTATCTACAGGACTGCCCAAAACATTCGAAATACATTACGCTCAATGGGCCGAAACTCATTAAACTCGCATATCTCAAAAACTATTAGGCGTAGAATGTTGAAACTTTATATTTAGGATTGCTGTAACATCTAGTTGTGCACCTCCCCTTTCGATTCCATTCGACTGGATAGTTTATCTACAGAACCGCCCAAAAGATTCGAAATACATTACGCTCTATGGGCCGAAATTCATCAAAGCGTTTTTTAGAGGTATTGGGCTATTTCAAACGACTCAGAAGTGATGTATGCTGTAAAGAGTTAGAAAATGAATTTCTCCATTAAAAAAAGTGTCTTTATCATTTGTAGTTCTGCTACAGGAACACTCAAAAGATTTCCAATACATTACGGTCAATGGCAATTTTAGGGGCATTCATCCATTTCAAGCACAATACCGTCCTACCACATAAGTTAGGTAATGGTCCGACCACGGTCACGTGCCTCCCTCAAGAACTATGCCAAAAGTCGCCAAGCTTGGCGACTTTTGGTGTACGTGTGTGCATATTTAACTCTCAAATCTCAAAAACTATTATGAAATTTCATATATAAGAATGTTGTAACATCTAGTTGTGTATCTCGATTTTTGGTTCCAATCTACTGGAGAGTTTATATACAGGACCACCGAAAAGAATTTTAGTACTTTAATGTCTATGGACATCTTCAATATAATACAACTGTAGACAGTCATTGTTTGGTACATGCCCAAAAACTCGCCGTCTGTCCTCGACCTTGGCGAGTTTTGGCGAAATATCGCCAAATTTGGCGATAGTCAGTCATTTGGTCCATGCCCAAAGTATCGCCATTTGTCATCGTTCTTGGCGAGTTTTGGCGAAATATCGCCAAATTTGGCGATAATCTGTCATTGTTTGGTTCATGCTTAAAATCTCGCCAAATTTCGTCGACATTGACGAGTTTCGCCGAAATATCGCCAAATTTGGCGCCAAAAATTATTTCATATTTTGTATAACACTAAAACTTTAACCCGTAGATTTTTGAACTTTTGTATTTAGAAATATTGTAATATCTAACTGTTTTCCATATCTTTTTTGACAGCAATCGACTGAGAATTTATTTACAGGGTGAGCCAAATGACTTTAAATACATTGAGGTGTATGGATGCATTCAATTCATTGAAAGTCTGTGGTCAATGACTACTTTGGCTATCCCCAAAATCTCGCAGACTATCTCAAGTTTGTCGGCTTTTGGTGAAATATCGCCAAATAAAGTGTCAGAAGGAAATATTTCAAATTGAACTCAGCTTGGCGATATCGAAATATTTGTCTAGAAATCGCTAAACCTTACTATTATTGATATTTTATCTCTTTCAAACAAATAAGTTTAGAGGAAGTGCGTCGAAAATATTTTTGATCTAATGGACGTGCAAGGAAGTCATGTATTGGACACATCAGATTTTTTTCTTTTCTGTACTTGATGCAGAAACCGAAAGCAACTGCAATGCATTTTTCGGACCTGCGAAAGCATCAAGCGATGTGTTTGTATAAGGAGTTAAAACTGGGGGCTCATCAATCCTGACGGGAGTGTAAAAGACAAGTTAGCTTACTTGGTAACTTATGGCTTCGGACCGTGTTTCCAAGAACAGTTAGTTAATTCTATCGGAGAGTGCGACTACTTGTTTCTCAATGGATGAAAGCTTAATCCTGTATACTTCAGTTAAAATTGATTTCAAGAAGTTGTACAAAATATGCAAATATAAAGACAAGGGAGGGGGCATTGTGCAATTTCCCAAAGTAAAATGCATTGGTCAGGAATTTTTTTCTCGGGACCTCCCAAAAGTCAGGAAAATGACTTTCAGAAATTTGGTAGACACCCTAAAAATGCAGGTTATTTTAAAGCTGCTTGGTGCTTAAAGGTTCAGCTTGGGTGTTTCCTATCAGTAGAAATATTTGGTGGCGTTAACTATGCCATTATAGCAGTTATAGTACAGCTTGTATATTTGCCAGCGCGACGAGATGATATATTTCGTGCTAAATACGCCAATCTGTAAAGAATTCTGTAAATGAATATATGGTTAACAGTTTTCCCGGTAACCTTACATGAGCAGTTATTGGTTATGAGCATGTGTAAATTGCCAAATAACAAAAAGTTGCCATTGGTGGCAAGCAATCCTATGTAATCCGTAGTTTTTATCAAAGAAAACATATGAAGTACTGTTTTCTTAAAACAAATTATTAATACGTAAGTCGTCAAATTATGAAAAATCGTCATTGGTGGCAAATACGCAAAGTGTCCCATAGGTTTTACATAATTAAAAATACAGTTGCAGATGTTCGGACTTTATTACAGCTTTAGCTCCTAATTAATATAACTTCAATGGCGACATTGAATATCATTAAATTTCTGAGGAGTGCAAATAATTTTTCCACCTGAAAACAAGCAATGTGTAGCTCGGTAACATTCTATCTGATACAATCTTTGGATATTGTCTGTTGAAATTATGACTTTTTTACGGATAAGCCTTATTAGGGGCTGAATCCCTCATACGGAAAGCGAGTCTAGGGGGCCTTGGCCCCATGTAATTATAAAATAAATTGCAAAGTAATTACCATGTTAGGAGAAATAGAATGAAGTGGAGTTTTAATGTTTTAGAATGGATACTTTGTGTATGTGGAGGCTCTCTTTCTAAAGGATAATCTTAATGCTTCAACTAATTTCAGAAGCCATTTATCCAAATAATAAGCCTTGAAGGAATAAGGAATAAAATTTTCTTTTTGTGGGATTGCGGCTGATTATCTACACTAGGGATTTAGGCCAGGGGGGGGGGGGGGCTCTCTAAACAGAGTGTCCTCCGGCGACTTTTGCTACTAATTTAAAGATTAGGCGACTTTTATGATCATAAACATCATTTTACTAATTTCAAGTTTTGGGCTACTTGTACCTTACTCCAGACGACTCATTTGAAAATCGGATTTCAGTTTTTGTCAACTGCCTATTCTTTTCCAAGTTGGGAGTGACTGATCTTTCATCAAACATTCTGATTTATTTTTTTAATCGTGCTTTTGTAAATGAATGTATTATATGCTCTATTATATAATGCAAGAAGTTGATAATTTTATTCATTCCTTTTTAAATGAAGATAAATGACGTATGTTTATTTTCTTAACTGCAAAAATGCTATTTTGGCAACAAAAATTAAGAAAATGGCTACTAAACTGGCGATTTTTTTATATCACTGAGGCTAATAATGATACTATTTTTGCTTCCTGACATTAGTGGACACCCTGTCTATGTGGTCTTAGCCTGTGTTTATGCTAAGTTTAGTAGAAAACCATGGAAAACTTAACTGCTAGATCGACGGATATGATGTGAGTTTGAACCAGGCACCTTCGAATTCTTTTATGAAAAACAGTTGTATATGATTAAAAATGCTTTCCAATTTTATGTATATCAGAGTTGAAAATGATGAATTTCAGTTGCAACTTTTGAGAATATTTTAGTTCTGCCATTTATTAATGGGAAGTGGCTTAAAAAGTAATTCATATGTATCTCTAATAATAAAATATTTTGTGTATCAAAATTAATACAATGTGTACCAGCGCAAGATATATACTAGCATTTTAATATAAAGTTATGCATTAAATAAGATACACTATGCATTGCAGGGTTAGGTAAACAACTCAAAAATAAGTGTTTTGGATCTTCATATCAGGTAATCAATTTAAATATCTATTGAAGTATTTTATTACCCGTAGTTTGCAAGTTTAACAGTACATTTTGAGGGTTTTTTCCAATACACAGTAGAACATGCTAAAGTGACTCTAGTCCATTAACTGCCAACTCTCAGCCCCACCCCCCCCAAACTAACACATGAAATTCAAATTTTTTACTTTTTGCGTAGAAACGAAGCACAGAATGCACACTTTTTGCTACATATAATATGCAGAGGGTGTCCAGTGCTAATAATGCCCGATGGCTATATCCTAACATAATAATACATTATATCGGAAACAATCAAAATGAATTCTCAAAATTACAAACTAAAGTTTTATATGGTCTCAAGTCCTATCAGTTATAGTTAGGAAAATTTTCCTTATACAATTTCATGTAAAATTAAAGAAAGATTGCTCTTTTTATGATCAAAATTCACCCAGTTATGAAGCGGGAAACATTTTGACTTAAAAATGTCCCATTTCGGTAAGCCGTTAATTGATCCTGCAAAAATTGAAATTTTAAATCGGGTTTTAATTTAATTTTCTGGTATAATGTGGGGAAAGAAGCAAAACTAATTATAGAATGCTAACCTTTAAGCTGAGGGTTATAGTCAGGCTCTATAAAAGTCGATCCGGGGTCTTTTGATTTGAATGATTTAATTCCTTCTATATACAACCCCTGTTTTGCAGTAGTGCTCTAACTTAAAGCTGCTGTAACTTGGGGAATTTCGGTCATTCAAGGATGACTTTTTTTTTTTTTTTTTTTTTTTTTTTTTTTTAATTGTGCCTGAAATTATATAAAGAAAAATTTTCTAAATGTAACTGATAGGACCATATAAAAATATAAATTTCATAATTTTAATAGGAATTGATTTATTGACTGATTCTTTCTAATATAATAGACTATACAATTTAAAGCATTTTTTCAATTGGAAATACAACTAAACTGTCAGGCGTACCAAAAACAGTCGAGAGCCTAAAATCCGCTCACCTTCTCTGATGTAAATAATGAAATTGTTGAAAAGTGTCTTGAATCCAAATAAATATGATTCTGATGATGATAACTGGATTAATAATAATAAAATCCATTTGATAAAAGTTAGAAGAATACCTTAAATTTTTAGAACAGCAAAGTTCTGTTACAAAACAAGAATTAATGATAATATACAATTTGCAAAAATAAACAAAAAGAAAGAAAGAAAAAATATTTTAAAACAAATTGCTATTTTAAAACATGCTTTCAAAATTAGAAAAAGGAAATTTTGAAACCATTTGCTTTGCTAGTCTTTATGTAATTTTTTCTTTTTTCTCCTATGCTTTTGTATTTAATGTGAAAATATAAGTGAAATACTTTTGACAGTGTTTTTATTTCATTGTAATTGTATTCTACTTTTTTCAAAATCAGAAATGTAATGATTTATCTTTTATGGCCCAAATTCCGCAAAATCCTAAAATCCTCACAAGCCATGGTCCCAAGCTGTGTAGATTTCTGGTTCTCTACTGTATATTTACATAGTAGCAAAACTTCTTTTTTGAGATTTTTTGCACCGTTGTAAATATTTACAACCGACCATTTGCAGAGTTGTATATGGGAGTGTTTATACCCGGTGTGGGCAACCTTTGAAAAATTGTGGGCCAGACTAGGATTTTAGTGAAGTTGGGATTTATATGAGAGTTTGCATAGGACTTATACGGAGTTTTGATATGTTCTGTGGGCTGGATAAAAAACCGTAGCGGGCCACATACGTAGATTATACAATAATATCTATCCATTATATTAGGCCTATCCTTCAGGCATATTTTTTGTGTACTGTGTTGTGCACAACATATCCACCGTGTAAAAAGAAATTCTGGTGTTTAACCTCTTGCGACCTCGGTTCCCAATTTGGTAGGTTTATAAATCTTCCTCAGCCTCATGTATCATATGTGATACCAATAGTTGTATTGGCTTTAATTAATGATTTGTCTTGAATATTTTGAATGAAATAATTTTAACTCATTTGAATGTGGAAATTATACACAACATTTTTACTGGCACACAGATTTTACTTTGGTTAACCATTGCACAAAAAAACATTTGATTGTTCGTGAAACTGAAATTTGTGGATAAATTTTCCTTTTTTTGCACAATTCAAGTTGCTGAAAAGTGCTTGTTGAAAATTACTTAATCTTTAAAAGTTTCCTCATTCTTTGTTCATAGGTGGTATCAATTCTTTACTACTGAAACAGACATTGGAATTTAAAAAAAAAATATTTAAAAATATGTACTCTACCAGTTGTTATTAAAAGTACAGTAGACACCGGTTTTAACGTACTCTCACGGGACCTAAAAAAGTAGTACGTTATAGCCGAAGTACGTTATAAGCAATACCGCTGGTAAGATTCAATATTACACAGAAAAAAGAAAGTGGGCTCATCATTTCATTGTAATGTGTGTTTTAAACAGGTCTCATTTTTAAAAATTTAAATTAAACAGAGAAAATTCTTAATTACTCACAATTTTTATTGAGATAAATAATTTCTAATTTTCTTTCGTTTTAAATGGGCAGATGCTACTTTAAAAATACCGTTTTGGATATCCATAATAGACTTTTGTAGAGTCTCTGCATCATCAGTGCGAGATTCAAAATATCGTGATGACGTTTTTGAAGCATTGAATGCGTCGGGTATGCCTGGTATAGGCTCCTCTGTTTCTTCTTCACTATCATCAGAATAATTATAGATAGGGCTTTTCAGGAGGGATTTACGTTGATGAATGACAAATAAAAAACATGATCTTGTTCTTAGCCCTACGTAGCAGGCGAAAAAGATAAAAGATCACTCCCTTCATTCAGACACAATTCATCTCGCTAGAGAATCTGAAAACGGACAACGAGTGTTTCTGAATGTACTAAAATTTCTGAGAAAGAAGAAATAAAATTCTGAAAAAAAGCAAAATTTTATTTTTGGCTTTGGTATAAAAAGTACGTTATAGCCGAAGTTAAATAACATTATAAATATAGGACTTCAATTGGGACCCAGCTTCTGGGTATGTTATAACCGATAGTACGTTATATCCAAGGTCTGTTATAACAGGTGCGCACTGTAATAGGGTTTTTTTTTTTTTTTTAGTAACATTTTTCTAAATATGCTTAAATTTGCTCCTTAATAAAACATGAAACTGTTGAACAGCTTTATAATATGCTGATGGCATATCAGCTATAATATGATGATACAGACACGAAAAAATTTAGAATGTCTCTTTACAAGCTGTACTATTTATGATTGCAAACAGTGAATCTATAAGAGTTACAAAACACTCGAGGAAAAAAAAAATCTTCAATGTAAGTTTTGCAATAATTCCCTGAACTTAGATTATCTATTCTTAAAGGCAAATTGTATGCTTTATAAATTTTTCTGAAAGGTTTACTGTAAATATTTTTACTTTGGAGGAATTTTTTCGGGTGTTTAAACATTGTGAAACATCATTAGTTTGTTCTTAAAGCTGTTCAAAAGTCTTGTAATGCATCTTTCTTTATAAAAGGAAGAGCCTGAAGAAAGTGTTTTAGACAATGTAGTTAAAAAAGGTCTAGTAGGTGGCGCTTTGATGGAAAACTGCTGAATGCAACTGAAGATATGACACAGCTTAGTTAAATAAATGCTCATGAACTAATGAATAAAGGTTGAAATTGTTTGTAATTTTTGAGCTTGTCATTTTCATTGTTAAATTTTCTAAAAACTGTTCGATGGACTTCTATCAAATTTTATAAATTTTTGAAGCACTTCATTCAAACTTGCCCTTAGAAAGTCTCCCGACCTAGGCACCTCCCATCCTAGGCAGTTTGCCTAGGCGTAGCGTTGCCTTAACAGCACCAACAAACATCATTCAAACTTATTTTAATTGAAATTTGGAAACGATATTTCGATAATATTAAGGTTGGCGGTTTCACTCTCTGTCGGTTCAGTTTTGGAAACATTTTTGGTGCTGAGCTTGGCAGCAGTTTTGGCAAGATTTTGGGCATGGTCCAAACCAGGGGCGCAGACAGGTTCTTCTTTTTGTGGAGGAGCAGGGGGGAGAGCGTATGAAATGAATACATGGAATTTCTGCACGATATAATGCTTATGCTATTTCGGGAGTTCTCGGGGATATATCCCAATATCACCTCCCTTGTCTACGGCCTTGGCCCAAACAGCGACTGACCATAGCCTTTTAATGCATTGAAGATGCCCATTGTGTTGAGTCTTTTGGGTCACCCTGTCTATAAATTACCCAGTTGATTTTAATCTAAAAGGAAGACGCATAGAAAATGTTAACAGTCCTCATTACAAAATTGCAACGTTCTACGACTAATCGTTTTTGAACCATGCGAGTTACTACGTACAGACATCCCCGAAAAGTTTGTCAATTATGGATTCACGGTCGGTCAAAATAAACACGTACACAAAAACTACGCTTGTAGAGACGTCAAACAGAGATTCGTCAAAGCACATTTAGATTTAGAAATGATGAATACCTCACTATAAAAATTTTTTCGCTATTACGATACTTCCTTTACTTCTTTTTTTTAGGCCCATCAAACATTCGCATAGGCCCGATTTATTAGCACTAGGGTGCTATTTCGTTCAGTCCCGGGTTTTTGGTCTACGCAGCTTTGTAGACAAGTTTTGTAGACATGAACTGTCATGGTGAAGATCTTCTCAAATGTGTTTGCCAGATAATGCAGAAGGGGGTGGGGAGATTAAAATCTTGAAAGTCTCACAAGGTTTGCAATTTTTGATAATTGATCGCCAAGTTTCATGCCAAAATATAACTTCAAAACCGTACCAAGCTTGGCAATATCTTCCGAATTTGGCTAGAAACTAGGAAAGTATAGTTGAAATATGCCTAGCGAAGATTGCAGAAATGTGTTAGTAGGCGATTTTAATATAGATTTCAATTCCAAATATATGTTTTATGGAAAGACAAACACTGTACACTCATGGATTATGATGACCATTCCAAGCAGTATTTAAAATGGTGAAGTATAATTGGAATATGCTTGGCTAAGATTGCAAATCAGTTTCAGCAGGCGATTTTAAGATAGATTTCGATTCCAAAGATGTGTTTTATGGAGCAAGAAAGCGTTGATTCCTATTTTAACGCCCCCACTCTCGCCAACCTAAAAATCGCCACACTTTGGCAAGCTTTGCAGTCATGGGTCCCAAAAAGTTATGCAGAAGTTTCAACGCTCCCAAAAGAACTAGATGAAAACTAAGGTGATCAAATTAGCGATAAACGCACCAGTTTACGAATTTGAAGACACTTAATTATTAAAACTACATTAATTGACAACCCAAAATAAATAAATAAGTGTTGAAATGCTGTACTTACATGTTATTCCAAATCGCCCTTTTTATTCTAAATTAAGGTAGCCACATAAGTACAAAAAACGTCGTGGTAACTACATATGTTTAATTATCGCTACCTTTACGGGAGTCGGCGCGTTAAAATAGAAATAACCCGAGAAAGTAAAACACGGCACATTCATAGTAGATCATTATGCACATTTCAAATTGTATTGAAAATGGTGAAGTATAGTTCGAATATGCTTGGTGGCTTGGGGAAATTATAAAACAGTTTTAGTAGGCGATTTTAAGATAGATTTCGATTCCAAAGATGTGTTTTATGAAACAAGGGAGAAAAATACGGCACACTCATGAATAATGATACACTTTCCAACTTAATGGATTAAGGGAAGACGAGTGTATCAAAGCCCAAGCCAGGAATGGATGCGTTGTGTTGAGGCAAAAGCTACGCAAACGGCTACCTGACTAGTGTGAGTGTGTTGGGCTTGGTCGGAGGACTTTTTAAGGAGATCTAATGCGTATTCACGTTTCATCTGGTTGTTGTTGTGTGTGATTATGGCAACGCTACACTAGGGCGATCTGCCAAGGGGAGGGGGTGCCTTGGTAGGATGACTTTGTAAGGGGTTCTAACGCGTATTCACGTCACATCTGGAGAAAACCTTACCAAAATTCCAGACCGTTAGATCGACAGCCGCGTGATGAGACCCGAACCCGGGACCTTCACACTTCGGCCATCTACCATTTTCAGTGAACCGACCAAAGCTCTCGACCATTTGATCGGAGGCGATGCTGTAGGCCAGAAAACTGGATCTTCACACTTCAGCCATGTTCAGGGTCTTATGCATTCGGTGATATTGGGGCCTATTGCCGCTCTAGATTGACGTACATAGAGAATAAAGGAAGTTGTTATATGAAAAATGGAAGGGCCCTGGATCGTTGAGTTTTGAGCTAGGCTTGCTAACTCTGTTGTTCACCAAGAATACACTGCAGTTTGAAATAACAAGAGCGACAAAGTATAGCAAACACATCGATTATAATAAACAAATTTATAACATAATAGTTTTTTGGGGGAGAGGCGCCAAATTTGGCTTACTATATAGCCGCCAACCTTGCCGAGATTATGAGCACAGTCAACGAACGTATGTTGTTTGTATATTTTAAATCAGAGGTTTCAGAGTTTTTCTGGACCACCACTCCCTTTAAAAGAAAAAAAGTAAGAAAATCTGAAACACTTTCAGATTTTAAATACGCACTAAATTGCTATATATTAAAAGCGTATCATAATTTATGCGTCGTCTCTGTTTTTCTTCCTTACTCAATTAAGTTAGAAAGTGTATCACTATTTATGAGTGTGCCGTATTTTATTTCCTTGTTAAATAAAACCCATCTTTGGAATCGAAATCCATCTTAAAATTGCCTACTCAAACTATTTTACAATCTTCGCTAAGTATATTCCGACTATACTTCACCGTTTTATATATTGTTTCGAATGTGCATCATAATCCATGAGATTGCCGCGTTTGTCTTTCTTGGGTTGACTCCTACTTTAACGCCCCGCCTCTTGCCTAGGTGGCGATATTTAAATATATGCAGTTAGCATAATGATTTTTTGTATGTGGCAGCCATAATTTAGAATTAAAATGGCGATTTGGAACAACGTGTAAGTACAGCAGTCCGTTACATTTTTATTTATTTTTGGTTTCCAATTAGTGTACTTTTAATAATTAAGTGTCTTCAAATTCCTCAACTGGTGCGTTTATCAGTCATTTGTTCACTTTAGTTTTCATCTAGTTCTTTTGGGAGCGTTGAAACTTGTGCATAACTCCTAGAGACCCATGACTGCAAGCTCACCAAAGTGCGGCGATTTTTTAGGTTGGCGAGAGTGGGGGCGTTAAAATAGGAATCAACTCTTTCTTTCTCCATAAAACACATATTTGGAATCGAAATCTATCTTAAAATCACCTACTGAAACTGTTTTACAATCTTCGCCAGGCATATTCCAACTATACTTCACCATTTTAAATACTGTTTGGAATGGTCATCATAATCCATGAGTGTACTGTGTTTTCCTTACTTGTTCCATAAAACACTTCTTCGGAATATAAATCTATATTAAAATCGCCTACCGAAACTGTTTAACAATTTTCGCCAGGAATAATCAAACTATACTTCACCTTTATAAATACCATTCGGAAAGTGTATCATAATTTATGAGTGTACCGTATTTGTCTTCTCTGTTCTATAAAACACGTCTTCGGAATTAAACTCTGTGCGCCTACTAAAACTATATTCGCCAGGCATTTTCTAACTATACTCGAAATATATTTATAGTAAATTGTCGTGTTTTGGCACCAAATTGAGCGATCCATTATCAAAAATTGCAAACCTTGTGGGACTTTCAACATTTTATCAACGCCCCCCCCCCCTTCTCCACGTTATCTGGCAAGCACATTTGAAAAGATCTTTACCGTGATAATTCATATCTACAAAACTTGTTGACAAGATCGCGTAGACGGAATTCTGGTATTAAGCGAAATAGCACCCTAGTTCTAAAATAAATAAATAAATAAACACGTTAATTGATGGCACATAACGAAACACATACAATTATTACAGAGTTGGAATATAAAACAGTTAGATGGCGTGTTCGAAACGAGGCTCAGGCCTGGAATCTCAAGTGGAGTTCGATCACGTAAGATTGTGGAAGTTTCATAAAAGGCATTTTTTTTTTTAAATTTACTTCAGTGCGTAGAGCAACTTTCGAAGTATCATCATCCTGAATTTTTACTAGTCCTTGGCGCAATAATTTTATTTTAAGTTGCGTACCGAAATAGTGAAGCAGATTTTGTTTCTTCGAACTACAACCCAGTCTTCCCGTACTAGCGTAATGCGCAAATAAGATAATTTTGGAAAGCGTTTAACAATCGATGCTTTCGGCATCACTTATAAGTTCCTGCTATTTCTACATTCGACCCCGGAAGCCTTATTGTTTTTGAGCTGATAATTTTCGTCCCCATGTGCTATAAATTTATAAAAATCCACCTTTTTTTTTTTTCGAGAAAGAATGAGAAGAACGTAATTATTCTCGTCCTAGGGGCATTTTTCCCTCCCCCGCCCAGCGCACCTCTCCATCTCATCTTTTTCTCTCCTCTTCTCCAATCTTTTTTCGCCGAACGACCTGTCAAGTCTCTGCGCATGCGCAATCGACACCCGGACGCGAATCATTGCTTTTCAAAATGGTTCTTCACTAAAGACGTCGTCTGCTATCGCTGTGTGACGGAAATCTTTTAACTTTTAGTGCTTATATAAAAAGGAAAAAGGATATCACACTTATTTTGGAGGTAGGAGAAAAATGATTCTTTTTTTTTTTCCCTTCTCCTCTTTTTCGATCTCTGAGACTAAGCGATAGTATTTTTGTTGTTTTCTCAGAATTTTGTCGTATAAATGTATCAAGATTGTTTTTTAAAACCATGTTTTGGTGAATTCGAGTTGTTTACCTTGAAACCGGGCGTTCGATTCTTCTAAGCCAGTGGTTTTAGAGATTGGAATTCTGGCATCCCCTGGTTTTGTTTTGGAAAAACAATTTATGAAATTGTTATTTTTTTATTTAATTAATTAAAGGAACATGAGACGTGTAAATAAAAATGCTTGAAGACTCTTCATAAATATTTTATTTGTTTAAATTAAATTAAAAATAAATCGGTGTTAGCCTATTGCAAATAATAATGATAATAATAACAAACATAAGCTGCAGAAATAAAAATATTCGAAAGAGTATTTCCAGGTCTGTTTCATCAAATTTCAAAATAAAAAGCTAACAGTTTATTTTTTTCCAAATAATATAATTATTTCAACTACAGGAAGACGTAAGTAAAAAATGTACAAGCAAAATGTTTTGAAACTCCAGAAAAATTTCTATCGTAAAATTCAATTTTTCCTAATGCACAAAAAGTAAAAAATAAAAAATAAAATAAATAATTAAGAAAATTCAAAGGCATAATTAAAATTATTTCTTTTTAAATTAAAAAGAATTACATCTAATTAAAGAGGGGGGGGGGTAGAAGTGCGCCGTCATATTTATACTCAATGAATTATTAATAATGCTAAATTTAGTTGAAAATCAAACAAACAAACAAACAAACAAAATGCTGTTTCTTATTTGTTTATGCATTTTACGAAATAAATATGCATAATACTTTAAAAAAATGATTTTGACGAAATATTTTATAACTTTCATTCATTTGAATTTTGAATTAGAAGTAAATCTTCTCAAAAAAGTATTCGCATAATAGCCGAATTCCCTACTTTAGTTTTGTGGTTAACTAATTGGTTTTTGGAAAAACGTAAAATTAGAAAGAAAGAAAGTTATTATTTCAAATGATACGATTCACTTTTATAGAGCAATATTTTAAACATGGAATTCATATACGAAATTTGACTTACGCTCAAAATCTTTCTTTTTGAGATTGTGTACAATATTTGATGAGGAAAAATTGATCGCTATATTTTTATCAAGCTTGTCTCTTTACCAGGTTACCATGTACCAATATACATGAAGAATTGGCTTGCTTAAACGTGGAAAATAAGAATCTACTAGTTCGGTTTGGAAAAAAATACTACTGGCATAAAATAGCCCGTTTATTGGGGAAAGTAAAATTGGTCACAGAAGGTCGATAAATTATAGTTCGTGAAACGTGCCGGTAGTCATAAAGACAGCACGTGTGATGTACATTTCAAGTACTACTTGAACTTTCAAGCATATCATAGTAATTTTTTAACACTAATAGATGGTACGGTACACACCAGCACACTGTGCTGTAATTTTGAAAGCAATTTGCAGTAAATAGGTGCCGCGGTGGCAAACCAGCACAGTGTTCTGTAAATTTAAAAAACTTTGTTCAAGGACGTATCCAGAAAAAAATTCGGAATGTTTCCAAACGGTGGAAAAGGGTAGAATTTTCCACATAAAGACCTCACGATTATCATCTTGTTAACAAAAATGGAAATTCCGGGGAGAATCCGGAACACCCCACCACCCCCTCCCTAAATACGTCCTCGACTGTGCTGTATAGCACCTTATATTTTAAACACAATACTTCAAGCACTGGCGCTAATTTACAGCATTGCCATGTAAAATGCAGCACTTGATTTTTCAGGCCTAAGTGTTAGCTCAAATAAAATTGTGTTGTAAAGTGCAGTAGAATCTCCCTATAACGAACTCGCTTGGTTCCAGGTAACAATTTCGCTGTAGAGAAAATTTCGCTGTACAGAGATTTGTGGTGTTATTTCAGTAAATATTGCGAATTTAGTTAATTCAATGTTTAAAAGTATTTCATTATGACTTTCAATTAAAAATAAATTAGTGCATATTATAAATTTGTTCAATTAACGTGTTCTTACTTTTCAATGAATAAATGAAATGACAAACAATAATGTAAAGACAATTATCGAATTTAGATAATAAAATATGTAGTGCTACTTACGTTTATTCTACTTTAAAAATTCCGTTGTTTTGCATTGCTTTGCATTCCGTGATGTTGAAATTTCACAAAAATTTTCACACACATTTTCAAAGTGCGCTGAAAATAGAGTCAGGCACATTTTCTTCCATTTGTAAATCTCTTTTAATGGTTTCGAATGGTTGTAGCATTCCGCTGTTATGGGGTTTTGCTTTTTATTTCTGGAATGAACAGTGCCAAGTGGTTTCAGCGGGTGGTCTATGGGAATTGAATGCTAAAAAAAATAGGAGCTTTCTCCAAAAATGACAAAAAATCTCAAAATAAACAAAAATAAGATAAGTCAGAAAAATTCGTTATAGAGAGAAAAGCACTTTGTTGTATGGAGAGTATTTTTAATATTATTTAAGCGTTAGTATTAAGTTCCGATTAAATATTTCGTTATACATAGAAATTCGTTGTAGGGAGACTTTGTTATGCAGATATTCTACTGTATTTTATAAACTATACCTCCAGCAAGAATTTTATTTATTAATTTGTACATTATTATGTGTTACGGAAATCAAACAAAAAATTTATAACAGGGATCTGAATATAACGCTATAAAATTTTCTCTGGAAAATTATATACAGTCAACCAAAATACCGTGAATGTCCTGTAAAATCCTGGCCCTTGCGAGTGTTTAGTCCTGATAACGCAGGGAAGAGAAATTAATTGGGGATAAACTACAAAAAAAAAAAAAAAAAAAAAACTAAGCTTGCTTATCTGTTTACATTCATTAATGGCTAAGAAAAAATAAACATGTTCTGTACTATCATTATTTTTTTTTTTCGGAAACTGAAAACGTTCAGAAAATAAATAGGAATTTTACATAAAAAGGGCATTTCGGAAGACAAATTTTCAAAATCCGTGTTTAGCTTTGCTTCTTCCAATATATTTGCATGGGAGGGGAGGGGGGAGTTGTTAACATGCAATCTGAGTCCATAAAATTATACCCAGGAAGAGTTTGTTTGTTTATTTGTCAGGACAGAACAGCTCAACGTCACTGAATGTGTCGTCTAGAACTATATACGTCCTCCCCGTAGTTTCCCGCCACAATTTGGATCCTCATCAGAAGGTAGAGGACTTCTCAATATTGGCACATCTCAGAAACTGCTCGCGACCGCCGAGTGGGCTTTCGGAACCACGGATTTAACGTGCACGTACCCCGCACGCACAAGGGGGGTGTTTTGTGGTTACGTTGGGATCGAACCCGCAACCTTCACCCCCCCTTACCCAGGAATAGTTTAAGATTTTCCATAAGTCTATCGCATAAGCTATAAAAATTATCTTGTTCTTCTGGCAACTGCCGAACGTGCCAGATCCTCCACATAGGACGGCGATGGGCGAAAGGGGATGGCTTCCATTTTAATGAGCCCCAGTGAGAGGAAGTCTGACTTTGCTCGGGGTTTTCTAATTTTGAACCCATTCCAGATGAGAGACCTAGCACCTGAAATATACACCCTTGAGGTGTCGTCGTTCGAACATGCAGGACCAACCAATTTTACATGCACCAGCTCCCACTAGCGTACACGGTTCCACAGCACCCCATGGAGTCCACTGTTCCTTCTGACCCAGTGTCGTATTTAATGGAGGTGCCCCGGGACTTTTTGAAAATGTAAAGCAGCTATTAAAAAAAAAATTGCAGTAAGTCTTGTTTAAATAAGATTTAAAATTCCGGATCGCTCTCCCTTCCTCCCTCCCAGAAATGGAAACCTATCTACTTCGCTGTTTGGACCAGTCACCAGAGGCGGTTCGTGGGTTATTTAAATGGAGGTTCACAAAATAAATTTCGAAAATTAAATACGCAGATTCGACGCACCCTACAAGTTAAAATATATTTGCGTTTCCAGCAGTAAAAGGAAAAACTATGCATGCAACTGAAAGAAAACAAGTCATCTTTTGTCTTACATTTCGTCACCAAGATAAGTTTTAGTAAAAGTGTCTTGATTAATTTCATTTCAATTTTTTTTTTTTTTCAAAGGATACTACTGAAAAATGGTCTTGCTTTAGCTCCGAAACACTTACTTGACTCCCATCTTAATTATTGACACTAGTTCGTAAAATATACTGCAGAAAAAAATGATAAAAATAAAGAAAATGAAAAAAAAAAGGATTAATTAACCGAACATAACAAATCATGGGAGAATCCGGAAGAGATAACGAGAAAAAAATCATCCATGAGCACATTAAAAATGTGCGAATGGAGGGATATCAGCAGTGCCTTACTTCTCCTACAACTCTCTCCGCGTCTTTTCCCAGAGAGCGGTTCAGAAGGCCATTCGGCCGATCGCACGTGCTCGCGATGGAATATTATGCTGTATGTAACCCTCAATACAGTGCGTTAGCTTACAGTAAGCATATTTAATAATAGTGTGTGGTGTGGAAGAGTAAAACTCACGTTTTAAAATCCCAAAAATCTAGAAGTGTACTTAATATATATATATATATATGTATTAAATTTAATTTGTTAATGTGTTTATATTTAGTTTTTCCCGTGGGGGGTTCACGTGGCCATGTGCTCAAATGGAGAGCCGCAGCTGCGAGTGACTAAATATTCTAGTTACTACCCCTTGCCTATATATATTAAAGAACTTTTGGTCTTCCCCCGGGAAAAAAAACTGTTTACACTATATACATTTTTTTTTTTTTAAATAAAGTATATTATACAGTCCATAGTAACAGCAATGTACTTTCGATTGTAATTAGTGACGGAGAGACGGCCGAACCGAAATAATGAACACATTTCAGCTTTGTAGGACAGTGTTGAATAATTAAAATAATTTAATTTAGTAAGGCTATAAAATCTGCTATTTTTTAAGGTCATTGAACTCCCTCACTCAATAAAAGTCAAATTCCGTTCGCCTAAGCTTGTAAGACCGGAGCTGAAACGCAATTAAAATTTAAGTGCAAGGGAGAAAAAAAATAAAATACTCATAAATTTTCGCGTATGCTGGAAACAGGCAAAGCTAAACATTCTAACTCAACTAAAGTTTGGATAAGCAATTCAATTAGAGGAAGAATTTGATTGAAAAAGAACCTTCTCATCAGGTGTTAGGTGCAAAATCGCTGTTCTAACAGATTTAAATGTGATAACCGTAATCTAAGATATAACCTCAAGGATAAATCAATTAGTTGGCTCTATTATTATACTTCTATTCATAATGTGACCTGATTAGTTGAATTAGCGCGTTTTTTTTTTATTTTTTTCGTCTGATGGCTGCTACGAAGAGAATTTTTTTTATTTTTTATTTCCAGGAGTCTTAGGAGGATTGAGAAGCAAATATGCACACTTTTTAGACCCTTGCGGTTTTACATTTTATGATCAAAATAATAGTCGCATCATAATAATTTTTAAAAATAATAATACAGTATAACACATCATAAAACTTCACATAAAACTCTATTACCTTTCACAGATGTTTCAAATTTTTTTTTTAAACAAATTTTACTATATATGAATTTTTTTCAATAGTCCGTATCACTATCCGTAAGATAATTCAAATTAAAATATACATATAAACAACATTTTTGTTGCACAAAATAAAGTAATATATATTATAGAATGAATTAATAGTTAAGGAAATATTTTAAATTTAGATATTTTAAATTTTGAATCGTTATATCTGAAAAACGGTGTGGCTCTAAGGGAAAAAAGTACTTAGACATTATTTATAGATAATTATCTGATCTACAATTTTTGTCTGAACTAATTTAGTATTAACGTTCAGTACCGTCATAGTAACGTTCATTAACTTCAGTAACGATAACTTACCGTTTTCCTGAAAATCGCGAAAAACCCGTTTTTGTGACCTTTGACCCCGAGTCAATTTTTTTTCCAGGTATCGGATCGATGAGGACTTTTTAGATTTCATTTATGATGGTGATATGAACAATCCTACCAACTTTGAGCTGGGTGTGAATTTTTGTACTCTCGGATGTCTAAATTGACCGAACTAAAATTCGTTTTCTAAAAAACTGTTTTTTGTTATCTTGCGTCACGATAACTGTAACTACTCTAAAAATTTTAAAGGTATTTTAATGAATTTTCACATAAACATTCTATTAATATTAAAGTGTGTCTTGTAGCAAAAGTTAAGCTATACGTATGAAATTAATAAATTTTAGAACAAAAAATTGAATTTTTTCATAAAAATTTCAATGTTTTACTACATAATTGGTCATATTTCAGTGAATTTTTAAAATACAATAAAGTTTTCGGTACAAAACACAGAAAAGTGTTATAGAAGTACACTGTGTAAAGGAAGTTAATAAATATTGAAAAGAATGCAGTGTACAGCAGTTGGCGCAAGTTTGAAATTTTCTTTAAAAAATGTAGTTTTTGAAAAAAGTTATGAAAATTTTGCAAAATAAATTATTGTTTCTGTCACGTTTTATGACCTTTCAAATAAAAATGCATGAACCACATCAAAATTTTGCGTTTTTGCTACGTGCGGAGCACTTTGTTTTAAAAATGGAAAATTTTAATGTGGTCCATGCATTTTTATTTGAACGGTGATAAAACGTGACAGAAACAATTATTTATTTTACAAAATTTTCATAACTTTTTTTCAAAATTTTCACAACTTACAAAATTTTAACTAATTAGGAGATCATGCCTTGCGATGCCATCTTGAGCGGAAAATGAAAGTGGAACACCGAATTACCAAATGTGCCGGACTAACGAACTACCGGATTATGAAAGTTGTACTGTACATCATTATTAATTTTCATTTTGCGAAACCCGGAACGGAGGGGGGGGGGGGGAGGACCGCTCTCCTCTAGAGCGAATAGATGGCTGTTTTCTGTGTCCCAGAACGGGAATAGTTCGTAGAATGATCCGTGTAGGTGATACACACAACTGGTGTTCTAATACCATAGAAAATCGCAGAGCTAGCATAAGTAGAACACGCGAATGGCTAGACGCCCCAGACCACCTGCGTGAAGCCTTCTACGCACGGTTGACGTTGACACTAACCTTCCGGTGGTTGTAGCAAGGGAGGATCTGAGTTGATTTGGAGTTGCTGTTCTATACCTTCGTGCGCATAACGACAAATATCGGCACAGGTCGTAATCATCATTGGCCGTCCTTCGTTGAAACTCCTAGATGAATCTGTAGTTAGAAAATGTTGCTAAAAAGTCTATGAACAACAGATGGACTGACATTTAGCCACCTGGTTGTTTTTGTCTGACTCTGTCCTGCCTCTAGTCATCCGTTAGCTCTCCATCGCAGTTCTTCGGGAAAACGATGCCTGGGAGTCATTGTTACAATATGAACTGGCCATCTCCGATTTCTTACTGACAATTACCTAACAAAAACTGCAGGCTTTTTATCAAACTTGCAAGTTTATGCCCCTAGCAGATTACTTATTTTGGTTGCAACGTCATTAATTTGAATATCAGATTTACATAATTCGACAACATATACCAATTTCAGACAGATTGGCTTATTTTTGAGCGAGCTATTGCTATTTTTGTTATTTTTCCTAAATTTTTGGAAATCCGCGTAAGAAATGCTACTTCTAAGAACTTTTTTTTTTCAATTTCGAACACTAGAGTGAGCGATTAACGAGCACACGAGCGATTTAACGAGAACAAGCTCATAATTTAATGAAATGGGCTTTGCTTCGTATAAAGCTTTACGCTACTTTATTTCATATTTTCGAATAAAACAGTAATAATTATAAAGACTAAAGCTTAATCGCGATATTCAAGCTCCATAAACTTTAACTAGTAGTATATCACCGATGGTATTTTCCCTTGCAAACGATATAGCAGTGCTTGGGGAAAAAAAAAAAAAAAAAAAAAAAAAAAAAAGATCCAAAGTCAGGTATTTAATATATGCTGTAACATAAAGTTATATTTATGACTCGGAGAACAAATTTTTAGAACGAAATTTCAACGCTTGATGAAATTATTCGATTAAAAATTGAATAAACTGTAGAGATGAATATTAATGGTAAATTAATAGATGCATTAAAAATTGCTCTTCGCTGAAGAGATATAGCACAGAGCATTATTTCAATAATCATTAAATAATTTTTAACGCTTTCCTCAGAAGTTGATGAGTGTTTATGATTTCGGTTTGTCTGTCTCGCCGTTCGTGATAGACGTGCATAGATATAACTACGAAATTCATATAGGCTAACACCCATATACTTTTTGAAAGTGGTGTAATATGAACTTTTTAGAAAACTTCCTTGAACGCATTTCGTCCTTCCGAACTCCATATCCCCACTTTAGTGGGAATCTGCTTATCCGCTTCATCTGCAGAATGGTGTTTATAAAGGAAGTTTAACCCTCTAAGCGGCTGTGACGCAAAATCCCGTCCACTTCGTTCCAATTTTTACTTCATTGCATCTATAATTTAAATTTTCTATAACACTCACAGGTATCATGAAATATGTTTTGATATTGATGCTTAGAAGTAATTTAATCTTTCTTTTTCTCTCTCTTTTTAAAAAAATTATAAATCTTCCATTCAAATTTCTTTCATTTTTACAATTTTACAAGCTGCATGAAAATTTTTACAGTGAAAACAATTGTGCATTATTTGCCCTTTTCCAAGACACTCACAGGGTTAGTTATGACTATCCTGTAAATACACTGTTAATAGGAGTAGTTCAACGTTTCACCATACAGTGGAGTTAAAATTAGCTGCAACCTTTCAGAAGAGAAACGTAGAACCATGATTCGGTTCCATTGATTAGTTTAAGCACTAAATCATGGTTAAACTTTTTTCCATAGAAAAGTTGTAGCTCATTCAGCACCATTTCAAGGTTGAAATGTTAACTACTTTTATAAACAGTGTACAGAAATCAGAAAAACTTTGATGTGCTTCCGATGTAGCTGCGAAAACAACCCCCACCCACGTGCTCTTTATTTGGCCGTCGTTCGTCGTGCAGAAAAGTTTTATATACTATTTGTTTGAAAATAACGTATACTTTACTTTACTATAAGTTTAATTTGCACAAGGGACCGTCATCATATTTAATTCTGCATCAACTTCATTTTTCTCAATGACATCACTCTATTTTGACTTTATTAAAGGAAAGAAAACCTTCAAATTACCCTAAATATAAATTTTCACCAATTGCCTACGATAATTTCCGGAAATATTGCAAATTCTTGTTTGCACAGTTTTAAGGGACTTTCTGCGAACTGAAAAACGCTATTTGTAGATTCCGAACTTTTCGCTTTTCATTCATTTAGCATTTTATTAAAAATTATAATAATAGTAAATTATGTCTGGGTCGTTTAGTTCAAAAAGTGCGAATAAAAATCAGCTTCTTATTATCAACATTATATGAGACATGAATTAAAGTGTGAAAAAATATTTTAACATAGAGGGAGGGGGATTTTGGAAGCTCATAACTTACTCATTTTCAGTTCAAATTTATTGAAAATTGGTATCCGGGGTTAAAATGAGCTAAATTTTTGAAATATGAAGTGAAATCTAGGGGTTGCTATTGGAAAAAAAAGTTGATGCGAATTTTAATATGGAGACGGCCCCTTATGCAATTTTTATGTATTGCAAATTAAAGTGTACGTCAAACGTAAACGATTGGTATATGTGATTTTACTGCACCACGAACGACGCCCGAATAAAGTACAAGTGGGCGTTTGTTTTTTTTTTTTCTCCGCAGCTGTACATTGTTTTCCCCATTTTTTTCCTGATACTTCACATCTTCTACAATTAAATGAGTAAATTCTACACGACTATTGCTAATTGCGTTTTATAGCAACAAGTGTAATGAAAGAAAATTTCCACTCAAGATTCCGTTGCCCTGGAATTCAGTTTCACGGCAACGTAACGCAGTAAAAGATCTTCACTTGATTTATCAGTGTATTATTTGTATCACAAGAAAAACAATATACAAATAAAAGAAAAAAATTTCCCCGTCTTTTTTCTTTTTACTCTTTGAAGCGCAAGCACTTTCACACCAATATGGAAGACCAGTGATTGATTTAGGATTTTTTCAGAAGAGTAAAAATACCACTTTACCTTTTTAGAAGGAGTATTTTCCTTTCCAAAAGGAGTAATTAAAACAACAAACAATTATGCTACATTTTCAAATCCATAAATAAATTGCATTTAGCACATAAATAATAACTGATTATACAATCTAGGTACACTGTTAGTGTTAACTGTAAATTTCACTATTTACATTACAAGTTATCGCTGATTTCAGAGAGTCGCCTGAAAAAAAAAAAAAAAAAAAAGAAAAAATCTGAAACCCTTTCAGATTTTAAATACGCACCAAAGTGCTATATATTAAAAGCGTATCATAATTTTTGCATCGTCCCTATTTTCTTCCTTATTCCATAAGGTTGGAAAGTGTATCATTATTCATGAGTGAGCAGTATTTTTCTTCCTTGTTTTATAAAACCCATCTTTGGAATCGAAATTTATCTTGAAATTGCCAACTAAAACTATTTTACAATCTTCGCCAAGTATATTACAACTATACTTCACCGTTTTAAATATTGTTTCGAATGGGCATCATAATCCATGAGTGTGCCATGTTTGTCTTTCTTGGGTTGATTTCTACTTTAACGCCCCAACTCTCGCCAAGGTGGCGATCATTAAACATATACAGCAACCATGACAATTTTTTGTATTTATGTGGCAATTGTAATTTAGAATTAAAATGGCGATTTGGAACAACCTGTAAATACAGCATTCCGTTACATTTTTATTTATTTTGGGTTGCCAATTAATGTAGTTTTAATAATTAAGTGTCTTCAAATTCCTTAACTAGTGCGTTTATCACTCATTTGCTTCACTTTAGTTTTCATGTAGTTGTTTAGGGAGCGTTGAAACTTGTGCATAACTCCTAGAGACCCATGACTTCAAAGCTCGCCAAAGTGCGGGGAATTTTTAGGTTGGCGAAAGTAGGGGCGTTAAAATAGAATCAACTCTTTCTTGAACCATAAAGCACATCTTTGGAATCCAAATCCATCTTAAAATCGCCTACTGATACTGTTTTAAAATCTTCACCAGACATATTCGAACTATAGGCATATTCCAACTATATCTCGTAGACATTTTAAATACTGTTTGGAATGAGCATCATAATCCATGAGTGTATCGTGTTTTCCTTCTTTGTTCTATAAAACACTTCTTCGGAATAGAAATCTATATTAAAATCGCCTACCAAAACTGTTTAACAATTTTCGCCAGGCATAGTCAAACTACACTTCACCTTTATAAATACCATTTGGAAAGTGTATCATAATCTATGATGTGTGCCGTATTTGTCTTCACTGTTCTATAAAACACTTCTTCGGAATTAAAATCTATATTTAAATCGCCTACTAAAACTATTTTACAATATTCGCCAGGCGTTTTCCAACTATACTCAAAATATATTTATAATAAATTGTCGCGTTTTGGCACCCAGTTGAGCGATCATTTATCAAAAATTGCAAACCTTGTGCGATTTTCAACAGTTTATGAACGCCCCCCCCCCCTCTACGTTATCTTGGCAAACATATTTGAAAAGTGAGTCGACTCGCTAATTGTACCAAAATCGTGTCTACATAAAAAGCAAGGTTGAAATTAATAGCACTCTGGTGCAAAAAAAAAAATTTAAAAAAAATTCATTTTCAAGGGAAAATCTTGCCGTAATCACCGATCAGAAAATGGAAAAGCAATGCTTAAAAAGACGCATTACGAAATTCTTAAGACGTATTCTGAATGTTTAAGGCGTGATATAGGCATCTAGAGGCGCTATCGCGATCACTGTAGAAGACCCAATGGATAGACTACCCAACGCTAAAAAAGGACAGTCATTGCCATCGATCCATTTAACTACCAACAACATGATCGAATTGCTCAAATGGCGCCACAGAGCTGAAGAAGTTTTGTTGAGACAGCTGCCGCACACGCAGCTGTATCAAGAAAACTTCTTTAGCTCTGTGAAGCTAGATGAGCGATTTTTTCGACCGCCATGTTGTTGGTAGTAAAATGGATCAACGGCAACGGCTGCACTTTTTCATCGTTGGGACCCTTTAACCCCAGTCTTTTGCCACTAGCAGTGAAAGCTCTGAAATAAGGCGGTTTCGCGGCGCAAAACTGAAAGTGGAAGGAAAGGGGGCGGCAAAATGTCCAAAACTTAAAAAGAATAGGGCGGCAAATAGAGAGACCAAATAGGCGCCACCAGAAGTTGGGAACAGCAAAGGGGTATGGGGATGCGTTCGGGTGGCGCACGATGCTTCATTCTGTTCCTCACGGGGTGATCCTGAACTTACACAAAGAAACATTTTCCACAAAGAGGGAACTCCGAACTTTCCCCTCCTCAAGATTGCATGCCTCTAGGGTACGACGCCAGCGGAAAGCGGTAAAGTGCACCCCGAAAATGTAGTTAACGATAACGAATGATGCAAACCACCGCACCCGTCAAAAGATTAAATTAAATAAATTAGGTATCCGAATGTTTGTTACTGTAAACCAGGCATAGGCAACCTTTGTTAAATTGCGGGCCAAGCTTTAAATGTTGGCGAACTCGCGGGGCAAAAACCTGCAGATGGGGCCTTTCACATCTCGCGGTGACGCAACCTACGGCTTCTGTTAGCCCTTACGGCTTTTGTTAGCTACAGATCTAGAGACCCTGTTTTGACGCAGCTGGCTGTGCCGGCACAGCTAGCTGCGTCAGAAAAGGGTCTCTAGATCGTAGCACGCGATGAACGTTTCGATCGTCCGCCATCTTGCTGGTCGTTAAGTCGAGCGATGGCAACGGCTGCCCTTTTTTCAGCATTGGGTAAGGGTTGCGCCTCAAAGGGTTAAATGAGTAGCAAAAGTCGCCATTTTAGTCGCCGGTATGGACACCCTGCATTTCGCTTTAGATCTTGTGATGGATATTAAAAAATTGTTCTTTCAATCTCGCCCCGTAAAAGCTATTAGAATCAAAATTATGATAGATTTTTTTTCTTTTACGAGAAGAGTAATGATATTTCACCGTTGATGCCTGACACTGACATTGCTGTCAGCGCATTTTCGTCCTCTCCGTAAATTCCATTAAGGACTTTGACGTGCACATCGTACTGCTTTCGAGTCACATTTTCAGAAATGTAATTCTGTTAAAAAGAAAAGAGTTGTGTGAGTGAGGGCAGTTTTCCGATATTTCCAGCCTCCAGTTTAATGCTCATAAGATGTTGTTTCCGAGCAAGATATTTAAATCAAGCGTCAAACACATCGATCGCTGAGCAGAGCCGTCCGTGACCTAATACTTGTGTCAGGTGTATCTCCTAGTGATGTGCCATTCGAAACATTTCTGTAATCGATTACTATTATTCGAATAAAATCGATTAATCGAACAGTGAATATTAGAGATTTTTGCTGTTCGATTAGTATTTGTGATTTCGCTATTCGAGATTTCGAATGCCATGTGCTATTTTCGAATGCTATGTGCTGAGCCAACCGGGGCCTTCGCAATTAGTAACGGGCCTGCGCGTGTATTTTGATGAGCCATCCAAAGAGGCCTACGGATGGTCGAGTCTTATACATCAAGCATTTCTTAAGCTTCCCTGTGCTTTCAAACGTTATTTAATGTAGTTTTAAGTAGTAATTGTGTTACTAATTCAAGTACGAACTCATGATTAATTTGTTTGCTATGATACATATTTACATAAAGAAAATAGATGCATATAATTTGAAGGAAAAACAAAGTAGCGCTTACTTTCATGATTCACACTTGCTTATTTTAGTTGCACAAGTGGATATTTAATATACTTTAAAATAACTAAATACACAAATGAGAAAGACATTTTTATAATGAATATTTCATGAACGTATTCGTATTTCCTACGTTATTTTAAACAATTCAAGATTAATCTTTAACAAATGATGTATTAAAGCGCATTTCAGTGTTTTCGGGATATCCTGTATATTGGAGAAAATTGATAAAATACGCTCTATAGCGCGATCCCTGAATTAATTATTCTTTAATAAAGACATTTCATGTAGTATATATTATTCTTTTGTCGCTTTCTCAATCGAACTTTGGAATTGAGCAAGCATAATGAACGCTTGTACAAAATATTAACTACATTTGAAGTTTCTGTATAAACGGGCAAAAATCAATAATTTATAATTTACTGTATTTCTGCACTGTACCAGATGTAAGTCTTAATCACATAATCAAGGCATGTATAAATGATAAATAACATTTTCAACTGGCAAAATTAAATTGTCTAAATAATATCACAACGTCATGCTTATTTACAAGAATAAAAACTACTCAAGTAATACGATTTCTGATTAAAATGATTTATTTATAAATAACACATGAGTAATTATTCACTAAACATGATTTACATACATATTTTTAGAATTTCTAAATACATTATAAAAGCATTCACTTACCTTTACATTCAGCAAAATGTTCGAATTTTAGGATAAATTTTCATGAAAGAAAATGGCGCAAGATTCACAAAACGATTACCTACATCTAAAGTTCTTTAGTACGACAAAAGTACAAAAAAATTGTTTTAAAATAATAAAATAATATAACATTTATAATACTTAGAATAATAAAATATAATACTGTGACTGGGGAAATCAGGCCTCAATGATAAACTCATTTTTAGCGATGGCAACTCATAAGCAGGCCCGTTGCTTAGCGATGGCCCCGAGCCAACGCCTCCTAGATATAGAAAGCCTTACAACTCCTACGTCACCAAGCTTTGACGTCATCACTAGGCCTACATTTAAAAGTTTTCATTTTCACAAAATAAAAACCTTAAAAATTTCTGGTGAACTTATCCATGACTAGCAATATTTTAACAATTTGAGATAAAAAATATAATTTTACGACAAATGGCAGTTTTTAACCATGAATAATTAGATAATATCACAAGGAAATAGATCATAATGATTAATTTTGTATGAGAAAGGTATTTTAATTTTAATGAATAATTTAAGATATTTTCTAATATTTGTAGCATTCACCAGAAATTTTTAAGAGTTTTATTTTATGAAAATAAAACTTTTAAATGCAGCCTTAGTGATGACGTCAAAGCTTGGTGACGTAGGAGTTGTAAAACTTTCTATATCGAGGCGTTGGCTGAACCTTCGAAGGGACTTTTCAAAATCGATTATCTCGAATGCATTTAGTTATCGATTAATTGGAATAGTTATCATACATTCATGCCATCACTTGGTGTAACGCTATAAGTAACGCCGTTTTTTTAACATTAAATATAGACAAATGAACATTTAGTGACAAGAAGCTGTGTCTAAACAATGGATTTGTGTTTGTTACATTTTAAAGCAAGTATTTCATAGGCAACTGTTTCTTTTCATTTTTACTTTCCGAACATGTACCATGTAAGGAAAGTATTGTAATCATGAAAAAATTCGAATTCGAGATTTTGGTGTTTTTACACGTTTTGGGGTCTTCTGAATTCATTTATGCTATTTTTACGAGATGTATGTATGTATGTGTGTATGTGTGTGTGTGTGTGTGTTTGTGTGTATGTGAGTGAACACGATAGCTCCTGAACGGGGCATGCGATTGAGCTCAAATTGGGTATATATGTTATAAACCACCGTCGCAAGACCGGTATTGATTTTGGTGTGTATAGGACTTATAGTTTTTCTACAGGGCTAAGACAAAGATTTCTTTTACATTATGGCCTATGGGGAGAAATTCTTGAAAGTGCGCTAGCGTTTAAACGGTACATTCCATTGAGCTTAAATTTGGTATATATATTTGAATTATTCATCGATTAAAATTTATTTAAATGCTTGGTAATGATCTTAATCGTAAGTGTTCGGAAAGTTGAGTGGAGTCACTCCAGATTTTTCTTATATGTGCATAGATATGTGAGAAAACGGAAAGGTGACCGCTGGAGGGCGAATTTCAAAATGCCCTGAAATTGTTTTCTGGGTATTCTTGTGTGTTATATGTTATTGCAAGAATTTTATAGATTTTTCCCTTTCTCTTTTCTGGAGAGGGATATGTGAAAGAACGTTTTCGCCACCTACTACCGCCATATGTTACCAATTTAGAATTTTAGAAAATCCTCTCTTGCTGAGCATCTACGTGTCATAGCTCACCTACATGCCGAATTTCGTATTTATTAGCTTCAGCAGTTTGGGATATTGGAAATATTGATGTACGGGGTATCCCATAATGATTGGGGACAAACTTAGGGGAGGTAGGGCACATGTTAAGGATTCAGAATTGAATAAGAATGCGGGGTCGGAAACGTCGTCGTCATGTAGCTATAAATAATCACGTTGGAAGAATAGTGATCTTTCCAACCATTGTTCGTCAATGATATTTTTTTTTTAATTGCACAGACAGCCCTTGACAAAAATGGATAGTTTAAAAATTCTATTTCATTTCCTTGAAGTTATCGGAGGCAAACCCAATCTAATTTTGTAACGTATGCGGTACCAAAATCTCACCAAATGCTCGCTGCGAACGGCAACAGCTAGATGTAAACATTAGCGTAATAACAATGACGCGTGTGCAAAAATCCATATTAACAGTTCAGTGACGTCCAATGAAGCAAGCACACATAAGATGTTATAGGTAAGAGGATACGTACGTTTCAGCCAAAAATTGTTTTGGCCTTCTTCAGTCCAAGCCCTTCGTTGCGAGCAACACAGGGAACTGAAAAGAGATAAGATAAACAAGCAAGATGTTGCCACAAGGGGCAAAGAAAAGTCGAACAAAACCACGGAGAGGGGAGAAAAAAATATAAATAAAATAAGGGAAAGGAAAGAAGCACAAAAATACAGAAATAAAAAAGGAATAAATAAATGAATAAAATTTCTGTATTTTTGTGCTTCTTTCCTTTCCCTTATTTTATTTATATTTTTTTCTCCCCTCTCCGTGGTTTTGTTCGACTTTTCTTTGCCCCTTGTGGCAACATCTTGCTTGTTTATCTTATCTCTTTTCAGTTCCCTGTGTTGCTCGCAACGAAGGGCTTGGACTGAAGAAGGCCAAAACAATTTTTGGCTGAAACGTGTGTATCCTCTTACCTATAACATCTTATGTGTGTTTTTTACAAAGTTTTTTATTTACTTTATTGTTTAACACCAGTATTTTGAGTGTTTTTTTTTTTTTTTCAGCAAGCACATGTCACGCAGTAAGTAGCCAGATTACAAAATAACAAAAATGGATGCACAAAAATACAAGATCTTTCGGACTTTTTCACAGCTTTAAAATATCGAACTGACACTACTTGGCGCATTTATCGCCCCTCTAAAAATTGTCACCCTGCACTGGGCTAAAGCCCATTTTAGCCATTGGCTATTTCGACATCGGCATTTAGGATGTCACCCAAAATGTGTATAGCAACCCTAACTAATAAATTGAATGACAAATACTGTTAAAACCAACGAGATGTAATAGGATAAGAAGTCGTTGGTTAAAGCAAAGGAACATGATTTTCGTTGAGATGAGTCCAGAAATTGAGTCAACACTGCACTGAGTATAAAAGAGCCGCAAGGTATGGGGCGGCGAAGCTGGCCGCCTTGGCGGCTAGTGTTAATGAAATTTGGTTAACACTTTGCATCACCGTGTCGTAGATCTGCAACATGCCAATCAAAACTGTGCAAATTAAGCATAGTGCATTAAAAAAAATATTTGAATGACTGTTGTTTTCTAGAATAATGTGAGCATAAAATAAAAAATCTGGAGTGACTCCACTCGACTTTCCGAACACTTACGATTAAGATCATTACCAAGCATTTAAATAAATTTCAATCGATGAATCATTCAAATATATATACCAAATTGAAGCTCAATCGAATGCACCGTTTAAACGCTAGCGCAATTTCAAGAATTTCGTCCCATAGGCCATAATGTAAAAGAAATCTTTGTCGTAGCCCTGTAGAAAAACTATAAGTCCTATACACATCAAAATCAATACCGGTCTTGCGACGGTGGTTTATAACATATATACCCAATTTGAGCTCAATCGCATGCCCCGTTCAGGAGCTATCGTGTTCACTCACATACACACAAACACACATACACACACATACACACATACATACATACATCTCGTAAAAATATCATAAATGAATTCAGAAGACCCCAAAACGTGTCAATACACCAAAATCTCGAATTCGAATTTTTTCATGATTACAGTACTTTCCTTACATGGTACATGTTCGGAAAGTAAAAATAATAAATAGTAACTAAAAAGTTTTTTTTATAGTTAACTAGCTTTAACAGTGCTTTTTTTCGCACAATAAAAAGTAGCCTATATGTTAATCCAGAACTTTAACTGTCTTTATTCCAAATTTCATCCAAATACGTCAAACCGTTTGAGTGTGAAAGAGTAATAAACATACATACAAAAATTGACATTTATAATATTAGTAGGATTAAGAAATTAGACGACACTTAATCACTTTTTCCGAAGTGATTATTAACAAGTGAATGAAAACGCCGTTTTTGACTACTTATTGGTATGCAATTCTGAGCCCTGATTGCGTTCCCTACTCCCCTTAAAGTTTGCCCCAATCATTATGGGATACCCTCTATGAAAATATTACGTTTTGGTTCCACAAATATAAGACTATTAATTCTTAACCCATTTGTGCCTAAATATTTTTGCGAGTTTCTTCGATTTTTGCCAATAACAGCAATAATAGACAAATTTCTGATGTCCACTTCTTGAACAAGGGATGATTTCTTCTAAAATCATTATGTATAAAAATTGAAATGTCAACATCTTACTGGGTCATGTTAAAGTATTTTATGGAGTTGAGGTTCAATACTCGTGAATAAAGGCTAGGAAAATTAACTAACATTTTCGACTGATGGCGAAAATGCCGTCCCAAAAATACGGGCGTAAAAATATTAAACCAGTTAAACTGACTAACGGCGATTTATTATAATCCTATTCGGCTAGACCAGAATCCCGGGCGTTCAATCCTTAACTCTTGAAAAGAAGAAAGAAAAAAAAAAAAAAAAAAAGAAGTAGAGAGGTTAAGCCTAGTAATGAACAGAAAACCATAAATCAAGTCCCTTTTAATGTCAAGTTTATGGTTCGAAACATATCGTCTTTTAGCCGGGAGTCAATTTTGAAAAGGGAGGAAGAACGCGGCAACAAATTACTCTCTTGGAATTCTTCGGAAAATAGATGAGAACTTTTCGTTTCTCTCTACACCATTTTGAATCATTCTATTAATTCTAAAAGCAGCTTTTAGTCGTACAAGAGAACGCATTATTAATCTCACAGGTTCACCAATATGGACTAGAGTCCGCACTGTTTAAAATATTTTTTTTTAGTAAATTAACAAATAAAGAAATGGCAGCAAGGCTGCTAGAAAAATGCTTTTTATCAATCTATATATACAGGGTGTTCCAAAAACACTGAGCTTGGTTTCTATTTTTTAAATGTTAATAACAACTGGAGTGTGGAAGTACCGCTTTCGGGCATACCGCGAAGCTGTCGATCTGACGGTCTGGAGTTTTGGTCGGTTTTCTTCAAATGTAGCGTGAATGCGCTTTACAGCCCTTTTAAAAGAGTCTCCACTAAGGGACACAACCCATCCCACACACGCACACACACACAAATAAGAAAAAAAAATATATTGATAACAAATATATACAATGAATTACAAAGTTAGCGTAAAATGAGGTCCAGAATTTTATGGTATCCATTAATATTATCCCAGGAGATTAAATCGAAATAAATACAAAATTAAAATTTTCATACAGTCCCCGTACAGTAAAAATTCTTAGATAGTAAAATGGGCCATATATATTAATTAGGTGATGTGCAAAATTTGAGCATTTCATCCTTAAAAGTGTCGGAAATGTGAAAATAAATATTTGCCGACTTAAACCATTTTTCAACGGCACTCGAATATCGGTATAGTCACTATAGAGAGAGGTTTTTTCCACTTTCTTCCAAGCAAAAAGGAAATGCGATATACTTTCTTTTCATCCATGTAGAAAATCCACGATTTGCGTGTAACTCTACTCAACAGCGTCGAACAACAATGATGTCCCCACTCAGTATAATAAGAAACAAAAAAGAAAGAAAAAAAAGGAAAAAGTTTCACTGCTATCGGAATGCAACGCAAGAAAAGCAAATATTTTATATGTATATCTATACTTTTATTTCACCCAAACATTTAAAATTTCAAATTCTTTGTTGATCCTTTTTGATTTAGTGAAATAATATTCTGCCCTGCTCCCCTATTCTCCTCTCTCTCTGGGGAGGAGGGGTAAGAGTGAGAAACGTGACAGCTGCAACATAGCAAATCTTATAGGAAATCCAAATACAATCTTTTGAAAAAAAAAAAATTAAAAAGTTCGAATTCTTTTATTTTTTAAAAAAGAATTGTGAGGAAGAGTGTATATTTTTGCATGCAGAATGCATGCGTCGGAAATAAGCAGGCATATTCAGCATGGTAAATAAACTTAGCATGGGTGAAAGAGGAATACAAACACAACATGTCGGAACGTAAATAAATAAATTTTTTTGAAAATGGCGGAATCGGTTGTGATGTAATCTGAAGATCGATTGATTTCTATCAGCGAAAATGGTTTGAGCCAAGCCTTAGCCAAATAAAGATTCGTTCAGCCGGCTGTGTATATCTGAGCTTTTCAGGCAATCTGATTTTTGAATTTAATTTTTTCCCCCGACTCTGAGTTTGTAAATATAAAGCCCAACAGACGTGTTTGTTTTCAATGATTTTTAACAGAAATGTCCTTAAAAATATCTTTTTTTTTTTTGTTGAGTTTTCAGATTCGTTGGGATTCGTTCTGAGGAAAGAATTTTATTTTAATTAATAATTTAAGAAAAAAAATGAGCTGATTAAATTATTAATAAAATCTCAATAATCTAGAATACGTACTGAACAAACACTTGAATATTTCCAGTGTATTTATCCTCACATTTCATTAAATACTTTTCTAAATGCCATTTTTCCAATATTAGCACACATTCGTGAGAGAATACAATTATGCTGCAAGGGAGCGTTCTAAAGTAGTTAAAGTAGGAGTTATTAACCTGTCTCAAACATGTCTGAGATAATCATTTAATTATAAAGGCAGCGTTCGGAAAAGCATTATAAATAAAGATTTTCTAGATTATATTTCTTTAAAATATAACGCCCACAGTTCATAGTTACCACTCCATGGGTAAGCGTCTAATTAATTTACGTATACCTGGTATTTTTAACGTCAATAGTTATTTTTTTACTTAATATTCTGGTTATGGTAAATTGAATTTCGCGTTATTTCACAGTAAGCTCGAGATTAAAATTGACGCCTGTCGTTCTGGATTTGAAATCTTTAAAAATACCTTTTAAAGTAAACTAGTCAGAAAAAGTGCATTAAATATTTAAAACTTTTTCCCGTTGTGGAGGCAATTACAACAGGCGCTAGAAAAAACAAATGAAAATATGTCTGCACTCAATACATTTAATCTTCGTTCAACTAAAATAAGTAAGTTCATATTCAATTTTTATTACATATAGAGGAGAGGAGGGTATTATGGAATAGTGGGGAAATATGGAATACCGAGTTTTTGGCTCTGTTAGTTGTTATTGCCACAAGTTAATACCATGAACAACTCAAGAAAGATTCCCGTCTTACAATGCAGGAAGAGTTGACAGCTCTCTGTTGCCGTACCATTCGCTACAGAACAAAGTATGTTTTGTGATTTTCAAGAGTTTTTGTAGATAAGTTTTCAAACATTTTAACTTACTAGTAAACACGTGACATGAACATGGATGTTACGCATAATGTACACTAAGAGAATGGTAGTTTGTTCTACTGTGGTTATTTTTTAGATGACAGTGTTTTAACAATTAGTTTTAAAGGTTCGTTTTCCGAGATAGCGTGTCGGGTATTATGGAATACTGGGTAATATTGTAATGGATTTCATGTCATCCACTCAAGACCCGGAAAACAAAGACGCTGAATGCATCTTTTGTCACGAAAAATTCTCTAATGATCAACGACGATAAGTTTGGATTCGAAGATCCAGCTGTTCTCTGTGGGCTCACCATGACTGTATCGGAGCAAAGAAAGAAAATTATATCTACAACTTTTCTAAATCGACTCGAAGCAGAAATGACTCCAATATAATGATTTGAACTACAAAACATAAAAATTTGTTTCATAGTAACCAATAACTATATATGAAGTAATACGAATTGCTTTTCATCGGTTTAAACCATCTATTCCATATTACCCGATTATTCCATATTATACTCCATTCGTAACTTTTTTTAAAAATATTTTTTTCTATAACAACAAAATAAATTGTGTATTTCTTTGCAATGGACATTTCATTACGATTCATTATAGCATGTACTCACGCTGTTTTGGGGGATTTTATTTAAAAATCTATGAAGTTACAGTTAGAAATGTAAATGGTATTCCATAATCACCTCCTCTCCTCTACTCAAATCGAATTTCATGCTCTTATGGAAACGCGCGGATACTTTTCGCATACGAACGATTTCGTTTTGTAGGAACAGCCCCTCTTATATCAATGCTTCAAGCATACAATCATTTTAATCAAATAAAAATTAAAATGTATTACATGGGAAAAACTATTTTAAGCGAATGGGAATCGCAATTTTCCCTTCAAAAGTCTAATAATCGATGTGATGACGTCATTGTCACTTGAAACAGCTAATTTTGTGACGCAATTCATTCACCTTTTTGACTCTCCTAAATAAAATGGATCTGAAAACAGCGAAAAATTGCTTAAAAATGAGGTGGATTTCCAGATTTTTAAAGTAGCACGGATTGTTTTCTATATTGTTATAGATAATTATGAAAAAATTCAAATGGATCGCACAAATGGTGTAGATGTTATTACACTTTTTGTGCTTTTTAATCTTCCTGAGTGCTGTAAAAGTTTTATCTTGGATTGGTTGCCCGGAATTACAGTGTGAGTTATTGAATCAGGGATCAACGTAACTGTATAGTAGGATGAGAAAAATAAATCCCACGGAACACATTTGTTTGTACGTATTATGAAACCCTTTAGCACAAATGTCCTTTTTCTTCGCGTTACACCGCCGCCCCCTCCTTTTCTTCACCCTCCCCCCCCGAAAGAAGTATTAAACTGTTTGAAAACAAAAAAAAGTCACTAATTTCTTTTAAAAAACTTTCACTTTTGTTTAGATTTCCGCTTTATTCATTCGAGATTTAAAGATAAGTTAAACGTGATTTCTTAACAGAGCAGGACAAAGCCGAGCATCGCTACAGAAATTTCAAGACTTTCTCTGTTTCTGTCATAAAAATGTTCTATCTCTCACTCAATCATGCAAAGCCAGTGCCTTCCTTGTTAACCCTTTAAAGCGCAGTGTTCCCGCTCTGGGAACACCAAACTCTGACGTTTTGACTGTTACCAGTCACGAAGAATAGATTTGATTTCTATAAAAATAGTTGCGGGTGACATAGCTCCACGAGAATCCTTTACTTTTTAGCACGTCATTACCCGTAAAAAACTGTCACGATTCTTTTTAACAGCACTGACATCTGCTTAAAAATGGAAGAATGCGAGAACTGCTGGCTGTGCGTGCACAGCCAGCTGTCGTCAAAAAAGGGTCTCTCGATCTGTGGCACGCGATGAACGTTTCGATCGTCCGCCATCTTGTTGGTAGTTAAGTCGAGCTATGTCAACGGCTGCCCTTTTTTCAGCATTGAGAAAGGGTTGCGCCTCAAAGGGTTAAGCAATTCAGCGCGACATTGTTTTCGAAACCAACAACATAATGTGAAAATAAACACTCAAAAAACTGGTGTTATAAGATAAAATAAATAAAAACTTTATTGTGTGAACTATTAACTATTGAACTATATGAATTATTGTGTGAACTATTGAATTATTGTGTGAACTATTAACTAGTGAAAACTATTTTGTGTGAAAAAACACACAAAAAAGGTTACTTCAAGGTGTAACGATCGTTTCGACCGAAAATTCGTTCGGTCTTCTTCAGACAAACCCTTCCGTCAAACAAAGCAGAGGGAACTGAAAAAGATAAACAATCAAGCAAGTTGCCACAAGGAAACAAGAAAAGGCGGAAAAAACCAAGGAGAGGGGAAAAAAGAGAGTGGGGAAGGGATACAAAGAAAAGAAAATAAGGACAAACAACAACAACAAAAAAAGACAAACAAAACATATAAATAAATAAAAATAAACAATAAAGAACGCACACAAAAAGGAAAAAGAAAAGAAAACAGAACAAACAAAAGAACATAAAACAAAGAAAACATAAAAACGCAAAAACGCAAAAATTAAATAAATAATATTAATATATATATATTTTTAAATATATACTTTTTTTTATATATAAACAACATACAGGACAGCACAAAAACAGGACAAACAAAATAATAGAAAAGGAAGGAAAAAAAGGAGGTGGGAAGGAAAAAGGTAGCAGAAGAGAAAGGGGAAAGTTAATAGAACATTACAACAACAGCTTCCAAGCGGAATGAACGAAAGGAAAGGAAGAACCATCGTTCACAAGACGTTCCAAGTGCTGGGTAATGGAAAAACCTTCCAAAAAATCAAGATGGGATAAAGATCGAGGAGTGCACAATATCTTAGCCTTAGAAAACTGAAACCGATGATTGGAATTCCAACAATGTTAGGCAATAGAAGATTTGGAAAGCTCATGCTTAGAGACATATCTCTCATGCTCTTTGAGCCTAAATTTGAGAGCTCTTCTGGTCTGACCAATATAGCCCAAATCACAAGATCCACAAGGAATATAATAAACACCCCAACGGTTCTCAGTAGGAATAGGATCTTTAAGGGAAGAAAATTTAAGTTTATTAACAGGTTTGAAAATGACTTTGAAACCGAAATTTTTGAGAAGTTTAGAAATTTTGTAGCATAAAGGTGAAAAGAAAGGTAGTGCGATTAATTCACTATGAAAATTAATAGAAATAGTAGAAGTATTAGGCCTATTAAATTTTGAAAGAGCTTTATCAATAATAGAGGGGGCTAAAACCACGAGAGACAGCTAAGGATTATTATGCATAAAAATCGAAATATCAACATCCTACTGGGTCATGTTAAAATATTTTGTAGAGTTGAGGCTCAATACTCATGAATAAAGCCTAGGAAAAATAAATAACGTTTTCGACTCATAGCGAAAATGCCGTCCCAAAAAAGGGACACTAGGCATAAATGGGTTAAGTAATTAATCTCATTATTAAGAGAAGAAGAGTCAGGGCAAATTTTGATAGCACGAAACACATAAGTGTAAAAAGCAGAAAGTTTTTGTTGGTAAGGATGAATAGATAGGGCATGAGGAGGTAAAGAGACAGAAAAGGGTTTGCGGAAAACAGAAGTAGAGAAACCGTCAGAATTCCTAGAAACAAGAACATCCAAAAAAGGCAAAGAATTGTTGCACTCCTCTTCTAGAGTAAACTGGATGCTTGATTGTTTATCTCTTTCAGTTCCCTCTGCTCTGTTTGACGGAAGGGTTTGTCTGAAGAAGACCGAACGAATTTTCGGTCGAAACGATCGTTACGCCTTGAAGTAACCTTTTATGTGTGTTTTTTTTTTCACAAAGTTTTTATTTATTTCAACAACATAATATATTAGCTACAATTGCCTTTCGTTGGTGGACACCGGTTTGTAAATCTAGCTCGGAAAAGATCCTCCTGTCCCCGTGTTGTTCCAGATTTTCACACACACACAAAAAAAAAACCCCATTAACAATACCAGCCTTTACGACTTGCGGTCTCCAGGGACTCTACCACCATGGTATCGTAGAATATCCGTGAGGGATATTTCTCGCTGTCGGATAGTCAGATACTTCGGATAAATAGCCGCGACTTTCCTTTTGGTGCTACCACGATGAATGTCGAATAAAACAAGCGAGTATTTTTGTGCTTGCTAGAGGTCTATCCGACACTCAGAGCGATCAACCAATCAAAATACTGGGATTTCTCCCCTCTTTCTTAAACGAAGGCATTGTCTTCAGAATTTTCGAAGACTCCGGAGACATCCATCACGAGTGGAAGCCCGATTTTGACAGACCCACCGTGCTATGGAGAGGGGTCCTTTTGTGGAAGTAGTTGACACTCCACGATCCACACAATAAAAACCCAACCATCTCGCAGTCCCCGATACCGGAATGTAAGTTTTCGCCTTTCTTCTACGTGTCGGGAAAAAACAGCATTATTTCCGATAGTCAATACGACAATGAAACATACACGATAGGATGGTAGTAGGGCATATCGGATATTTCTCGGATTGTGACGTCATGAGAAGAGAAGGCTCGATATATTCGCTAGCGAAAGCTTTCCGATACTATGGTGGTAGAGCTCCAGTTCACCACCACCCAGGGCCTGATTACCGAAAAGACTTCAGGAAGCTTGAGCTTCCTCTCAAAATTTGAAGGGAGGCCTAAAAATGACTGCAAAACAGCGATAAAAATTCAAAATTTTGTTTTTAATTGATCTTTAAAGTTATTGTAAACATTTTTAATGGAGAAGTGGAAAGCTATTTTTAAGGTTTTTCAGAAGTCTTGATACTTCATGTTGCAACGTATCTAACTTGTTTCAGTTCGCGATGCCTTTGGGGATATCTGCCGCAGTTGAGGGAGTTTTTTCGATTATGGGGGAACATTGGGTCGCGGGACAAAGGGGTAGACTTTCAATATGTTTCGTGTCTTCTAACAGCCTCTAACATAGTCTAAAACATCTTCCGAATGTCAAAATTAATTCGGAACTGTCATGTTGTGATTTTTAGGATGTCATCAAAACAAACAAAGAATTCCTAAAAAAAGAAAAGTCTAATGAAAAATACGACTAAATAAAGTTTAATGTTCCAGTAAGGTAATGTTTTTAGTTTACTTTTAAAACTAATTTCAAAAATACTGCAAAATCTTATTATAATGAACTAAACTATTATGAAGATTAATGAATAAAATATTTTTATAAAAGGAAATCCTAAAAAACTTGACTTTTTAGAAACAAAAAGGGGAGGGGAGCTGAAATGAGACTGAGCTCTTCCTCACTTCAGAGGTTAACCCTTAACGCGTTAACGCCTTTAATGCGTTAACGCGCAGTGTTCCCGCTCTGGGAACACCAAACTCTGACGTTTTGACTGTTGCCAGTCACGAAGAATAGGTTTGATTTCTATAAAAACAGTTGCGGGTGACAGAGCTCCACGAGAATCCTTTACTTTTTAAGCACGTCATTTCCCGTAAAAAAAGTGTCACGATTATTTTTAACAGCACTGACATCGGCTGAAAAAGGGAAGAATGCGAGAACATCTGGATAGATTGCCCAACGCTGTAAAAAGGGCAGCCGTTGCTATCGCTCGACTTAACTATCAGCAAGATGGCAGACGATCGAAACGTTCATCGCGTGCCACAGATCTAGAGACCCTTTTTTGACGGCAGCTGGCTGTGCGGGCACAACCAGCTGCCTTCAAAGAAGGTTCTCTAGATCTGTGGCACGCGATGAACGTTTCGATCGCCCGCCATCTTTCTGGTAGTTAAGTCGAGCGATGGCAACGGCTGCCCTTTTTTGCAGCATTGGGAAAAGGTTGCGCCTCAAAGGGTTAACAGTTTGAAGCGCAATCATTTCGCACAATTGTAAATCACCCGTTATTGGTTTCCTATCTATAAGTATAGCTCCTCCAAACAAACGCAAAACACAAATATTTCTCGACATTTATTTATTTGCGACGTCACAGCACTTACGGCTGTCTCCATGGATTTCCTCTGAAATCTCCGATTGCTCATATTACAAATTCTCCTTTTGTATGTGAACTGTATACTTGGCTTTAGAAGGCACAAATAAACATTTGTCCCTCTCGAATTTACTGGGGAAAAACATTAGAAAGCCTATTGTTGCTAAAGCCATAAATAAAAAAATCAGAAGAATATATACCTTCTGCTGTACAGACGTAAAAGCATTAAAGTATAAAATCGATATTGCAAAGCCCTTTGTCACGGCATCTTAAAATACCTGAAATCAACGCGGTCTTTTGTCGGGGCGAACGTCTCGTGTGATATCTCTCTGATCCCCGAATTCTGTTCGGCATTTATCTTGAAGCCAAGTTTTGGTGATATAAGCCGTTTTGGGAATAGAATTCTTGCGTACTTCTGATTAAAAAGACCCCCCATTTTTATTAATGTAGAGCTCAGTTGTATTAGAATTCAAATTACACCAACTGCTTACTCTCCAATTTTTAATCTGTCAATCGAATAATTGTAAATCGAGAGAATTGGAGAAGTTCGTTTCCAAATTTAATTTGTAAATCGAATAAGCAATTAATGCTTGCTCCGATTAAGGATAAATTGAATCACGCGTCACTAAAAAAAAAAAAAAAACCTTTTTAACAATGATGAAAAATGTTTATGATTTCGTTTTTCTGTCTGTCTGTCCGCCCGTGCTCTAACTTCCGTAAGTATGCACCAATTACTACGAAAGCTATGTATGTCATGCAGAAGTGAATTAAAAATGGTGTACGTGTGGCTGCACGATACCACCGCCGCGAACACTACACCTCGGCAATTGAACGCCAGGCAAAGGGATACTTTTTGCCCGGTAGGAAAACGCCTTAACGGTGCTGTTCGAAAAAATCATGTGATTTTGGTACATAATTACAAATAAACTAATTTTTCCAGGCACTTCAAAATTTTGGCACTGTCTCTTTACAAGCTGTACTACATACTGCAATAAACGATCCATCTGTATCAGTTTCAAAACATTTACAAAAAATTCTTAAAAATCGGAAATTTTCGCAAAGCGTGTCACTCTTCGAAAAATCTTGAAGCTCAGATTCAAGTTTAAGAATTTTTTCTGAAAATTTCACAAACGCCACAGCATTTTCACTTATTGCAGTGTGTAAAGCAGCTTATGAAGGAACCATCTGGAATTTTTTGTAGACCATGGTGCTATTAGTTTATTGCAAATTGTGCACCAAGACTAAAATCAGAGTTCTTTTTTTTTCGACATACACCTTTAACCCACTACGTTGGGTTACCTATCGCGCAGATGCGCAATTTGCGGTTTCAGTCCCGCCCGCGGCGCGGTGGAAAGCGTCACCCAAAGAGGCCTACGGATGCTCACTTTTCCAGCACTTAGATATGTCATCTAACGATCCAATCTAACCAATGAGGAAGCGTCCGTAGGCCTCTTTCGGATTGCACAGGCAGGCCAGGTAGAATCCCGATGGTCTCGAGTAGCGTAGCTATCATGCTTGTAGGGTCTCCCTGCCAATTTGGCGCACAAATTAATTAGCTAGTGGCGCTTTTGGTATATCTAACGGTCCTCTTGGTGTTTTGAGAATCTTTTGCTTGGATGAGGCAGGGAAGGATTATTTTGATAAAATGCAAGGTTGTGGTATTCTATCCAATGATTTCTGGTAGGGTTTGTTTATGGTGTCACACCTGTTCGTCAAATGGTTTTTGGACGACAGTAAATCGAGCAGGCGGTTTTTGATGATCATTGCTGGACCATAATTTTGAAGGCTGCCAAAATTTGAAGTGGATGCCCCCTTTTGTTGGAGGTGTCCTAATTTTGAACCTATTCTAGATGAGAGACCTTGCACCGGAAATCGGCTATGTTTGCATGCACTCTAGTTCTGAGTTAATCGAATGAAAACATGTTTTGAATTAAGCCTTTAACAACGATCTTAAAAAAAATAGTTTTTTCTTCACACAGGTAGGCCCGCCAAGAGAGGGGGGGGGCAGGGGGCACAACTGCCCCTCGGCCCGGGACTTAGGAGGGTCCAGGAATGGAGGTCGTATGCTAGGAATTTTTAGCTCACAAATTCCACGGGAAAATAAAATATTTGTATCTCCCAAAACCTTTGATAAAGATGATAACTCTGGTCTAACACAGAAAAATCAAGGCTCGCAAACACCAATGGGAGTTAATTTCCGCAAACCGGTTTTGGTAAATAGGATTTACCATCATCAGTGTGAAGATACATTATCGCACTGATGTTTCTAAGTCATACTTACCGAAATCGGTCTGCGGCATTCACTCTCATGGGTGTTTGCAAACGTTTTTCTTTCGGCAATAATCACTTGGCTACGAATTTTATAACGCCGCTTTAGGCTTAAATAGCGAGTACTCAACATTTAAAGAAAGTTTTAGATTTAATTTTATCAAGTGATTCTCTGTATACTTTAAGGAAAAGTTTTAGAATGATATGTACATTACTTCAAAATAATTCTGATAAAATACTTGCTTTTTTTTTTAAACGGAAGTTTTGTTATGTACAAGGTTTTGTATGTATGGCCACCGTTAAATTAAAGTGTTTAAAAACTTTTCTGGATTAAAAAAAAAAAAAAATGAAAGTTTTTTTTTTTTTTTTTTTTTTTGAGGGGTACTAGGCCCGTCGTAAATACCTGACCTGCAACCCGAAATTCTTATCGGCGGCCCTGATACAGGACTAGGGTTGTCAACCGTTCTGCGAGCGTCTCCTTTCTTGGGTTTTAGATAAAGTGACCATATTTTTAAACGTAAGATTGCGGACATGTCCCCAAATTTGAAACGTTATGGTGGAACGTTATCCTACGTTAAAAAGTGTCGCCCTGATCAAAATGTTTGAAACAACTAGTGATACTGTCATTCGAATGATTTCCATAATCGATTAATCGATTTCGAATGGTGTCAATAATCGATTCACTGAACAGTGAATATTCGTGATTTCACTATTCGAATTGTATTCATGATTAATCGTTCACCAATGCTATTTGGAATGCTATGTGCTGAG
>JAWZYV010004955.1:0-11327 GCA_038373885.1 Cheiracanthium punctorium
GACTTGGCTCTTTTCAGGATCTCAGAACTTTTTACGTCAAAAGTGAAAAATATTTCTTTTGACCTCAAATTATAGGCAGTTGGTGCATCAGAAAAGTGGAGGTCAAAATAGATTTGAGTGTGTAGGTAGAAGGTAGTAGGATAAAGCTGATTTTTTTAATTGTAAAATTGTGCTATATTATTCGATATTAACATCATTATTGATTAAATGACTTCCAAAGGCAAACTCTTGCTAGCTCATTCTTCTTTTCTTCTCTCTTTGTGTATTGGGTTTTCCTTCATCATTTTTTGATGAATCATTACTTTTGAACTTTAAAAAGTGGGGAGCAAGGCCCTTTTACTTTTGGAAGTGAGGGAGGCTGTTGCACCCCCCCCCCCTCTTTTATGAGCCATCTATGCCTCATATAGATTAAGTAGAAGGGCACCTCAAGCTTTTAACAATTATCTATTATTTTACATTAAAAATAAAAATGTAGCACTTAATAATAAGTACCTCTGCTGATGATCGATAAGCTAGGATGTACTATTTGTGTATTGCAGTAATAGTTTGAGCATGAAATTTTTCTCAAAAATTATTTTATACCTTTTAGTCCGTCTTTGAATAAAAAAGCTTGATTTAAAATTTGTTTTACCTTATGTTTATTTCCTATAACATTCATTATACTAAATTTCAATTTAATGAGGAGAAATAATTAAAAAATAATTTGAATTGGTTTCATATATGACTGCGTACATATGTATTCTATTTGTCATACATTAATTACTTTTTTATAAATTAATAGTTTTTAGTACAAAAGTATTCATAATGACAATATTGCTGCTTCTATGCTTAAAATTTGTAACTAAATGTTAGTATATTCCTTTGAAACCAAAGACCTTTTCTTCATTAATTAAATTTTTTCACTATACAGTGGAACCCCGATCTATCTTTCCCACATTCATTGTTTTTCCGTAATGAACATTTTATTTCTATGGTCCCTGCACAAACTGTATTCAAATAACGTTAACAAAACCCGCATGTATCGTTCGTCAAAAATTCGCTTTCCCACATTCATCGTTGTAAAATGTTTCTTCTGAGAAATGAAATTGAAGATCAAGAGGATCAATACAGCTTACAAATCTAATTACTTCCTGATATGATATCTTGGGTTGATGATGGTATAGGTGAAGAGTACTTACATCTAGCAGGCATGAATATGGTGTGAAATGTAGTGATTATATTTCCATTGATTTAGAAATAGCAACGTGCGGTATCCTAAGAATGGAAGAAATGTGACGCAAAAAATGAAAATAATTGCGAAGAAGCTGAGAATAATATTGCCAATTAGACTGAGCCAACACGAGTGCCTAGTTTATCCTACGCAATAACGGTTTTTGAAATTGTGTGACTTTTATATACAAACATGAATACACATAACAAGACAAAAAAAAAATTGTAATTCTTGAAAATTTTGTTTAATTAAAAGATTAATGAAAAGCCCAGTGTAAAATTACTGATTTTTTAAAAATAAGTATCACTTAATTTCTACACAACTTCAATTTGTTTCTTTTACAGTTTGGTAACAAATTTAGTTTTTCTTTGTATACTGTATACATTATGTGTATTCATAAATACTGCTTTCTTCGTATTTTGACTTTAACCCACATTCGTTGTTTTCTCGCATGCATCGTTTTTTACTATGCACCCCTTGAAAAACGATAGATCAAGGTTCTACTGTGATAAGTATGTTGTTGTAGTATCTAATAACCTCTGGCAATCACAGAAGTACCAGATCCTCCATAAGGAACGGCAAAGAATGAGGCTTCAATTAGAGTGTGCCCCAGTGGGAGGAAGAACATCTTAGCATGGGGGGTCTCCTAATTTTGAACCAATTCCAGCGGAGGTGCCAACACCCTGAAATTGGCACCCCCAGAGGTAGATAATAAATATTCTCATTTTTATCATGTAGGTTAAGCCTTCTCTTATAATTGGAGCTGATACCATTGTTACTCTAAACAAAGAAATTTTTGGAAAGCCTAAAGATGAAGCAGATGCATTTTCAATGCTAGAAAAGTAAGTAAAAGTATACTATAATTTATATTTTGTTATTCCTTCTCTGGCATACATATATCTTTTTCTACAGTTGGGAGCAGTCGATTGAAAACAATCAGTTTTTAAGCTTTTAAAGAAGAGAAAGCTTTGCTTGTTTTCTTATCAGCATTTATATTTTCTGATTGTGAGACACTTCGGCCAACGGGCCTGCCCCTTTGACAGCTCAATAGCTTCTCCCTCCGTGTCTGACAGATTTTGACAATAGAGGCAGTGGTTACCAAACGGCCATCCCCACATTGAAGTTGGATGGTCAGCTTGGAATATTCCCTCAAAAAGATCCCGAAAAGGGATTTTCAGGTTACTGTAGTGAAATGAAAATGTATCATGTTTTATCAACGTACTGATTTTTAAAAACTGTTTCCACTGCCTTTTTTTTTTTTTTTTTTTACTTTCTTTGTGTTGTTTTATAGTAGCAATTTTTCAGTTCACTAAATGTAAGTCTGTTTAGATTTAACAGAATTTCTTACTTCAGCTCAAGAAGAGAAAAAAAAAAACCACTTTTAGTACATGAAATTTCTTTCAAGTACACGTTTACATATTTGATGAATTTTGAAACTGAAATAGCAGAAAAATAATTCTTGTTTAATAATTTCGAACTAGTATGTATTCCAGGAATTTTCAGAAAGAAATGTCAGGGAATGGCACTAAGTATTACTAAAAAATATTATTCTAGCATTTCATCAGAAATTATGTGACTTTTTCAAAATCCATAGCAAAAGTGAGCTAATTCAACTGATTTTCGAACTGATCGGAGACGTGAGCACGTGTCTGTTAATTCACAAACTAAATTATGCACATTAGCAATTAATTACATATCTGCTGATTAAACTATTTTAATTAATTATCCAAGATAGTACGTGCGACACTGAGTGAGCGGAAAAAGCGCCGCGCAGTAAATAAAAGTCATCTAAATATCATTTATATTTTACATTTTAATAACGTTCAAAACAAAATATGCATTTATACACACTTTTTCCTACATGTATAGTGCTGCAAAATTGCTGCATTGTTTGGTAGGCATTTAATAGTACTCTACTTTAGATAATTTTATGATGTAACATGGAGTCGATGAGGCAAGGGACGTAGCCAGGAAATTTTTTCGGGGGTGGGTGATATGAGATATAATTTTGCATTGATAAACTCAATTTCTTATCGACGACAAAAATCTGAAAGCTCTTTTTACTAGAAACTAATTTTGAAAGTTTCGCAGAGGGATATATCCCGATATCCCACTCCCTGGTATGCCCCTGCAGTAGCGTAGAAAAGGGGGGGCTTTGGGGCTCCAGCCCCCCCATACCTTTGGAAGATGATAAAAAATAGCCATATATCAGTGTCTTTTTCAGAGTCCAGAATCGATGAAAACATATTGAGCTCCCCTCCCCCCTACCCAAACTGCTACGCTACTTCGCCCCTGCGATAAAGAATCGGATTGAGGGGAGACCTAGCGTTGGATTCAAGCCAATATAAGACCAATTTTGTATAATATGGCGAATGCGCACATTAAATCTGAAGGGCCAGATATCATTATAATCTGGGTTTGATCATTCGGTTTTAAATACTGCTTCAACTACAAGGCAGTCTATTTATGTAGGATCATAAGTAGATAGCATTTGTATAATAGCATATAATACATTAATTGTGTCACTATTTCAATACATAAACTTTTGTTGTATTTTTATGGCAAAAATATATATTGCCCGTGTGATAATCTGGCTCTGGTCATCAGCGTATCTGAATGCAATTTTTGGGACATTTCGGGGGATCATAGCCCCCTGAAAGCTTCATTTGCTGTTATTGTAAATGGCAAACTATTATTTTAGAGGAAATCTTCCCCTCTAGAAAAAGAAGAAGGTCTCCCCCCTCCCCTTTAGCACCTATCGAATTAAAATTGAATTATTAAATTACGCATGCGCCTTCCCCCATTTATGGAAAACAAAGTACATTAAACCTCATAATTCAACTGAATACCCCATTCCACTCCCCATTTTCTACAAAATAAAAGAAATTTATTTCAAGTATTTAATTCAATTATTACACAATATCTTTCAGGTGGCATTTTATACGGTGGGTTTTTTCCAGGTGCCGTTTTTTCCGGCGGCGATTTTAGCGGTGGTGTTTTTTTCGGCGGTTTTCTTCCTACATTCGCGAAACTGTGCACTTTATTTTATAAAGCGGAAATTTTTATCACTTTATAAAATTGGTAAAAAAATATGAAAGACAAAAACCGATACCTTTCTTGCTGCTAAAAGGTAAAGATAACATAATTTTGCACTACAGTAAAATCCAGTTACCCGAAATGTGCAAATGAAATTTCCCTTTGCAAATTCCAAGGAAATTTTTTTTCCCTCCACAGATAATCCCTAGGTTTATCAGTAAAATGATTGATTGACCTAGAGTGGGGTTGAGAGAGCGCAACAAAGGACATCAAGTAACAAAGAGAAGCCCAAATGACACACTCCCATATTTTCTACTAGTCATTTATATTTTACTTTAAATATTAATTGAATTTATCATCATATACTACTTTTATTGGTATCTATTTATATAGTAGATTTTTAATAAAATTTTACTTATTATTATTTGTATTTATTTTTACTTCTGTTATTATTTCTTTTAGATTTAGTGATAAAATTCATCTTGTCATAACTGGTGTTACTCTTGTTTTACCATATAAACTAAACGGTAAGTATTTTCACAATTTATTACTATAATTCATGTAAATTAATATAGTGTGTGAAGGGGGAGAAAGAGAAGTGAATGAACACTTGAAAAATTTTCATATTCTTTATACTGATAATCCCTAGGTTTACTGATTATATGTATACTACCCAGAAATTTGTTTATAGAATTATTACTTTAAAGCTCTGTGTTAAATTTCAAATTTTAACGTGTACTAAAATTTCAGAAAAAAATTAAAATTTATTTAAAATACATTGTGTTGCATATCATATTAAAGCCCATAAAAAGAGCTTTAAAATGATAAAATTACTGAGCACTCTGTCATAATTCATTACAGAATTATGGATGATTTTGTGAATGGCCACAATGTCAATTTTTGCACTTTTTCTCATTTTTAAAACATCTGATATGGACAACACATGTCTTCCTTGCACGTCTGTTAAATCAAAAATATTTTCGTCGCACTCCATCTAAGCTTATTTCATTGAAAGAGATCAAATACTGCAGTAATAATAAGGCTTAGCAATTTCTAGCCAAATATTTTCACTATCGCCAAGCTGGGTTCAATTTGAAAAATTTCTTTTTGACACTTAATTTGCAGATATTTCGTCAAAAGCCAACAAGCTTGATATAGTTTGCGAGATCTTGGGGATAGCCTAAGCAGCAATTGACCACTGACTTTCAAAATGAATTGAAAGTATCCATACACCTTAATGTATTTAAAGCCATTTGGGTGACCCTGTAAATAAATTACCCAATCGATTGCAATCAAAAAGGAGATGCACAGTTAGATTTTACAATAGTTCTAAATACAAAATTTCAGGATACTGCGGTTAAAAGTTTTAGAATTATGCAAAATACAAAATTATTTTTGGTGCCAAATTTGGCGATATTTCAGCAAAACTCACCACGGTCGATGACAAATGGCAAGATTTTGGGCATGGACCAAACAATGACTGACTACAGGCATAATATATTGAAGATATCCATAGACATTAATATATTGAAATTCTTTTGGCTGGTCCTGTAAATAAACTCTCTGGTAGATTGGAACCAAAAATCGAGATGCATAACTAACTATATGTTACAACAATCTTATATATGAAATTTCAACATTCTACGACTAACAGTTTTTGAGATATTAGAGTTAAATACTCTGGCGTAAATTTATGAGGAAGGTGCATGACTGGTCAGACCATTACCTAACTATATGGTAGGACGGTATTGTGCTTGAAATTGATGAATATCTTTGAAACTGCCATTGACCATAATGTGTTGAAATTCTTTTGAGTGTTCCTGTAGCTGAACTGTAAATGATACAGATACTATTTTTGATGGAGAGATTCATTTTGTAATCCTTAACAACATATATCACTTCTGAGTCATTTGAAATAGCCTAATACCTCTAAAATACGCTTTAATCAATTTCTGACCATAGAGCGTAATGTATTTAAATTTTTTTGGGCAGCCCTGTACATAAACTATCCAGTCAATTGGGGCCAAAGGGGAAGCGCACAACTAGATGTTACAACAATCCTGAATATAAAGTTTCAACATTCTACGACCAATAGTTTTTGAGATGTGCGAGTACATACATACATACCTACATAGATGTCAGGGAAAAACTGATCAAATGGATTCATGGTTGGTCAAAATGGGTTGTACGTGCATTTATATGAATGTACATGCTTGCGTACAATGAGATGCATAGCAAAAATTCTTAAAAGGAAATTTAGAGATTGTCAAAATCGGGGTTTTTTTTTTTTTTTTTTTGGTTGAAATCTGGCTACTGAAATTTTTTGAGGTGACATTACTTCCTTATACTTCGTACAAGGAAGTAAAAATCATTTTTAAAAAACTACTGGTCCAAAAAAAATTTTAATTGGGGTTTTTCATATATTTCATTAGTACAAACTATAAACCAAAAATCATTGAAATCTAAGATGTCAATGTCCAAAAAAAATTGGTTGATGTGAAATGGAATGACCCAAAATAAGTATCCAAATTATGTACATATGTTGTTAGTACAGAAACTTTTAGGATGCACTGTACTATGGAAAGTAATTGTAACATACTGTCTCAAAACTAAAAAAATTACTTTGCTTTAATCAAAGTATGCTATAAACAACGGAAGTTATATCATATTATATACTAGCTGCCGGCAGGCTGCTTCGCAATTGAAATGTGCAACCTATGGCACACAGGCCGCTTCGTGACTGAAATGTGCAATCTATGGGCTGCTTTTACACGTTATGGTAAGCAGCCACCTTCGACAACCAGCTGGTCTGCCAATAGATTGCTTCACATCTGGCCTATGCAACCTATGGCTCACGGGCTGCTTCGCTATTCAATATTCCCACATGCACACATGGCTGAGGCTCCCCTCCCCTACTCATGCTTCCCCTTTGTTGCCTTTGGCAACGATGATGTCAAATGGTACAGGGGGGAAAATCTTTTAATTTATTATCGGGAATCTAAATTTCTCATTATACGCATTTTACTGATTAATTTTTTGACTGACCAAAAAATTATGCCAGAGGATTGATTTTTTTTCAAAATGAAAGCTGAATAGTTTGTCTGTAACCGTATAGTTTTTTTTATTCACAATAATCCATAGACTCTTTCATTATATGTATAGATACATTGGACTTTATTCAAACACTGTTCCTTTTGCAAAAGTATGTTATAACCAGTGTGTACTGTAGTAAAAATACTGTATTGATTAAAGGCAACACAACAATTTATTTTTTTACTTATTTATTTTATGATGAACATACATGCTTTATTGTTCAAATTATATTTAATTTGAATTATGTTCTATTAACATATTAATTATGCTGCTTGCATTCTTTTCCTAGATTCCTCTGAACATAAAATCATAACTTTTCATGAAACAACTGAGGTAGCAATGTCTCCAATGACTTCAGAAGTTATAAATGCTTATATAAAAACAGGAGAGCCTTTGTAAGTGTTATTTAATTTTTTATTTGTTGGTAATTTAGCTATGAAATGAAATGAAACTCTTAAGAAGGGTTGCTAATTACCTGATAAAATGGTTTACATTTCTTGAGAGACACTTTTTTTTTTTCTTCGGGAGATGAAAAATGGTGTAGAATATTATTGATAAAGCTTTACATAATTTTAAAGTGCAAAATATCGATTTGCTATTGTATTTAACATGTACATTATAAATATATTACCATTCCTAACTAGATATGATTGTTCTTAGATGTCAGATCAAAAGATGTAAATCTCCGAATTTGTTCCTGTTTCACCTTTAGTTTTGCAAGATGAGATTTTGCACTGCAGGATTTTAAAAATCTTAATATACATTTCATAGTTACATGCCTGCCAAGTCAATTACTGTCTCTCAAGCTAACATATGTTTGATATATATTTTCTTTTCCTACTTCAGGCATGAAAATTTTCCATCTTTTGATGGAATCCTGACTTTTTCAACTCCATCCAGGCTGTTAACGAGATCTATGCAAAACTGCAGAGAAAAATTTCTGTGTGTGTGTGTGGGGGAGGAGGGGGGGGTTGGTTAACCTCATGCTTTTGCTCGCTCCCTCCATTACCGACGTGCAGGCGCATGATTGCTCGCTCCATTAAGGTCTGCAGAGGTGAAAAAAAATTTCCCTCTGCCCCCCAAAAAATTGTCACGATTGTTTTTAACAGCACTGACATCTGCTGAAAAATGGATGAATGCAAGAACAGCTGGAGAGATTGCCCCATGCTGAAAAAAGGGCAGCCGTTGCCATCGCTCAACTTAACTACCAGCAAGATGGCAGGCGATCGAAACGTTCATCGCATGCCACAGATCTAGAGACCCTTTTTTGACGCAGCTGGCTGTGCGCGAGCTGGTAGTTAAGTCGAGCGATGGCAACGGCTGTCCTTTTTTCAGCATTGGGAAAGGGTTGCACCTCAAAGGGTTAATTTAATTTAACATGAGTGTCTTAAACCGTAATGATGAGCACAAAAGATTGTGCAAAAAAGAACAAGTTCAAATTTTCTTGGATGAAGAATGTCGTGAATATGGAAGGCATGGAAGCGTGTGTTGAAAGCTGCATACAGAAAGTGGATATAAGCGGGGGGGAAAATGAAATGTCTTCTATGCAGTGATTTCATTTATTGTGGAATTAACGGCTTCCATGCAAAAAGTAATCACATAAAAATAAAAAACATGGAAAAAGAGCAATTGAAAAGAGAGAATTTTTTATACCATTAATATTTTTTGTGGATAATTCCATTTGAAAAAATGATGGCTTAGTTAATGTTCCACTCTGTGAGAGAGTATCCAGTTTGGAAAGTTTGTTGCTTGGTGTTATTGCTGAAAACAATCCACCATTTACAGTTGCAAATGTTCTCATTAAAATGAGCAAAATAGTGGCTTGTTAATTTGATTGTTTTGTATTGTGTGTAAAGTTCAGTCTTTTTTGCCAATTTGCACTTTCATGCCTGCTGCTTGGACTCCTTTCTATAGTTTGTTACAAGGAAGAGTTTCTATAAAAACATTGTTGTGGGATGTGGGTACCATAGACTTAAAAAACAAGAAAGGATTGTATCATAATTATAATAATAATTTTTCAAAGCTTCCTTTTGGGCTTTCTATAGGCTACAGCCACTTAAAAAAAGTACTGTCAAATTTCTTATTTTCAATAATTTGTTTGTCTCTTAGACTCTTTCACTGAAGCCTATGTATCTTGTTAAATTTAATTATTAGAAAGAAAGAATTTATTATTATATATTATTTTTTAGAAAGAAAGAAGTTGGGTAATAATATTTGAAAGTATAAAAGTGTTTAAAAAAATAGAATGTGTACATATTCATGAAAATGTAAACATTTCTTTCATTTTTTTTATATGGTTTATACTTATTATAATAATCAATTTTATATCAATTTCAGAAAAATTCTCAATTAAACAAAAAAACAAAAATATTACACTGAAATATTTAGTTAAAATATTAAATGTGCAGTCAAACCTCGATATAAGGTCACCTGTGGGGACCGTAGAAAAGTGGCCTTATAAGCAAGGTAACCATATATGCAATACAAGTAAACAACCATCTATTTTAACTCAGATACATGTTTTTGCAAGTAATATTATATTTAAATATATATTAGAAAAAGCAGAATTATATATTGTTATTGGATTAATATGTTTTATTTAATTGTTGAAACACAATTCAACTTTTAAAATATTTATTTATGTAGATTGCCTTTCCTTCAGTTTAGATGTTCTTACCACTACTTTTTCAAGATCACTAACAGTTTTTAAATGTTCCTCTGAGGCCTCAGATTGCATAAAAGAATACCTAACATTTCTCAACGAAAATGTAGTGAGAAAACATGTGAAACAAACTTGGAACTTATTCCAGGGATGGGTGTGATACATGCTCTGCATCTGACTTTTTTTTCCTTTCTAAACAGTGGATAGAGCAAGGTGCAATCCTCTTTTCAAAGAAACGAGTGGCTTATTCAGTAGTAAATGTGGGGCAGGGGTTTAGCCCTTTTGTAATCTTGCAAAATATCCCTTTCCTTATCAACACAATGAAGAAAGGCTGGATCGCCTATCTCTTACAGAAAGATTGCTTTGTCGATTTTCAGAAATACTTCCCACAGTGATCAAAGTGACCCTATAAGCGGGTATAAAGACACTGTTTCAATTGAAAAATATATCTAAAAATCAGTTATTTTGTAGATTTTTTAAAACCTTATACATGATTTTGATACTACTAGCCGCCTCGTACCTTACTGTTCTACATATACTTTGTACAGTGTTGGTCAAACTATTTAACTCCTTTCAACGAAAATCATGCTTCTTTGTTTTTAGCAGTATTTGTTATTAAACCTATTTAGGTTAGGATTGCTACAAATTTTGTGCATCATCATAAAAGCTGAAAGTGGTCATGCCAAGTACTGACATTGCAAAATGTATGAAAAGACAATTGGTGACATTTCCATTTGTGAGATGGTTGTAAAAAATAACTTTTATAGAGTGATAACATGTTGTACAAATTCCTACATAAATATTTCTTAATTATAGCAGCTGCAGGCTTTCTCAAATTAGTGTTGAGTACGCTACCATTCCCTTCATGAACTCCATAGTTCTGCTTATGGACATTTTTCCATTTTAATAACACCAGTGTTAATGTGCCAAACTTAGCAACGTGGTGTTTTTATTGTAAGGTTTACATTGTTTAATACGTGCCCGTTACAATAGTAACAATGTTTACAGTGTTTTTAAATTACAATAATATAAAAGAAACAGGAAATGGCTAAAATGTGCCGTAGCCCATTGCATGGCGACATTTTATTATCAGTATTTTTTAACAGTAACTGTTTTTAAAGCTGTCAAATTTCCTTTCAGCCATTTTATTTATAGGGCAATAATGTACTTTTAAATCATTTCAGTTTCCTGCCTTCAGCTATGCTAATCAAATGTGCAGCTGCTATCTATTTTTTTTTCTTCCCGTCTACTTTTCACACTTATTCATATAAAAGCCTAACTTGCAATATTGCCCTGTTCCCAAACCGCAGTGTCGCCAGTTTTACT